>CAUYUJ010007914.1:143822-306322 GCA_963575745.1 Prorocentrum cordatum
CAAACTGGCGCGGGGCCGCCATGCGAACCCTGCCACTGGGGCCTTCGGTGGAGCTCCCTATGGGGCCACGAACCGCGTGAGGGGTGCGCCAAAATGGTGCGGGGCCGCCATGCGAACCCTGCCACTGGGGCTTTCGGTGGAACTCCATATGGGGCCACGAACCGTGTGAAGGGTGCACCGAACTGGCGCGGGGCCGCCATGCGAACCCTACCACTGGGGCCTTCGGTGGAGCTCCCTATGGGGCCACGAACCGTGTGAGGGGTGCACCAAACTGGCGCAGGGCCGCCATGCGAACCCTGCCATTGGGGCTTTCGGTGGAACTCCATATGGGGCCACGAACCGTGTGAGGGGTGCACCAAACTGGCGCGGGGCCGCCATGCTAACCCTGCCACTGGGGCCGTCGGTGGAGCCCCATATGGGGCTACAAACCGTGCGAGGGGTGCGCCAAGATGGCGCGGGGCCGCCATGCGAACCCTGCCACTGGGGCTTTCGGTGGAGCTCCCTATGGGGCCACGAACCGTGTGAGGGGTGCACCAAACTTGCGCGGGGCCGCCATGCGAACCCTGCCACTGGGGCCGTCGGTGGAGCTCCTTATGGGGCCACGAACCGTGTGAGGGGTGCGCCAAAATGGCGCGGGGCCGCCATGCGAACCCTGTCACGTGGGCCTTCGGTGGAGCTCCCTATGGGGCCACGACCCGTGTGAGGGGTGCGCCAAAATGGTGCGGGGCCGCCATGCGCACCTTGCCACTGGGGCCTTCGGTGGAGCCCCCTATGGGGCTAAGAACCGTGCGAGGGGTGCGCCAAAATGGCGCGGGGCCGCCATGCGAACCCTGCCACTGGGGCCTTTGCGGAGCTCCCTATGGGGCCACGAACCGTGTGAGGGGTGCACCAAACTGGCGCAGGGCCGCCATGCGAACCCTGCCACTGGGGCCTTCGGTGGAGCTCCCTATGGTGCCACGAACCGTGAGGGGTGCGCCAAAATGGCGCGGGGCCGCCATGCGGACCCTGCCACTGGGGCGGTCGGTGGAACCCGCTATGGGGCCACGAGCCGCGTGAGGGGTGCGCCAAAATGGTGCGGGGCCGCCATGCGAACCCTGCCACCGGGGCCTTTTCGGTGGAGCTCCCTACGGGGCTACGAACCGTGTGAGGGGAGCGCCAAAATGGCGCGGGGCCGCCGTGCGAACCCTGCCACTGGGGCCTTCGGTGGAGCTCCCTATGGGGCCACGAAGCGCTGCACTGGGTGGGTGAAACGCAGGGAGGAGGGAGGAGGGGGAGGAGGAGGGGGCAGCGGGAGGAGACGCGGGGCACCGTCTCTTCAAAACGAGGACCCAACACCACAGGATGGTTGGGAAACACAGTGACACATTTATCGGCAACTACACAGCTCCCGACGCCGCAACGCCACACTGCAAACGACCACTCGGACAGGCGACCACGGCGCGACATTATGGGCCGGCGGAATGAGCGAAGCGATTAAATAATATATCATAAGCTTGGTAGGCCTGGGGTGGTACATCAAATGCTGATCTGGGGCCAAGGCTGAGACGTCACCTGGCGTCGCGTTTGTTCCGCCACTGCTCCATGAACGTCACCACGTCCTGCTTGACCTGGTCTCCGTCCGCGTACGTTTCGAAACTGCCGCCCCCTTCACCTCAGCAACCTCCACACCCTTGATTGTGATAATTCCTGTGTCCCAGAATATCCGGATCGCCTTCTGTTCAAAACCTTTCTCCATCAGGTGATGTTTGATCTGGCCCAAGGTTTTGTCGACGATTCTCTTTTCGATCGTACTATTGTTGGTGAACCACATTTTTCCCAACAGGTCCACGTAGTCTTTTTTTTTTTCATCTTCTGTAGGAATCCCCGTTTAGCAGAATCGGTTGTAAATTCCAAAATTCAGTCTTTTGTTGAGTCGAGGGCCGTTGACATGCTTGTGATCCTGTCCTTGACCCCGTGCTCCTGCAAGACATGCCTAATATGTTCGATGATGTGGTTATCCTCTTCCTCCTCCTTCAGGCCCCCGTCATGACTTGCACGTCCCCTTCATATGGTGGCTGTTGGTGGGCTTGTGCATGGCCCTCTTTGTCGTTCAGAGCTTTGTCGATACCCTCCCCGACCATCGTCTCGATCATCTCCTTCATCTCCGTCTTCGTCGCGTACAATTCGTCGAGGTCCGCTCTGACTCCGGTCACATCCACAGCAAAATCCTCCATAGTGTCATGTATGTTCGTCACGTCAATCGCCAGATCCTCCATGTCCTTCCTCGTTTGATGGATCATCCCCCTGAGTTTGGTCATGTTCTTGGCGAGCATCTCGAATATCTTTCCTGTCTCTTCTCGAAATTCTGGAACCACTCTGGTGCTCCAGCGTCGACGACCGTCGCTTCCTTGGTCCCGTCATCGTCGCTCGACATGTCTTCGAGGGCCGCCATATTTTCGTCGGGGTTCTTTTTCGCGCCCTTGCGCTCGGGTGTTGCACCTGAGCGTTCCGCCTGGCGTTTGGATGCCACCGGACATTTGTCACCCATTGTTCGTAGGTGTAAGCTGGCTGTGTGAGCTGGCTGTGTAACCTGGCTGTGTAAGACCACAACAAGGAGGCCTACAAGGATGTGGCTTGCGCCTGCTCGCTCGACTTGAACAAGCTTGAGCCTCGAGCATTGAGCCTTGAGCCTTGAGCCTCGAGCCTGCGTTTACCAGGCAACTCCAAACACGAGGGGGGGCAGAGGGCTGCAGGGAGGAGGGAATGTCGAAACGCCGAATAAAAAAAAGCTCTTTTAGGTCGGGAAGTACTCAGAAAATATTGTTTTGACCATTATTTCGGAGTATTTTCGACGCATATCTTTGACAATCTCTCATTCTTCTTCCAGAGTCCGCCTGCAGGAGGACATGCCCGACCTAAATCTAGGATCCTTGTCGAGAAAAATGCACTCGAGACCCAACCGTGCACGGGGGATGGACGTCGTAGCGATGGCGAGCGGGAGGCGAGCGGGTCCCCCGCGCCCCCGGCGTCGCCGCGGCCTCCGCAGCCGACCTTGCCCTCCCCTCCTGGCTCGGGCAGCGCGCCAGCCGCTGGCCGCCCAGGGAAACTGGGTGGACGCGTCCGACTCTAGCGTGTGCTACGAGGTGGAGGCCGCCCGCTGTGCGAAGGGGGCAGGCTCAAAGTGCTGCGACGGAGGTCTTCTATTGCGACCAGGGTGTGCATCGTTCCAGAGCGTTCCGGAACGCTCTCAGAGCGTTCCCGAGCGCTCTGGAACGGCTGTTGTTTTTCCTCCAGAACGACCAGACCTCATAGATCCTCCATTTGCGCAGGTTCGATTTTGTCCCGGTCTTGGCTTCGTCTTGTTCTGGCAGTTCTCGGTCTCCAGGGGTCCTCTCCGAGCCCCGGGGCCGTCAACAGAACGACTCAGGATAGGAGTCCGGTCCCGGGGAAGGTTCCTACACTTCCAGGGGCCCACCTCGCGAAAGGATACGACGTCGCCAGGCGCCGCCTCGCGCGCGCTATAGCAACACATACATATTCTGAAGCTCTTGCCAGGGATTCCAGCATGCTTTTGTCCCGTGAGGCCAGCGAGCTCAGCGAACACACTGTTGGACTTGAGCATGTCGCTGTATATCGGCAGTTGGTTTGACCCGCGCTCCAGTTTGCAGATTTGTGGTTTGGGACGTCTCTCTCTATCTATGTATGCATGTATGCATGCATGCATGTATGTATGTATGGATGTATGGACGTACGTATGTATGTACGTATGTATGTGCGGGTATGTACGTATGTATGTCTATGTGAATGTATGTATGCATGTATGCATGTATGAATGCATGCATGCATGCATGCATGCATGTATGTATGTATGTCTGTCTGTCTGTATGTATATATGTGTGTATGTATGTATGTATGTAGGTAGGTATGCATGCACGCATGTATGTATGTATGTATGTATGTATGTATGTATGTATGTATGTATGTATGTCGGAGATTGGGGGGTGAGATCGCAGTCCAACCGAGAAATCGTTTCGTTTCGTTCGTGTCGTGCGTGCGGGTGAGGCGATGCTGCGTGGGCGCGCGAGAGAAACGAACCCGCCGTTGCTAGGGCGAAGTCAAGACACATGTTTCTCCTCCGTCCGTCCGTCCCGCGGTGTCCCTAGCGGTGTCCCGCGGCGTCCCGTGGTGTCCCGTGGTGTCCGCCGTTTCTAGTGCGAAGTCAAGACGAATTATTCTCCCCCGTCCGTTCGTCCGGCGGTGGCCAAAGCGATGTCCCGTGGTGTCCCGTGGTGTCCGCCGTTGCTAAATGATTCTCCCCCGTCCGTCCGTCCGGCGGTGTCCCTAGCGGTGTCCCGCGGTGGGGTGTCGGGGAACATTGAAAAAATACATGGAACCCGTACCATCCCCAACCCGAAATTCGGATCAAATTCGGTTCTTCGGGTTGGGTTGGGGTGGTCTGGTAGGTAGTCAGTGTTGGGCAGGAATCGCCACGGAGGACACGGGTCCTGAGGGGCGCGTCTCTTGAGGCGTTTCACCGTTGTTTCAAGTTATCGGGGCTCTTCCGGGGCCCTTGGAGGACTTTCAGAAAGCGACTCAGGAGGAGAAGCTGGTTTTGGGGGAAGGCGCCGGGGTCCAGACCCGTTGTCGGACGGGGCCAGGACGAGGATAAATCCAATCCAGACCGTGCGGGAACGCTCTCAGAGTGTTCTGGAACGCTCTGAGAAGGCGGGGGCGTCCGAGACATCCTCCAGAGCCGCCGGATCGCAGAGGTTCTCGAGTTCTCGGCACACGAATTTATCTTAGTCCCGGTTTCGTCGGCGCCAGCTACAGTCGGGCCGCTGAACTAGGAACACTTGCTTTTCAAAAGGGGCTCGGGCGTTCCTTAGGTTTGCATGCGTTGCGCTTTTTGGGGACGGCGAGCCCCCCCAGTGCCCCTTCGGACTTCATGAGGTTCTTTGGAAGAAAGGGGCATCGTTCCTTATTTGTCGTTCCTTGGGTCAGCGGCCCGACTGTACTTGCCTTGGCATCGGCTTGGCGAGCGCGGCCCCCATCAGCCGAACATCGAAGAAGAAGAAGAAAAAGAAAAAGCACCTGCGTGAACATGAGCTTCCAGAGCTCCGCGCGGACTTCTTGGCAGTGGGCCCCCTGGCGGCGTCTCCGGCGCCGTCCGTGGGGCGCTCCGCGCGCCAGAGAGAGGGGTTCAGCGAAGATCTAAGAAAATCGCTCAGACATTCAAAGTTTATGATTATGTTTCTTTTCCCCAGAAAAAGGCAGGTGACCGACAACATCGGTGACCGACAACATCTCCAAAATCGTGACCGAAGGCGTGTTGTGACCGAAATTGTGATCGAACTTGAAGGTTGTCTTGGTCTTTGAGCCAAGAGCTTCGGTCACACTGGTGCGTTCGGAAGAATTCGGGTGCTGGTTTCGGTCACGCTCGGGCAGATATTCGGGCACAGCTTCGGTCACTGCGCCCGCCTGAAATCGGCCACGCGCAGAGGGGGGTAGGGGGAGCGGGGAAGGCTTCTTAGAAGCACTCCTGCTTCTTAGACGGCGCTGGCCCTCTCTGTAGACGTAAGGCTGGGGGCCTTCTAAGCAGCAGGATGCTTCTAAGAAGCCTTCCCCCTCCCCCCACCCCCCTCGTGCGCGCCGCCAAAGATCTCCGGAGGCGAGGCTGCGCGAGACGTGTGCGCTTTTCGAGGCCAGCGCCAGCAAGTCTGGACCGCCCTGGAGCATCTTGAGGAGGCGCGCGCGACACCCAGCAGCGCACGGGGAGCGGACGTCCGAGCAATTGCGCGCAAGCTGCTGGCCGACGCCGCGGCGGTGGCCGCTGAGCTCGTTCGGCATAGCGTGCTCTTCGGGCAGAAGGGCTCCAGGTGCAGAGGGGGGTGGGGGGAAGGGGGGAAGGGCTTCTTAGAAGCACCCCTGCTTCTCAGAAGGCGCGGGCCCTCTCTGTAGATGTAAGGCCGGCGCCTTCTGAGAAGCAGCCTCCTTCTAAGAAGCCTCCCCCCTCGCCGTACCCCCTGGTGCGCGCCGCCATCCACGCCCCCTCCCTGATTGCCCCTTCCCCCCCCCTGCCCCTCCCCTCCCATCCCCTTGCCCTCCCCCTCCCCCTCCCCCGCCTAGCTCTGCCTCTCTCTTCCCGGACGGGCCTCGACCTCCTCCTTCCACCTCCAGCCCTCCTCTCCTTCTGTTCTCTCTTCCATCTCACCGCCCTGGTTGTGCGAGGGTGCGCCGCTCTGCTCACTCTACACTCTAGGCCTCCTAGATGGGGTCGGAGTAGATGCGGTCGGGGGATCGCGCCGCATCGCCGATGCATCGCCGATGTGGCTCGATGTGCAGCCCGATTTGCTTCGCGTCGACGTCGCCGATGCATCGCCGAAGCATCGCCGATTCATCGCCGACGTATCGGCGATGCGGCGCGATCCTCCGACCCCATCCACTCCAACCCCGTCTAGGAGGCCTCTACGTATACACGCAGTGCAATGAGCCGAGCCACCAATTCAGACATGGGGCCGTCCTTCTCTCCTCTCTTCCTCTCCTCCAGCCCTCCTCTCCTCTGTTCCTTCTTCCATCTCACCGCCGTTGTTGTGTGAGGGTGCGCCGCGTTGCTCACTCCACACGCAGTGCAACGAGCCGAGCCACCCATTCAGACATGGGGCCGGCCTTGCCCTTCCGCCCTCCCCGTGTGCATGCCGCCGCCCCCGTCAGGGCAGCCTGTGCGCGGTGTCGGGCGGTGACAACACCCGGACCTTCCGCAACAGGCGCGCGCGGGGCTCCGCACGAACGAAATGGGCACGGGAAGGAGGCGTACAGTGCCCAGCAGCAGTTCCTGTTCATTTTGAACAGGGCTCGCTGTCCACGCCGCCGCGGCTTGTGTCCCTTCGAGACAGCAGGCCGCCTGCCCAACAGCAGTCGCTGGTGGTTTGGGGCAACATTCGTTGTTGGGCATTGTACCCATTTTTCCCGTACCCATTTCGGGCGTCCCAAGGGGCGGGGGTGGTGGTCGCGCGCGCAGCTGGAGCAGGGGCTGGGGCTGCAGGTGTCCCGGGGATGCCGGGGCTGCGCAGAGGCCCCAGCCCACTGCCGCAGGCCTCTCTCGTTTCCCCGACCCTCGGTCTCGCCAGCCCCAGTCCGCCCCGCGGTCGATGCCAGGAGTATCACTCGGCTCTTGCCCACTCACGCCTGCTCAGGAGCGAAAGAAGGACATACGCGTACATGAATCCACGCTGGTTTCGAGAATACGCATTGCGCGAATGTTCGTATCATGCGGCAGGTCTCGCGGATCGAGGGGCCTTGTTTATCTACATGGTTGGGCGCGTACATCCTTTGTGGGCTCCCTAGTCTGCGTGCCGCGCAGCCGCCTCTGGAGTCCAATGCGGCCGAGCCGCTCACCCGCTGATGTCTACTGAGCACGGGAAGGCGTTCCGAACGGCCTGCCTCATCCCTCTAGAGGCTGGATGGGGCCATGAGCATGGCGAGTGTGGGGACTTCTTCGAGGGATCAATCATCGAGCGGACGGCAATATCGAGGATTTGGGGGGTTGATCGAGGGATCAATAACCAATCAATTATCAATAATCATGGGCTGATCGTGGCCTCCGAGGGGGGAGCCGCAATCGACTACCCCCAAGAGCCCCCCAAGAGGCCCTGGGGGCCTCCAAAACGCCGCCAAGGAGCCCCAAGAGACTCCCAAGAGGTCCCCAAGAGGCCCCCAAGAGGCCCTAAAGAGGGCTCCAGGGCCGGCGGCATGAGCGAAGCGATTAAATAATCATGGGCTGATCGAGGATTTCAGGAAAGTGGCCTCCAGGGGGCCCCCAGACTGCCACCGCGGGCCCGAAAAGGTGCGCGAGAGGCGCGCGTGTTTGTGCACCCCACGCCTATGGTTCCCCCGCCATCGAGCACGCGACACAGCCTGGAAGACGAGGGGTAATTCGCCCCGAGAGGGGGAAAAAAAAGAAGAGGGGGAGCGCAGGCCACAGTAGGGCGGGACGGGGCCCGTGTGCGGCTGAGGGGAGCGGAGGACGCAGGAAGAGCAGGGCGCCTACGATCCGATTCCATGCGGTTCGATTCGCCAGCTGGGGCCGCGATTCCGACTCGATTCGATGCGGTTCGATTCGCTGGAATCAGCCTGGGCCAGCGAGAGCCGGGCGCGGCCATCCGATTTCGATTAGATGATCCACTGCCGCGATTCGATCGAGCTCTGGTCTGGGAGGAGAGAAGGGCGAGGACCTCACAAGTGATCGATCATCTCAGGCTCACCCAACCTGCGGCATCGTAGCCACTCTGATGGTCTTCCACCGATCACAGGCCGCTTCTTCTGGGACGTCTGGACCTACGGGAGTGGCACCTCTGGCACATGAGTTTGCCATGCGGCGCGAGCTCGTTCCAAGAGCCACCAGGCACGAAGCGATGCTGGGCGACTTTTCACCGTTGGCGGCTTAGCGTGGCTTCTGCCGCCTGTTGCTGCTGTTGCTACTTCCCTCTCCGTCAGTCCTTCTCCTCTGCCACCTCTTTCTCCTGCACAGTCGTCTGCTCCTGCAACCTTCGAGGCGTGCTCCTTCTCTTCGTGTGAAGCTCGCGCCTTCGCCTTCGTCTGCCACCCGCAGGCCTTGATAGGCCTCTCCGCGCTCGTCCTTTCAGCAACACCGCCTCGTCACGCCAGACGGCAGAGCTCTGGAAAGGCAAGCGCTCCTGTCGCGACGACCCTGTCCAGGGCCAGCGCTGATTTAGAATGATAAAAGACAGACGCCTACATCGCGGGGCCCTAGGCGCGGAGGTCTTGCACGGTGGAGGTGGCGGCTATGTAGTGGAAGCTATCTAGTGTAAGCTGTGCTGTGTGTACCTTTTGTGTGAGCTAGGCGGTGTAAATCAGGCTGTGCAGGCTATGTTGTCTGAGCGGTGCTATGTAAGCTATGTGGTGCGAGCTATATGGTGTGAGCTATGGTGGATAGCTATTCGGGGTGAGCTATGTGGTGTAAGCTATCTGGTGCGAGTGATATGAGCTAGATGGACGACCAAGCAGTGACATCTATTGCAGCAAGCCGTGTGGTGTAAGCTATGCGGTCTGAGCTGTCATGTGGCGTGGGCCGGGTGTTGCAGGCCGTGTGGTGCAGCATCTGTGGTGCGAGCTGTGCTGTGCAAAAACCACGCGGTGTGAGCGCACGGGGCGCCAAATGGGCGCGGGCGCCCACGAGGAGAGGACCGACGGGAAACCCACCCGGCGCACGCAGGCGCTCCACGAGGCGCCCACGGGCGGGCGCGGGCGCCCACGCGGCGGGCCCTCGGGGAGCCCGCGGGGCGCACGGAGCGCCCACGCCCGAGCCCAAAGGGGGTGCTGGTGGGTCTCCATGGCAGGGGCCGGGGCAGCTCTCCAGACCTCGCTCGGAGGGCACCACCTATACACCAACACCGATCCTGGCCCAGGATCACCCTGGGCCCAGGATCGGTGTATATGCCTTCTTGCGCAAGGCAGGAGGGCGTATACACCGATCCTGGGCCCAGGGTGATCCTGGGCCAGGATCGGTGTTGGTGTATAGGTGGTGCCTTCCTACTCGCGGCCCCCTCTTCTTGTTTCAGTGCGCCTCCTCGCCTCCAGCCCCCCGGGCCGCACACACGCCTCCGGCCTCGGGAGTCCTGAGACGGGGGTCAGTGCAAACAGGGGTCGGCCAGAGCGCCGGATCTTGCAGGATCCTGCAGGGCCAGGGTCGCATTGCCCCGGGTTTGGGCGAAGGATCCTGCAGGATCTTTCGCATTGACCCAGATTTGGGCGCAGGCTCTTGCAGGATTTTACAGGAGTCTGCAAGGCCTAACTGATTCGGGTCTGGATTGACCCAGGTCAGAAAATCCCCGACAGCCATGATGCGCACCCCGCGTATGGGCGCCTCCCTTTGGAACTCCTCCGAATCTCGAGGAGCAGCTTTCAGACTTCCACCTGGGCGACCAGGAAATGGGGTCGAATGCGCGGACACTCGCGCGGGAGCCTCCCGCGTGAGGCCGTGCGTGAGCGCATCCTTCTCCACGCGGTGTACCACGCCGGCGGCCCGCGGAAGCCGCGGCGTAAGGCTGCTATTGTCTTCTCGGATAAACTCGCTGGTTTTCGTCGCTCCTTTGGATTTTCGTTGTCGTTGATCAGCGTTTGTGAGGCGTCCTCCTTCGCCAAGCTGCCCTGCCTGCAGCGGAGCGAAGGCGGGCGGGACAGGGAGAGGGCCGCTTGGCAAGGCTTGGGGCTGCGCGCAGACAGCCCCCCCCCACCCCCCAAGGTATCGGGAAGGGAAAACTGGTCAGGTCAGCGCTCCTTCCCCTCCTTCTCCCCCCTCCTCCCTCGAGAGGGGCGAGGAAGGAAGGGGGGAGAGGAGGGGCAGGAGCACTGACCTGACCAGTTTTCGATTCCCAAAGGTAGCGTCCAGCTGGCCTCAACAGGCCCCCGAGTAGTCCAGGGCAGTGCCAACACCCCGGCGCCGCCTCCAGCGGCGCCCTTGGCCGGAAACGGAAGCCTATACATTACCAGTGGCGGGCTGCTTCTCAATCCCGCGACTTTTTGAGGGTCGGGGACGACGTCGGGCTGGTGTGTGTTGGATACTTCTCCCCGTTTTCCGCGGGGCATGGACGAGAAACTCGGGGCCCCCCGCGCCCCATGGGTTGAGGTGTCGAGACCGCCCCGGACGGCACGGGGGGGCCCGTTGAGGTCAGCTGGGGCTACTCTAGGCCTCCCAGACGGGGTCGGAGCGGCTGGGGTGGGAGGATCGCGCTGCATCGCCCGCGCCGCATCGCCGACGCATCGGCGATGCGGCTCGATACGGAGCGCGATTTGCTCCACGCCGGCGTCGCCGATACACCGCCTGCGTACGTCGGCGATGCTGCGCGATCCTCCGACCCCTGCTCGAACCCCACCTGGGAGGCCCCTAACTGCGCGGGTGGGCCCGTGGAGGCCAGCAGGGGCCACCCGGGGGCGCTGCCTCTTCGCAGCCCGAAGCCTCTCCGGGCCCGCTCCTCCTCCCACCCCGCCGGGCTTCCGCCCCAGCCCCCCTGGGTCCCGCTGCCGCCCCAGGCTCGGCGTTTACGCCGGCGAGCTCCTCCTCCTCCTCCTCCTCCTCCTCCTCCTCCTCCTCCTCCTCCTCCTCCTCCTCCTCCTCCTCCTCCTCCTCCTCCTCCTCCTCCTCCTCCTCCTCCTCCTCCTCCCCCTGGGTCCGCTGCCGCCCCAGGCTCGGCGTTACGCCGGCGAGCTCTGCTGGGATGCCAGGAGGCCGCGCCAGCCGCCCTCGGGTCGAGTGCCGGGCAGGGAGGGCCCGAGAGGGGTGGCGAGAAAGGACGGGCGGACGGATGGCTGGACGGAGAGACGGACGGACGGACGGACGGACGGACGGACGGACTGACGGGCAGAGGAGGAGGCGGAGGAGGCGGAGGAGGAGGAGGAGGAGGAGGAGGAGGAGGAGGAGGAGGAGGAGGAGGAGGAGACGGAGGAGGGCGTCGAGGGCACAGCACGCATTGCGTGCACGTCCCGGACGAGATCGCGATTCTCGAGTACACTGCGCAGGACTCTCCGGCACGGGGGCGATTTCTCAGGAAATTGCGAGGAGGTCTCGGGCGGAAGCCGTTCTCGTGGTAGTCCAGGGGCCAACCTTTTGCTGATAAAAGCAGGTATCGACCAATACGCTGCCTAGCGCAGCATGTCTTGGAAGCGGATCGTGACTCCAGAGATGCACCAAAACGCTGCTGCGGGGGACACATTCCACATTCCATACTCTTTTCGTTTTGAATGGGGCACTCTACGAAAACGCAGCACCTCGTTTTGGCCGTCCGCTGCCGTGGAGCGGCAGCAGGCGGACCGATGCCCCCCCGAAGCCCACCCGTGGAGGGGCTGCCGATGATCTCGGCTGCTGGCCTTCGAAGGGCCCGCCTCGAGTTGCGGGAGGGTTGTAGACGGGAGCGAACCATGACATAAACATAAAAACTTGGAGGTCCGCGCGGAGTTCTCGGATCGGCGCTGAACCCCCCTCCCTGGCGCGCGGAGCGCGCCAGGGGCGGCGCCGCCAGGGGGTTCCGGCGCCGATCCGAGAAGTCCGCGCGGACCTCAGAGTTTTCATGTTTATGTCATTGTTCGTCCTCCTATCGCCGAGTGCGTTCCACAACTCGCAAAGTGCCTACTCGCAAGCGTCACAAAAACACATGTCTGCTTTGATGTATTTTATCGTAGATCCGCCGCGGGGGATCCAGGCCATTTGTGAGTAGTTACTTTGCGAGTAGTGGAACGCGCTCGTCGAGTTGTGGGCAGCGGGGGGCCAACTTGGCCACGGGGGGCCTGGTCGCCACGGGTGGGGCACACCGAGGCAGCGCGACCGCGGACTGACGGGCGCGCGGCTGCGAGAGGCGGGCCCTGCTGCCGTGCAGGCTCGGCGTTCGCTCCGGCGGCAAACGAGGCGGCTCTGTCTTCGTGCTTCGGGGGATGCTTTCCACAGAAGAGGAAAAAGCGCCATGAGCACACACGCAAATAAAGACACAAACAATAAACTGCAGAATGAGCGGGAGGGTGGAATCGAAGAAACAAACAGATACACTGCATAAGCATAAAATTTTGGCGCTCCGCGCGGATTTCCTGGATCCGCTCTGCGCCCCCCTAGCGGCGCCTCCGTCGCCACCCCCGGCGCGCTCCGCGCGCCAGGGAGGGGGATCCAGCGCAGATCCAAGAAATCCGCGCGGAGCGCCAGCAGTTTAGGATTCTGCAGTCTCTTTGTTTGTCTCCTCAATTCCACGTTCCCTGGATCCTGCAGCGCAGGATGCCTCACTGAGAAAACGACGACTTTCTGAAAACTTCCTGTGAGCGGGCACGCACGGATTGGCTCGGGGATCTGCCGCGGTGGGCGGACGGCGACTTTGTCCGCACGCACTCGCGCGGAAAGGCCTAGGGTGTGGTTCCGTGCGAGCGAGCTCTCACGGGATGGCTCTGAAGGTATGTAGTCAAGTCGAGCGTGTCCCTCTACAGGAGGAGTATTCCGAAATGGTATAAATTAGTTGGGGGACTATTTAGTGTCCATTTTTTATTTGTTTTGCTTTTTTGTTGTAAACAATTCGTTCGTCCCAAATCCGCCTACAGGGGGACACGCCCGACCCAAGTACGGAGCCCCCAACCATCCCGTGCGAGCGGGGGCTCGCACGGGTTGGCCGAGGGTACCGCGCCCTCGGCCATCCCGTGCGTGCCCGCTCACACAAAGCCCTCGCATCTCCGTGAGGCATCCAGCGCTGTCAAGCCTTCGCGCCAGGTCCACGGGCCCTCAATATAGGGGGGGAAGCGCTTGGCCACAAGCGGTGCCACAGGCGGGGCGTAAGTTGCATCAAGCTGGGTACGGCTAGCCTTGAGTCGGGCATGTCCCTCTACAGGGGGAAAATTCAAACATAGTTAAAAAACCGTATGTGGACGATTTTTTCCCAACCATCCTGTGGTGTTGGGTCCTCGTTTTGAAGAGACAGCGCCCCGCGTTCATCCCGCCTCCTCCTCCTCCGTCTCCTCCCTCCTGCTTCCCATCCTTGCCTCTGCTCTCCGCATGCCCATCCCATTTCGGCGAACCCCTCACAGGGTTCGTGGCCAAATAGGGAGCTCCACCGAAGGCCCCAGTGGCAGCGTTCGCATGTAGTTCCACCTTCACTCCGGCGCACCCCTCACAGGGTTCGTGGCCCCATAGGAAGCTCCACCGAAGGCCCCAGTGGCAGCGTTCGCATGCAGTTCCACCCTCATGTCGGCGCACCCCTCAAAAGGTTCGTGGCCCCACAGGGAGCTCCACCGAAGGCCCCAGTGGCAGCGTTCCTATGCAGTTCCACCCTCATTTCGGCGCACCCCTCAAAAGGTTCGTGGCCCCACAGGGAGCTCCACCGAAGGCCCCAGTGGCAGCGTTCGCATGCAGTTCCACCCTCATTTCGGCGCACCCCCTCACAGGGTCCGTGGCCCCATAGGGAGCTCCACCGAAGGCCCCAGTGGCAGCGTTCGCATGCAGTTCCACCCTCATTGCGGCGCACCCCTTCACAGTGTTCGTGCCCCCATAGGGAGGTCCACCGAAGGCCCCAGTGGCAGCGTTCGCATGCAGTTCCACCCTCATGTCGGCGCACCCCTCAAAAGGTTCGTGGCCCCACAGGGAGCTCCACCGAAGACGGTACTCACAAGTGCGGCACTCACAACTGCATATGGTTGTGTCCTTCGCCAGGCCAGTTATACATACACATATATATATATATATATATTGTTTAGGTTTTTTTTTTACTTTTCGTCCAAAATCCCCATGTAGAGGGACACGCCCGACCTGAGGCTGGCCGTGGCGTGCGGAGGTGGGCCCTTGGGCTGTCGGGAGACGCAGCTATCCACCTGCACCTCTCCCGGCCAGGCCCACCCTGGGGCAGGGCCGGAGTAGGTGCAGGCGCATGCGGACAGCGGCGGTTCTCTGGGTCACGGCCCGCGCTCATTCCCCCGAAAAGCTGTTGCTCGTGTCTCCACGAGGCGGAGGCGAGGCGGAGGAGGAGGTGGAGGAGGAGCACGGAGGACCAGTGCAAGCCCAGGACGCACCAGCCACGCTGCAATACATCCTCCCTCCAAGGTTCCCCTTTCACATGTCCCTAAAGGCATGTCCTTTCTGCACGGGAAGCGGCCCATTATAAGACAGCCTTGTGAGAATTCTCAATCGTGCTCGAACACCGTTCCTTGGATTTCAGCGCCGCAGATCTACGTGACTGTTGCAACCTGACATGCCCAAATCGCCACATAACACGATTCTTTGTTCAACTCCGCGAATCAACGTCACTGTTGCGTCCTGACCATGCTGGACCGTGCCAGAACACAACCCCTGGGACTTCGACCATACCAATGCTTGCAACTGCTGCGATCCTTGAAGACGAATGTGGGCAGAACTGAGGCGAGAGCCACATCCTGAAAAGGAGCCGCCCTCCATTCCTGCAGCTGGTGCAAACTGCCAAGACGACGGTGCGCGGCGCTGAGGCGAGTGCCGCGTCGAAAACAGGGCCCGCCCTCCATCCGAGGAGCTGCTGCCACTTTCGAGCTACAGGATCGCACATGGCGAGGGGGCCTCAGGGGGCAAGACGCCGGGCCCGCCCGGCCGACGCGCCTGCGGGTGCGACGTGGGTGTGATGTGTGCTGATTGAGGCTGGGGGTGCTGATGCTGAGACTGGGGAGCTCCTCCACTGAGGCCTAAGAACTAAGAGCCTATAAAGTTTTTTAACTCCTGAAATGCCTCAGCCCGCTCTCATGCGCCCCCTCATGCGCCCCCCCATTTTGGCACACCCCTCACGCGGATCCTTGCCCCCGGACTGCCAGGAATGGTGTTCTGAGAGCTTTTGCAAATCGCAGGGCGCACCCCTCACGCAGATCCGTGCCCTCGGAGTGCCAGGAATGGTGTTCTGTGCTGTCGTATCGCCCATGCATCGGCCTTCGCGCGCCGCGTCGCGGGGGAGCGCTCTCGCCAAGCAACGAACAATCCCGCACGCCTCGTGACAAGCCGGGGTATGCATCGCCAAGGCGTCGGTAAGTTGCTGCGGGGAGCTACTCGTTTTTGTCGCTTCGCGTGCGCGCGTTGCATCGCCCTTGCATCGGCCTTCGCGCACCGTGCCGCAGTGCTAAGGATGCGAACTGGGGATCCGTCTCCTCGAGGCAACGAGCTATCCCGCGCTCGTTGCGCAGCCACTCCATGCAATTTCACCGCCGCTTGGCGGCGTCCCTGCGATGCACAGGGACTCGCGTATATATATATATATATATATATATATATATATATATACATATCGGCGCACCGGGTCCGGGGGCCCGGGGCCGGGACCTCGACCGCAAATGTGCACCCCGGGGGGCCCGGAGGCTCGTCGGGGCTTGCCGGGGGCCTCCCCAGTCAGACAAGACGGCCCAAGAAGCGCCCAAGACGGCCCAAGAAACTTCCAAGAGGCCTCCAAGAGGGCTCCGAGATGCTGAAGATGGCCTCCAGACGTCCAAGGACGCCCCCAAGAGGCCCCAAGAAGCCTCCAACATGCGTCCCAAGAGGGCCCCTAGACGCAAAAATTGGCCCATTCCCTTCGTAAAACGTACATTTTCAACAAAGTTGTCTTTTGGGCTTTCCGACGTTACAGGACGGCCCAAGAGGCGCCCAAGACCGCCCCAAGACGGCCCAAGAAGCTTCCAAGAGGGCCCCAGGACAGCCCAAGAGGGCCCCAAGACGGCCCAAGAGGCGCCCAAGATGGCCCAAGAGGGCCCCAAGACGGGCCCAAGAGGGGGCCCAGAGGGGGACCACGAACCGCAAGCTCGAGCCTTCCGCCCCAAGAGGCCGCCAGGAGGCCCCCAGGAGGCCCCTCAAGAGGCCCCAGGAGACCCCAGACGTCCAAGGACGCCCCCAAGAGGCTCCAAGAAGCCTCCAACATGCGTCCCAAGAGGGCCCCTAGACGCAAGAATTGGCCCATTCCCTTCGTAAAACGTACATTTTCAACAAAGTCGCCTTTTGGGCTTTCCGACGTTACAGGACGGCCCAAGAGGCGCCCAAGACCGCCCCAAGACGGCCCAAGAAGTTTCCCAGAGGGCCCCAGGACAGCCCAAGAGGGCCCCAAGACGGCCCAAGAGGCGCCCAAGATGGCCCAAGAGGGCCCCAAGACGGGCCCAAGAGGGGGCCCAGAGGGGGACCACGAACCGCAAGCTCGAGCCTTCCGCCCCAAGAGGCCGCCAGGAGGCCCCCAGGAGGCCCCTCAAGAGGCCCCAGGAGACCCCAGACGTCCAAGGACGCCCCCAAGAGGCCCCAAGAAGCCTCCAACATGCGTCCCAAGAGGGCCCCTAGACGCAAGAATTGGCCCATTCCCTTCGTAAAACGTACATGTTCAACAAAGTTGTCTTTTGGGCTTTTCCGACGTTACAGGACGGCCCAAGAGGCGCCCAAGACCGCCCCAAGACGGCCCAAGAAGCTTCCAAGAGGGCCCCAGGACAGCCCAAGAGGGCCCCAAGACGGCCCAAGAGGCGCCCAAGATGGCCCAAGAGGGCCCCAAGACGGGCCCAAGAGGGGGCCCAGAGGGGGACCACGAACCGCAAGCTCGAGCCTTCCGCCCCAAGAGGCCGCCAGGAGGCCCCCAGGAGGCCCCTCAAGAGGCCCCAGGAGACCCCAGACGTCCAAGGACGCCCCCACGACGCTTCGCGTCACCAATTTCTTCTCACAACGATTCCTGGGTCTGTGACTCGACAGAACCTAAGCGCGCGCGAAGCGCGCGCGTGGTTCTAGTATATATATATATATATATCTTGTTCTTCAAATCTCGTTGTCGCGCGCGCGTGCCGCATCGCCGTTGGAGCGGCTTTCCAGGAGACTTTGCGCGACTGTTGTCGTCGTCGTCGTCGTCGTCGTCGTCGTCGTCGTTGTTGTCGTTTTGAGATCAATATCGTCGTCTTCGTCATCGGTATCGTCGTCGTCGTCGTTTTGGGATCCATATGTCTTGGGTCATGGGTGGGTGGGACACGTCCAACAGGCTTCAAGTTTGGGCTAGTGGACCCTCAACCCTAAGCCCTAAACCCTCAAATCGAAAAACACCATGTATGGGGCAAGCTCGAACGATGTCTTGACGAGCGGTGGAACGCTCCCCCGCGCTTCCCGGCGAGCGGGAACGGCCCGGCAAGCATTCCGTGCGAGCCTTCACGAGCGGGGGCGTCTCTGCAACGGCCCGACGGGCGGCCCTTGCGAGCGAGAGCGCTTCCAGAGCGACCCCACAGGCGCTCGGCGCGAGCCGCCGCGAGCGGGAGCGCCTCCGGAGCGGCCCGACGAGCATTCCGACGAGCTCCGCGTGCGAACGGGCACGCACGGAAGCGCTTTCGGAGCGCGCCAGAGTGCACCGCCTGCCAGCGGGCACACACGGAAGCGCTTTCGGGGTGCGCCAGAGTGCGCCGCGTGCGAACGAGCGCGCACGGACGCGCATTCGGAGCGCGCCAGAGTGCACTGCGTGCGAGCGGGCACGCGCGGAAGCGCTGTCGGGGCGCGCCAGAGTGCGAGCGTGCGAGCAGGCACGCGCGAAAACAGATTCGGCGCGCGCCAGAGCGCGCCGCGTGCGAGCGGGCACGCACAGACCCTGAATCCCAGACCGAGCAAACCGCAGCGCACCACGCAGACACTAATACGTAGTCTAAACCCCATCCCGCCATCGGCGACGTGTCGCCGATTTCACTCGTCGATGCTTCACCCATTGAGTTCCGATCCTTGCCCTTGAGGGAATCCATAGCCATCGCCTGGGGGATCGATCTTCGGGGATTTCGGCGGGCGGTGGATATGGATATGTTCGTGCCCTGGGGGGGGGGCAAGAGGCCCCCAAGACCACCCCAAAACTAGCCAAAAGGCATCCAAAATGGCCCCGAGACTGCCTAAGAGCGCTCCAAGAGGGCCCAAGAGGCGCCCAAGACGGCCCACCAGAACACCGAAACGGCCCCAAAGGGGCCCTAGAAAGGGGGCGCGACCCGAAAAACCGGTCATTCCGCCCCAAGAGGCCCCCAGGAGGCCCCAAGAGGCTCCCAAGAAATACCCACGAGGCCCCTAAGAGCCCCCAGGAGGCCCCAAGAGGGCCCCAGAAGGCCCAAAAGAGGCCCCAAGAGGTCCCCGATCGGCCCTCAGAAGGCTTCCGAATTGCTTCCGAAGAGAGGCCTCTGATGAAGGGACCCCCACGAGATTGCAACGAGCATCAAATTGGCTTCACACCCACAACCCAGGCACGGTGGCGGGATGGGCCGAAGGCCATTCGATCCGCCGCCCCCAGTCGATTCATCGCAGGGGTGCCTGGCGCGCTAAATTATTTCGGTTTGGTTTTGGTGTTTTCCAAACAAGCTCCCCCTGGGGCTTCGGCCCGTCCCGCCGGGGTCCCGGAAAGAGGTGGTTGCCAACGGTTTTCCTGCCCCAGGCGGCCCCCACACGGCCCAACATGGCCCAAGATCGTTTGCAAGACGGCCGAGATGGCCTCCAAGACGGCTAAGATGGCCCCACAGTTCCTTCATGACGGCCCAAGAAGCACCCAAGACGGCCTAAGATAGCCTCAAGCTGGCCCAAGACGGCCCTCCAAGACAGCCCAAGAGGCCTCCAAGAGGTCCCCCACGAAGGCCCGAAGAGGCCAAACTCATTGATGTTCTTTCGGTTTTTGAATGATTTTGGCATTTGCGCCTTTTCGGCCTTCCGACGGCCCAGGAGGTCTCCAAGATCGCCTCAAGATCGCCCAAGAGGTCTCCTAGGTGGCCCCATGACGGCCCAAGAGGCCCCCACGATGCCCCCAAGAGGGCCCCAAGACGGCCCAAGAGGCTTCCAAGACGCCCAAGATGGCCTCCAAGACGGCTAAGATGGCCCCGAGATGCCTCCAAGACGGCTCACGATGCACCCAAGACGGCCTGAGATGGCCTCCAGATGGCCTAGATCGGCCCAAGAGGCCCCGAAGAGGCCTCCAAGACGGTCCAAGAGGCCTCCAAGAGGTCTTCCAGGAGGGCCCGAAGAGGCCAACAGCTTTGATTTTCCTTAAGTGTTCGAGGGATTTTGGCATCTGCCTTTTTCGGCATTCCGACGGCTCAAGACGGCCCAAAAGGCCCCCAAGATCGCCCACGACGCCTCCAAGATGGCCCCATGACGGCCCAAGAGGCCCCCAAGATGGCCCCAAGACGGCCCAAGAGGCCTCCAAGACTGCCAACATGGCCTCTAAGATGGCTAAGATGGCCCCAAGATGTCTCCAAGACGGCCCAATATGCACCCACGATGGCCTAAGATGGCATCAAGATGGCCTCAAGGTGGCCAAAGACTGCCCAAGAGGCCCCCAAGAGGCCTCCAAGACGGCCCAACAGGCGGCCAGGAGGTCTTTCAGGAGGGCACGAAGGGGCCAAAATTATTGATTGTCCTCAGGGTTTTGAAAGATTTTGGCATTTGCTTCTTCTCGGCATTCCGACTGCTCAAGACGGCGCAAGGGGCCCCCAATATCGCCCAAGAGGCCTCCAAGATGGCCCCATGACGGCCCCAAATGCCCCCAAGACGGCCCCAAGCGGGCCCCAAAACGACCCAAGAGGCCCCCCAAGGCGCCCAAGATGTTTTCTAAGAACCCCTGATATGCCCCAAGAGGACCCCAAGACGACCCAGACAGGCCACCAAGACGGCTTCCGACGGCGTCAGACAAGCCAGGAGCACCCTAAGACGGCCAAAGAAGCCCCAATAAGCCCCCAAAGGCCCCCCCAAACCCTCCAATAGACCCCCAGGAAGCTCCCAGGAGGCCCCAAGAGTGCCCCAAGAGGCGCCCAAGAGGCCTCCTCCTCATCGTTTTTCCGCATCCTTCCCCTCCTCCTCTTCCTGCTCCCCCACGCGTTCCCCGAAGTCTTTCCAAACCGACTCGGGGAACAACTGGCTCGATAGCTTGGCCAAGCTCTGGCCCAGCTGTCGGCCACAGAGGCGCTTCCAAAGGGGCAAGGGGCGGCGGCGATTCGCCGTAGGCGTTTTTGATAATGGATAGCTGGCCGTCTTGGAGGGTCGGAAAGCCGAGACGGCAAGAACGCCCAAATCTTTCAGACACCAAAAGACGATCAGTGATTCTTGCCTCTTGGGGCCCTCTTGGGAGTCCTCGGGGAGGCCTGCTGGGCTTTTGGGCAGTCAGGGGGCCCGGGCCGATCTTTCGGCGACTCGGAGCCCTCTTGGCCCCCTCTCGGGACCCTCGTGGCCCGTCTTTGGGCCCTCTTGGGCCCGAGAAGTTCACGCGCCATTCCCGAAGCCCAGGGGACACGCGGGAAGTCCCAGGGGGCACGCGCCAAACCCCGCCAACTTTCGGGTTTGGGGTCTGGGCCCGGCAACGACTCCTCAGGAGAGGATTGTGGTTTTGAGGATTTTGCAACGGACCTGAGGACACGCTCACTCCGTACCTGGAGGCACGAAGGCGGCTAATGAAACGATGGATGGATGGATGGAGGGAGGGAGGGAGGGGGTAGGAAGGGATGCTGCTGCTGCTGCTGATGATGATGATGACGATGACGATGATGATGATGATGATGATGATGATGATGATGATGATGATGATGATGATGATGATGATGATGATGATGATGATGATGCTGATGATGATGATGATGCTGATGATGCTGATGCTGATGATGATGATGATGATGATGATGATGATGATGATGATGATTATGATTATGATTATGATTCTGATGATGATGATGATGATGATGATGATGATGATGATGATGATGATGATGGCGATGGCGATGATGCTGATGATGATGATGATGATGAATGAGGAGGAGGAGGAGGAGGAGGAGGAGGAGGAGGAGGAGGAGGAGGAGGAGGAGGAGGTGGAGGAGGAGGAGGAGGAGGAGGAGGAGGGGGAGGAGTAGCTGCTGCCATCGCAGCTTCCACAGGCGCGCCAGTGTGTGGAAGTTGCGTTCAACTCTCTCTTTCTCTCTGATTCTCTCTGCCTCTCTCTCTCTCTCCCTCCCTCCCTCTGCGCAGGGGTCTTCACGTGACCGAACTTACTCTCATGGCAGCATTTCAGCAGGCTAGAGGAGGAGCAATGAGATGTGAGGAAAGGGGGAGGGGGAGAAGGACGAGGAGGAGGAAGAACATGTGGAGCCGGGTGGTGAGTATAGGGCGAGCGGCAAGGGCCTCGGACACAAGGAGCTGGGGGATGGCAAGGAGTCGGTGGAAGAAGAGGAGGATGAGGAGCAACAATAGTTGGACGAGCATGAGGCAGACATGGAGGAGGAGGAGGAGGAGGAGGTCCAGGGACGATGTCGATACGCATGATTATGTTTATTATGATTAAACTGATGACGAGGATGACGACGATTATACTGATGATGACGAGGATGACGAGGATGACGGTGACGACGATGCTGATGCTGATGGTGATGATGCTGATGATGATGATGATGATGCTGCTGATGATGATGATGATGATGATGATGATGATGGTGATGGCAACGACGGCAACGACGACGACCATGATGATAGTCCTGGTGATGATGATGCTGATGCTGATGATGATGATGCTGATGGCGACGACGACGACGACGGTGACGACGGCGATGCTGATTATAACGACGATAAGGATACGTATGATACTGATGCGTATGTTGATGATGATGGTGATGCTGATGCTGGCGATGATGCTGATAATGATGATGCTGGTGATGGTGCTGCTGATGATGACAGTGCTGCTGATGAGGACGATGATGATTATGATGCTGATGATGGTGCTGATGAGGATGGTGATGATGAGGATGACGTTGTCGCTGACGACGACGTGGCGATGTTGTTCATGGTGATGATGGTCGAGTATGGTGGTGAAGATGATGTGACCACTGCTGCTGTTGCTGATGATGCTGATCATGGTTTTGATCGTGTTCGTGGAGGTTTCGAATCTGTTGAAGACGATAATGGTAATGCTGATGCTGATGATGATGCTAATGATGATGGTGATGATGATGCTGACAATGATGCTGATGCTGATGCTGATGATGATGATTATTGTGTTTTTTGTTGTTGGTGTCGTCGTTGTTATGATTGATGGGGATGGTGATCGCGTATTGTGCGGAAGATGATGGTGCCCTTGCTGCTGATGGTGATGACGATGATGCTTATACTCGATTGTTTTGATGGCTGGTGTGGTTGTGGTGAATGCGATATTGATGATGATGATGATGATGGTGATGGTGCTGATGCTGGTGCTGATGATGATGCTGGCGAGAAGGAGCTGGATGCTGATGATGTTGTTCATGCTGGTGCGGATGGTGATGCTGATGATGATGGAGGTG
The DNA here is from genome assembly GCA_963575745.1 of Prorocentrum cordatum. Taxonomy (NCBI): domain Eukaryota; class Dinophyceae; order Prorocentrales; family Prorocentraceae; genus Prorocentrum; species Prorocentrum cordatum. The sequence continues at coordinate 166,578 of CAUYUJ010007914.1, forward strand.
GTGATAATAGAAGTGGTTGGGATGGTGGGAATGATGATGAGGATGCTGCTGATGATGGTGATGATGCTGATGCTGCTTCCGACGACGATGATGATGCTGATGCTAATGCTGATGATGGTGCTGATGATGATGGTGCTGATGATGATGATGCTGATGATGATGCTGATGATGATGATGATGATGATGATGATGATGATGATGATGCTGATGATGCTGATGCTGATGCTGACGCTGATGCTGATTCTGATGCTGACGCTTCTGCTGCCGCTGATGAGGGGGAGGAGGATCAGGAGCTGGAGGAGGCGGAGGCTGCAGCTGCTGCTGCTGCTGCTGCTGCTGCTGCTGAGGAGGAGGAGGAGGAGGAGGAGGAGGAGGAGGAGGAGGAGGAGGAGGATGCTCCTGCTGCTGCTGCTGCTGATGATGATGATGATGATGAGGAGGAGGAGGAGGAGGAGGAGGAGGAGGAGGAGGAAGAGAAGGAGCAGGGCCAGAACGAGGGTGCGCCTTCCTCGCAGATTCTGGCACTACCTGGACCTGAACGCCATGCCGTCCCCCGGCGAGGAGGCCTGCCGAGCCCGCGCGGGGAGGGAGCACCTTGCGCGCCATCCTGCGGACCGTGCGCACCGCCTCTGTTCGCTGCTGGTGTGAGGCCCCCCTCGCAGCGCTCCGGTCGTTGTTGCCTTCCTCCCAGACCTGGTGCCCTGGTTTCTCGGTGCGGGGCCCCCAGAAGCCTCGGCCCTCTGCCCCCCCAGAAAGCTGCTATTGTTGCTGTCTTCCGGGAAGCAGCCCTTTTAGTATGTAGAGCGCTGAGTTTTAATCCGGGATATTGTTGGGGAACGAATGAGGAGGAGGAGAGGAGGAGGAGGCGGAGGAGGAGGAGGAGGAGGAGGAGTTTGTTTTTTCTTCTGGGAAGACCGTTTTAGTAGAAGCCACTGATTTGCCAGCCCTCGCCCAGCTGCCGAGAAACGGCGAAGGACCTCGCAGCGCCTCGATCGTCGCTGCTGCGCTTCTCCTGGACCTGGCGCCCCAGTTTCCTTTTCCAGTGCGGCGCCCCCAGAAGCCTGGGCCCGTTCCCCAGGGTTAAGTCGGGCATGTCCCCTCTACGTGGGGAGTATTCAAGAGCAGTCCAAAAATAGCCTGGGGACGATTTTCCAATTATCTTTGATCATTTTATATGGTTTTTCCTGTTTAAGAAAAATGTGTGTCCGAAATGCGCCTATAGGAGGACATGACCGACCTAACCCCAGCGTTTGCTCTCAGTTTCGGTCGTCCCCGTCCTCCTCCTCCCGATTCCGACCTAGCCTGCCCTGGAGTCCCCACGTGGGCAAACTTGGGGGCACCCCTCTACGCCACAAACAAACGAATACACCGACACCCTCCCCTGGACGGTTCCTGGGCCTCAGGGAAGGGTTTGCGGTGTATAAATCACCACTGCGAGCCAGCGACTTTGTACACCGTCCGCCTCCCTGTTATGTTGTCTCTCCCTCCCCTCGTCCTCTCCTCTCCTCCTTCCTCCTGTTTCCTCCTGCTCTCTTTGTCCTCCTTCCGTTCTTGCGGGCCGTAATTCGTGACAGTTTCGTCGCGTGCCCCCGCTTCTGTATCAGTTTGTCGCCTCTCGAACCCAAAGGGGTGCGATGTAGCTTCTCCGGCTAGCATCCCGAACCGCGTGCAAGGTGTTTGGCATCGTCGCGGTCAAACAATAAAAACGTCTTCCTCCCTGAAGGTGCATGCACAGTGTGTCGGAGGGTGTCTGTGTGTATGTTTTCGTGGCGTACCTTCCAACTTCTTGACAACCCGGGTAAGGATAGTCATTCCTGCGCACGCCGATCCGGCCTTCGTTCGCACACCTGCAAGAGCTCGGATCAGACGGAGCATGCCGACGGGCGGAGCTCCCCCCTATTCCGCCCCCTCCTCCTCTCTCGAAGAAGAAAAAGACGGCCTGAACCTACACTTTGGAGCTTCGCGTGGACTCCTCGGATCGGCGGTTCGCCCCCCTGGCGGCGCTTCTGGGGCCCATCGCCGATCCCAGAAATCCGGGCGGAGCTCTGAACACTTGTGTTGATGCAGCCTTTTTTCTTCTATCCTCCCTCCCTTCATCCACTTCCTCGCTCGCCTGCCGGCCCGCCTGCCCCCCCCCTGAGCCACGGTCCCGCACGACAGGGTCTCGCGCCTCAGTGCCCCACGCGATGCCACGGCTCACAGGAGACAGAAGTACCACCTCCACCAGCTAGAGGGGTGGCTGTCTCACCCTCTCGAGCTGGTGGCACCTCGTTCCAGGCATGACCCCAGAGAGTTCCCCCGAAGGAGGTGCCACCGGCTCGAGGGGAGGGAGCGGCCACCCCCCCAGGTGGGTGGTAGTGGCACTCTTGCCCCTCCCGACCGAGGGGGGCTCCACTCTTGCCTGTCCCGCCCGCCCGACCCGCCCGTCAGGGTCCGCCCACCTGACCTGCCAGTTGCAGTCCGACTGGCCGCTCGCTCGCACGAAAGCCTGCGCGCCCGACTTCCTGCCCCGCCCGCCCGACCCGCCCGTCGAGCTCCACTCTCTCCGCCTGGCCTGCCCTTGAGGCCTCGCCCGCCCGACCCGACCGCTGGGGCCCGCTCGCTCGCTTGAAGGCCCGCCTGCCCGCTTTTCACCACCCACCAGACCACCCCAGCCCAACCCGAAGGCCTCGACCTGCCCTCCATCTCCAGTGGGGGGGGGGTCGGGGAGCATTGACAAAACACATGGAACCCGTACCCCCCCCCAACCCGAAATTCGGCTGCAATTCGGGTCTTCGGGTTGGGTTGGGGTCGTCTGGTAGGTAGTCGTTTCAGGTCCCACCCACCCGTCAGTGCCCGCCCGCCCGCCCCGCTCGTTAGGTTCCGCCCGTCAGGGTCCGCCCGCCCGACACGCCAACTCGCCCGTCAAGGTCCGTCTGCCCGCCCGACGCAAACCCGCCCGTCAGGGTCAGCCCGCCCGACCCGCTTGTGAGGGCCCGCCCGCTCGTCGCTTGCATGAAGTCCTGCCCGTTTTGACATCCCGCCCGCCGGACCTGCCGTTCAGTGCCCGACCGCTTGCTCCCGTGAAAGCCCGACCGCCTGGCTTCAAGGTTCCAGCTGCCCGACTTGCCCGCCAGGGCCTGCCCGGCCGACCCGCCCGTTTTCGCCAGGCGGCTCTCTGGTACGAAAGCCCGCCCGACCCGCCCGCCCGTTAGGTTCCGCCCGCTCGCGTGCGAGACTAAGTCGCCCGCCAGCTTGATGTATCACCACCCACCAAACCACCCCAACCCAACCCGAAGGCTCAGATTTGCCCTCGATTTCCAGTGGGGGGGGGGTCGGGGAACGTTGAAAAAACACATATGGAACCCGTACCCCCCCCAAGCCGAAATTGGGGTCTTCGGGTTGGGTTGGGGTGGTCTGGTAGGTAGTCAATGTAGGAATTCAGAGGTGCGCATTCTTGTGGTGAGGAGCTGGCCCAGATGTGCGCGGTCGGCCACTCGCGCGGCGGAGCACACGTCTCCACGCGACTCCACACGTGACTGTACCATCTGTTCGGGGTCCACGCGCTGGAAAAAAAGCATGGTTCATCACTCGGGGGCGGAAAAGAGGGGGGTGATGACTAGGGGGGGGTGGATTTCATGGCGCGGGCCATGATGTTTCCTCAGATTTCATGGCGCCTCTTCTTATTGCGAAGGCCTGACGGCCGGTGCCGCCGACCCTGTTCGCAATGCGCAGCAAGACGCACGGGCTGTGGGATGGTTTGGGGGAACGGGGAGAAGGACGAGAAGGTGGGGGAGGGAGGTGTCGTATCTGACCCGGGACTTCCCCGGGACTCCCCCGGGACCCCCCCCGGGACCTCCTCTCCCCCCCCCGTCGGGGAAGGGAAAGGGAAGGGGCTTCCCTTCGACTCAATGACGACGTTGCTCAAGGTCGGTACGGGGGGGGGGCGTCGTATCTGACTCGGGGGGGGGTCGCTACCCCCCCCCGCTACCCCCCCCCCCCTCCCGGCGGGGGAGGAATGAAAGGGAAGGGGCTTCCCTTCGACTCAATTACGAGGTTGCTCAAGGTCGGCTTGGCTGGAGCCCAGGGGAAGAGGAGTCCCAGGGGGGGGCGTCGTATCTGACCCGGGGGGGGGGTCGCTACCCCCCCCCCTCCCGGCGGGGGAGGGATCAAAGGGAAGGGGCTTCCCTTCGACTCAATTACGAGGTTGCTCAAGGTCGGCTTGGCTGGAGCCCAGGGGAAGAGGAGTCCCAGGGGGGGGCGTCGTATCTGACCCGGGGGGGGGGTCGCTACCCCCCCCCCCTCCCGGCGGGGGAGGGATCAAAGGGAAGGGGCTTCCCTTCGACTCAATTACGAGGTTGCTCAAGGTCGGCTTGGCTGGAGCCCAGGGGAAGAGGAGTCCCAGGGGGGGGCGTCGTATCTGACCCGGGGGGGGGGTCGACACCCCCCCCCCCTCCCGGCGGGGGAGGGATCAAAGGGAAGGGGCTTCCCTTCGACTCAATTACGAGGTTGCTCAAGGTCGGCTTGGCTGGAGCCCAGGGGAAGAGGAGTCCCAGGGGGGGGCGTCGTATCTGACCCGGGGGGGGGTCGCTACCCCCCCCCCCCTCCCGGCGGGGGAGGGATCAAAGGGAAGGGGCTTCCCTTCGACTCAATTACGAGGTTGCTCAAGGTCGGCTTGGCTGGAGCCCAGGGGAAGAGGAGTCCCAGGGGGGGGCGTCGTATCTGACCCGGGGGGGGGGTCGCTACCCCCCCCCCCCTCCCGGCGGGGGAGGGATCAAAGGGAAGGGGCTTCCCTTCGACTCAATTACGAGGTTGCTCAAGGTCGGCTTGGCTGGAGCCCAGGGGAAGAGGAGTCCCAGGGGGGGGCGTCGTATCTGACCCGGGGGGGGGGTCGCTACCCCCCCCCCCTCCCGGCGGGGGAGGGATCAAAGGGAAGGGGCTTCCCTTCGACTCAATTACGAGGTTGCTCAAGGTCGGCTTGGCTGGAGCCCAGGGGAAGAGGAGTCCCAGGGGGGGGCGTCGTATCTGACCCGGGGGGGGGGTCGCTACCCCCCCCCCCTCCCGGCGGGGGAGGGATCAAAGGGAAGGGGCTTCCCTTCGACTCAATTACGAGGTTGCTCAAGGTCGGCTTGGCTGGAGCCCAGGGGAAGAGGTCTCCCAGGGAAAGGGAAGGACAGAGACGACGAGTACAAAGAATGACGGAGATGACGGCTCGAACGGAAAAGCCCCTCACACACGCCGACAGGGTCGCGCCTCTTCTTATTTCATTACGGCCCTGGCCCCCCCGCTTGGCCGCGCACATGCCGCCGGTCATGATTTGCACCCCCCCCTCTTGGACACCCCCCTCTTTGCCGCTCCCGAATCACGTCAGCGCCCCAACTTTCTGCTCTCGGAGTGCTGACCAGAGCACGGTGCAAGACGCCTCTGAGGATCGACTGTCTCTCCAGACTTCTCAAGGCGGCGGGCCTCCAGGAGGCCGGACTTCTGCTTCGCCTCCCAGAGGCCTTGGACGGCCTCCCAGGGCCCCGGAGGTGGATGGGACGGATGGGGGGACGAATCGGGGGAGCGAGAAGGGGACCGAGAGGGGGAGGGAGGAGGCTCTAAGAATGGGGAGGGAAGGAGCGAGTCGAGGCGGGGGATGGAGAGGGCGGCCAGGGAGCAGGAGCTCCCGGCCCTCGCTTCCCAAGGCCCAGAGCCCCAGGAGAGGGAGAGGAGAGGCAGGGACGAAGGGCGTCGAAGCAGTGGGGGGATGGGGAGGGCCACGCAGAGATCCAGCGTCACGAAAAAGTGTCGTGGACAAGCGCGACCGGAGCCCCGAAACCCATCCTTCTCCGGCATTTTCCGAGCCGGCTCGATCTAAGGGAGGGTCCCGGGGCCCGAAATCGAGCCGTTTTGAACGAAGCTGCAACGCCCAGATCTCAGGGTTCCATCCTGGATCCCGTTCGCCCAATTCCTTCGCCGCGACAACGCTCGAAGCGAAAACATGTTGCAGCGGGGGGATCTCTCAGGGAGCACCGAAGCCCCTCCAGCCGTTCCGGAGCGCTTCCCCGGAGTGCTCCAGGGCGGTCTGAGTCAGGGCTCAATGCAAACGGGGGTCAGCCAGGGCACCGGATCCTGCAGGATCCTGCGAAGACCCTTTCTGGCTGACCCGGGTTAGCGAGCCGCCCGTGGCCGCGAGGCGGCCGCGCATATTGGCTGACCTGGGTTTGCGAAGACCTGCGTTGCAGTTTTTTGTTTTTGTTTTTTTTTTTCCTGCATTGCAGTTTTTCCCCACATCCTGAGTGGGGTTCTTGTTTTCCCAGAACACCCTCTCCTTCCCACCCACCTCCCGCTCCATCTTCCATACAGCACAATATCATTCCTACCACACACACCATACCATACCATAGTTCCTACCACACATACCATACCATACCTCCCACCTCTCCAGGGAGGCCCCGCCTGAGCGAGGAGGGTATCCGCAAACCATACTATTTCCCCCACATCCTGAGTGGGGTTCTTGTTTTCCCAGAACACCCTCTCCTTCCCACCCACCTCCCGCTCCATCTTCCATACAACACAATATTATTCCTACCACACACACCATACCATACCATAGTTCCTACCACACATACCATACCATACCATACCAGGGAGGCCCCGCCTGAGCGAGGAGGGTATCCGCAAACCATACTATTTACATGGTTTCGTGCCCCTCCACACCTCCCAGGGAGGCCCCGCCTGAGCGAGGAGGGTATCTGCAAACCATACTATTTACATGGTTTCGTGCCCCTCCCACCCCTCCAGGGAGGCCCCGCCTGAGCGAGGAGGGTATCCGCAAACCATACCATTTACATGTTTCGTGCCCCTCCCACCCTCCAGGGAGGCCCCGCCTGAGCCCCCATACTATTTACATGGTTTCGTGCCCCTCCCACCCCTCCAGGGAGGCCCCGCCTGAGCGAGGAGGGTATCGGAATACCATACTATTTACATGGTTTCGTGCCCCTCCCACCCCTCCAGGGAGGCCCCGCCTGAGCGAGGAGGGTATCGGAATACCATACTATTTACATGGTTTCGTGCCCCTCCCACCCCTCCAGGGAGGCCCCGCCTGAGCGAGGAGGGTATCGGAATACCATACTATTTACATGGTTTCGTGCCCCTCCCACCCCTCCAGGGAGGCCCCGCCTGAGCGAGGAGGGTATCGGAATACCATACTATTTACATGGTTTCGTGCCCCTCCCACCCCTCCAGGGAGGCCCCGCCTGAGCGAGGAGGGTATCGGAAACCATACTATTTACATGGTTTCGTGCCCCTCCCACCCCTCCAGGGAGGCCCCGCCTGAGCGAGGAGGGTATCGGAATACCATACTATTTACATGGTTTCGTGCCCCTCCCACCCCTCCAGGGAGGCCCCGCCTGAGCGAGGAGGGTATCGGAATACCATACTATTTACATGGTTTCGTGCCCCTCCCACCCCTCCAGGGAGGCCCCGCCTGAGCGAGGAGGGTATCGGAATACCATACTATACATGGTTTCGTGCCCCTCCCACCCCTCCAGGGAGGCCCCGCCTGAGCGAGGAGGGTATCGGAATACCATACTATTTACATGGTTTCGTGCCCCTCCCACCCCTCCAGGGAGGCCCCGCCTGAGCGAGGAGGGTATCGGAAAACCATACTATTTACATGGTTTCGTGCCCCTCCCACCCCTCCAGGGAGGCCCCGCCTGAGCGAGGAGGGTATCGGAAAACCATACTATTTACATGGTTTCGTGCCCCTCCCACCCCTCCAGGGAGGCCCCGCCTGAGCGAGGAGGGTATCCGAAAACCATACTATTTACATGGTTTCGTGCCCCTCCCAGGGAGGCCCCGCCTGAGCGAGGAGGGTATCCGAAAACCATACTATTTACATGGTTTCGTGTCCCCCCTCCACTCCTCCAGAGAGGCCGCGCTTGAACGAGGAGGGTCGCGGAAAGCATTACTCTTCGCCAGGTTTCGTAGCCCTCCCCCCTTCCAGCGGGGCCCCGCCAAAGCGAGGAGGGCATCAAGAAAATGGGTCCCACGAAACCGTTAATCTCTTTATGTGGGGAACTCCGTTAGCATAATTTGGTTTCCTGCTGACCGGGGTCTGGATTGACCCGGGTCAGAAGATCGCCGACTGAGACGGCCGCGGCGCCAGATGCACCCTCCAGAACAGCCAGTTCTCAGAGATCCCCGAGACGCCCTGGTCTGGTCTTGTCCATGTCCCGGCCTCGTCTCAGAAGGGTGGGGGGGCGGGGCGTGGCGCGGCCCACGCGCGCCGGGGCTCGCTCGCTTCTCTCTCGAAGACGGAAAAACGACGTAAACATAAACTTTTGGCGCTCCGCGTGGATTTCTTGGATCTGCGCTGGGCCCGCCAGGGCGGCGCCTCCAGCGCCGCCCTTGGCGCGCTCCGCGCGCCAGGGAGGGGGGCCCAGCGCAGATCCAAGAAATCCGCGCGCAGCGCCAAACATTTTTTGTTTGTGTCGTTGTTTTCTACTATGCTCTCTCTCCTTCGGCCCGGCGCTGTCTACAGAGGCGGCGGCGGGGAGGAGGAGGGAGGGCGGGAAGGTCAAGGGCACGATGAGGGCAGGGAGGAGGAGGAGGAGCAGGAGCAGGAGGAGGAGGAGGAAGAGGAGGAGGAGGAGGAGGAGGAGGAGGAGGAGGAGGAGGAGGAGGAGGAGGAGGAGGAGGTAGGAGGAGGAGGAGGAGGAGGTAGGAGGAAGGGAGGAGGGCGGGGTGCCACGTAAGCGGGTCTGCCTGCGTCCAGCGTGCGGCGCCTTCAGGTAGAGCGCGTCGAGTGGAAGCCCGGCGAGGCGGGATCCTGCCCGCCTTCTTAGCCTTACCTCGGGGGCGGCAAGGAGGGGGTGACGACTGGGGGTGTGTGGATCTCATGGCGGGGGCCATGATATCTCCCCAGAGTTCATGGCGCCTCGTACATGCAGCTGGCCATGATTTGTGCCCCCCCTTTTGGACGCCGCAGCTGCTCGCCGAGAGCGTTCCAGGGTTGCAGGGTGCAGGGGGGGTTGCATCGGTCTCCGAATGCCCATGTCTACCAGCTTGAAACATATCCCTATCCCTATGTGTGTCACCACCTTACCTCCGTGCCGATCTTGAGAATTCCTTGAGTTTCAAAGGGCACATCCCTAAGACTGTCATTGCCTCCTGGCTTTTCAATCTCGGGGACAAATAAGTTCGAAGCTGTTTACATGCATCGTCGATACGGGCCCGATATCGCAGGCCTGGAGGTTGACACCAACACCAATATCGACGGTGTTCCTCCACCGAGGGAAGAGGATCCCGATCTCGGTGATGGTGGTAATTTTCTGGCTTCCTAGGTGACCGAAATTTACCACCAACACCGAAATCTAGGATCATCTCCCCCCTGTGGAGGCAGCCCCCTGTCTTGGTGTTGGTGCCCATTTCCAGGCCTCCAACGATGGCCCCCCCCCCGCCCAGCAACGTGCGGATACTCGCTGTCGGGGACCCCACCTCCGATGCCTTGGCGATGCCTCTCCGATTCTCCAGCTCGATGCCTCGCCCCTTGACCGGCCTCCCCCTGACGCTGTCCCATCGGCTCTCCCGACCGGTCTCCCCCCCACGCAGCGCGTGAAGGATCGAGGATCGGGGGGGGGTTGAGGGCCGCAGATCGAGGATCGAGGATCGAGGTTCGAAGGATTAAATCGGGCACGCCCCTCTACAGGAGGAATATTCAAACATAGTTAAAACATTGTCTGGAAACGAATTTTGAATTATGTTTGAGCGTTTAGGGGGTATTTCTTGACTATTGCCCAAAATCCCCCTGTAGGGGGACACGCCCGACCATATCGAAGGATCCAGGATCCAGGATCGGGGGGCGGGGTTCGAGGGCCGAGGTTTCTGAGCTATTTTTGTTTGGTGCCCGAGAAGGCCTCCTAGGGGCGACCTCGTCGCCACGGCGGGGCACTATTTCCCAACCATCCTGTGGTGTTGGGTCCTCGTTTTGAAGAGACGGTGCCCCGCGTTCCTCTCCTCCTCTCCTCCTCCTCCTTCTCCTCCTCCTCGCCCTCCTCCCTCCAGGGTTCGCATGCCTCCCCACCACCCATTTCGGCACACCCCTCACACGTTTCGTGGCCCCATAGGGAGCTCCACCGAAGGCCCCAGTGGCAGGGTTCGCATGCCTCCCCACCACCCATCTCGGCACACCCCTCACACGTTTCGTGGCCCCATAGGGAGCTCCACCGAAGGCCCCAGTGGCAGGGTTCGCATGCCTCCCCACCACCCATTTCGGCCACACCCCTCACACGTTTTCGTGGCCCCATAGGGAGCTCCACCGAAGGCCCCAATGGCAGGGTTCGCATGCCCTCCCCACCACTAATTTGGCACACCCCTCACACGTTTCGTGGCCCCATAGGGAGCTCCACCGAAGGCCCCAGTGGCAGGGTTCGCATGCCTCCCCACCACCCATTTCGGTACACACCCTCACGAGGATCGTGGCCCCATAGGGAGCTCCACCGAAGGCCCCAGTGGCAGGGTTCGATTGCCTCCCCACCACCCATCCCGGCACACCCCTCATTACGTTCGTGGCCCCATAGGGACGCTCCCACCGAAGGCCCCAGTGGCAGGGTTCGCAATGCCTCCCCACCACCCATTTCGGTACACACCCCTCACACGTTTCGTGGCCCCATAGGGAGCTCCACCGAAGGCCCCAGTGGCAGGGTTCGCATGCCTCCCCACCACCCATCCCGGCACACCCCTCATACGTTTCGTGGCCCCATAGGGAGCTCCACGAAAAGGCCCCCAGTGCAGGGTGGTCGCATGCCTTCCCCACCAACCCATGGTCGGCACACCCCTCACACGTTTCGTGGCCCCATAGGGAGCTCCACCGACGGCGCACCACTGGCAGGAGGGGGAGCAATTTGCCTCCCCCACCACCCATTTCGGCACACCCTCACACGTTTCGTGGAACCATCAGGACGCTCCACGAAGGCCCCAGTGGCAGGGTTCGCATGCTCACCAACACCCATGTCGGCACACCCCTCACACGTTTCTGGTGGTGGCCCCATAGGGAGCTCCACGAAGGCCCACGGGCAGGGGTTCGCATGGGGGGCCTTCCCCACCACCACATTTCGGCACACCCTCACACGTTCGTGGCCCCATAGGGATCTCCACCGAAGGCCCCAGGGGCAGGGTTTGCATTTTGCCCCATGCCTCACACCACCCATTTCGGCACACCCCCTCACACGCTTTGTGGCCTCCACCAGTGGCAGGGTCCGCATGCCTCCCCACCACCCATTTCGGCACACCCCTCACACGTTTCGTGGCCCCATAGGGAGCTCCACCGAAGGCCCCAGTGGCGCGGTGCCTATGAGAAGAGGGGCCTAGTTTGCGTGCCCCCTCCTTCGTCTCGTATCCGTGCGGTACTCGCAGCTGCATATGGTTGGGTCCTTCGCCAGGCTAATTTTTTTGGGGGGGGGAGGGTTCTTGCTGCTGGGCTGTGCCCGTGGACGGGGTCTTGGAAACCGTTCGTGGAGATGCGCCAAGACCCCGGGTGTCCTCCTCCTCCTCTTCCTCCTCCTCCACCTCCTCCTCCTCTTCCTCCTCCTCCTCCGCCTCCTCCTCTTCCTCCTCCTCCTTCTCCTCCTCCTCCCGTTTTTTTTTGGGGGGGGGGTTCTTGTTGATGGGCTGTGCCCGTGGGCGGGTCTTGGAAGCCGTTCGTGGAGATGCGGCAAGACCCCGGGTGTCGCGAGTCCTTTTCGCGCCTTCGCCCTTCCTTCTCCCCTGCACGTTTTTGTTTGGGGGGGTTCTTGTTGCTGGGCTGTGCCCGTGGACGGGTCTTGGAAATCGTTTGTGGAGATACCCCCAGGTCTCGCGAGTTCCTTTCTCGCCCTCGCCTTTCCTTCCTCCCCTGTCTGCGCTTTCCCCCCCGGACAGACAAGATGGCACTAACATTGTGCCTGGAGGGTCCCGTGCCGGTGCACGGTGCTGCTTGGGCACCATAGGGCGACTGCTCACAGACCATGGGACTGGCATAGGAAGCCACGGGACCACTACGTGACTCCGTCAGCCAGTTTAGAAGCGAGGAAGCCATCAGACGGGGGCATGGTGGGAGGTCTGGGCGGACGGCTCACCCTCCACGTCATCCGCGCACCCTCGTACTGCCCGTCGTCATCTTCCCGCTGCCAGCCCCCCAAGGCGAGAGGAAGCCCAGACATCAGCGCTTCGGTTCTTTCGAGGCGTGGGCCCCCACGGACCTGTCGACCACTGCACTGGGACTCGAGTTTCATCCTGAGCAGTTGTTGACGGTCGTGGGCCCCGAAAGCGGCCCCCAGAAACATGATGTGATGGAAGAACGGCCGCCTCGATGTGTTTCGAGCCTCTGGATACTTCAGCAGAAGGAGGGGAGGTCCAGGGGCAGACAGAGCGATACATCCATAGCCTATAGCTACAAGGACATGTCCATACACAGAGATAGCTCCGACGAGGAATTATGCGGGATAATGTAATCCCGGCGACGCAGAGCGAGAGAAAGAGAGAGAGAGAGAGTGGAGGGAGGGAGGCGGGGAGGGATGCAGTGAGAAAGAAGGAATGGTGAGTGCCAGGAATGATGGAGAGCAGAGAGTTGCTATAGTCGGCACCGCCACTTGTCTACACTAGATGGATGTCGAGGGTTTCCTGAACGCATGAACGACATTGACGAGTGGTGATAACGTCGCTGCGCGCTGAGAGAGGAGTTGCTGAGAAGGAAGGAGTAGAGCGTGACTCCGCCTTCAGGGGAGCCCGCCCACGAAGCCGATCGTCTGGATACGGTGCCGCGGGGACAACGGCGACTGTCTCTTACGCACCTTGCGGAGAGGGAGTGGCAGCTGGACACTGTTGGGGGAGGGGGTACGCACGCAGCTCGGGTGCGTCATAATGTAGTGGCGGCGTGCTCAGTCGCAGCAGTTCAACGCTCTCAATACACTTGCACGATTGATTTGAATGCGGAGTCTGGGAATGTCGTGTCGCCGCTAGGTCAGGGGCATATACCCGCAGTGCTGAAACATGTTTCCCAACGACGGTGTCTCCCGAAGTAAGCCTGGCAGCCTTGACGCTGCAGCGAGCGCTCTGATTTCCAAAGGCAGTGTCTCCCGAGTCTCCCGACACAGTCTCCCGAAGTGAGCCCAGTGTATCCCCACCAGCCCATCCAGTAACGATGCCCAGGCGAGTTGCATGGACCAGGGACGTGCGGGAACACGTGGTGGAACGGACAGGGGGGACAGCCGTCAGACCGAAGATGGGGATCAGCCTGAGCAGGCCCAGGAGTCAACTGTAGATGCCTTCGCGGATCTCTCGATGAGCCTGTTGGTAGCCTACTCGGGCCACCTCGGGGCCCTCTTGGGGCCATTCTGCAGGCCGCCAGGGCTCTTGGGGGGCCCTCTCGCGTGGGGCCTTCTTGGGGGAGAGACGGGCGAGGAGAGAGGAGGAGGAGGAGGAGGAGGAGGAGGAGGAGCAGGAGGAGGACGAGGAGGGAGGGAGAGAGGGAGGGAGGGAGGGAAGGAGGGAGGGAGGAGGAGGAGAAGGAGGAGGAGGAGGAGGAGGAGGAGGGGAGGAGGAGGCGAAGGAGGAGAAGGGATAAACGACATGGGGGAGTCCTTCGTGTTTCTGGCCTCTCGGGGGCGTCCGCGCCGCAGTCGGGGCCTTTGCTGGGACGACGATGCACCATCTCCAGACCAACTGGAAAGTGCTCCAGAAAAGATCGCTGGGGGTGGGGATGTGGCAGGTGGACGAGAAGGATAAGGAGGGGCGACGACAGGGATGATCCCGAAGAGGAGGAGTAGGAGGAGGAAGAGGAGGAGGAGGATTTGCGCTTCGCGACTGTGAGAGTGCTAATGGTGACGAGGCTGGGCCCTTGTCTGTACTCACCCGCTGAACCTCCTTGGCCATCTTGGTCTTTCAGAAGCCCGTAAGTGCGACCTTGCGCAAATTCTAGAATAACCTGAGGTGCGTTCATAATTCTTGTCTCTTGAGGGTCTCCTGTGCGTCCTCTTGGAACCTTCTTGGGGCATATTGAGGGCATCTTTGGCCGTCTCGAGGCCGTCTTGGCCTTCTTGAGACCCTCTTGGTCGAGGCCATTCTTGGATGGACTTTGGCTGTCTCGAATTCTTTTTGGGGCGGTCTTCGATTGTCTTGCAGCCACGTGCAGCCAGAACCGTCGTCGGAGAGCAAAGCCAGAGGGGCGCTTCTCTGAAGACGCGCGACAAGCGGGGTGCGCGGCCGCGGAAACACTATTACAAGCTCTACCAGACAACAGGAAGGCATCCATCCGAACCCGCCCCAGCTTCCGCCTCATCGGCTTAGTTTGTGTGCTTTGGCTTGGTCAGGTGGCACCTGGTCCCCGCGGGAAGCATTTTGTCTGACACGGGGGGGCTCTGGCCGACGGGGTCCATGCACGTGTGGAGCCGTGTGCTCGCGGAGCGAGCTTTCACGCCCACGAGTGAGACGTCTGTTCTGTGTTTGCACTGTCCCCTAGGTCTGCTCGTGCGTCCACTAACGCGTATTTCCCAAACCCTCGATACCCGCCCTCTTCGTCTTCGATCGAGCTATGGGCGCCGGCGCGAGGCGCGTGAAGATAGCCGCGCCGCTCCCGAGAGCCTCTAACACACTTTGGGGCAGAGTGGGAGCTCGTGGTTTTCTGAGGGGTTGTCTTTGGTGCTGCTCGCCTCGCCCGCGCTGTTAGACGCCGTGGCGTTCGTGCTGAAGGGCTGAATATCGCCAGAGGAGGAGGAGGAGGAGGAGGAGGAGGAGGAGGAGGAGGAGGAGGAGGAGGAGGAGGAGGCGGAGGAGGAGGAGGAGGAGGAGGAGGAGGAAGAGGAGGTCGATCTGCTGGATAAGAAAGTGCAGGGGCGTCTTTTGGCCCTTGTTCGAAGCGGGCGCGCAGGTTTTTGTCCGTGGTTCGGGCTCCCGTGCAACTCGTGGGGCCGCGCCCGGGGAGGCAAGACAAGCGGGCCAGGGCCGCTGCGCGATGGCGGTAAACATTTGATGGCGCCCCCAGGCCTTTCCGATAGAGATCGGGATGAAGTTCGGAAAGGAAACCAGCTGATGCACCTTGTTTGCCGCAACTGTCGCGCGGCCTCGTCTCGTGGTATCCCATGGGTGATCGAGAACCCCCGTGCCAGTCGATTTTTGAAAATGGCCGCAATGAAAGAGCTTGCGAGGGCCCGGGAGTTCAGCGGCAATATTTGGGCCCCAAAGTTTCACCGCCTCGATTTCTGCCAGTTCGGAGAAGATTGGAGGAAAAGTGCGGCGCTCTTGGGGCGCGGGAGTGACCTCAGTGGAGTGGGGCGGCGGCGTGTCATCACTAATGGGTTATGCTCTCGCGCGGGTTCCCAGGCTCCCGCCATTCCGTCCTCGAGGGCAAAGATGAGAAGGGTCAGGTCATGGCGCTGCGCGCCCAGGCTTACCCTTTTCAGCTGTGCAGTAAGCTCGGCGCCATGATTTCTCACGCTGTAAATCGCCGAACACGTTGTGGTTAAGGGGGATCTCCAGTCTTTGCAGCCTCCCCGCAAGCTTTCTGGCCTCAGTCTGGGGCTTGCAGGTCAGCCGTCTTTCTGCCGCGCTTGTGCGGCATGAACAGAAAGGTTCCCTGGCCACGGGGGTAGTAGATCATTAGACTGCGATTGGCAGGGCATTGATTGTCGAATCCCGCGGCCGTTTTTTGTTCGGTCCTCAGGGGGTTTCTGCTGCTTCATCCTCAACCCCGACCTGCCTCCCCCCTCTTTTCAATTCTGCTGGGGGAGATCTCAAGTCTTTGCAGCCTCCTCGCAAGCTTTCTGGCCCCAGCCTGGGGCTTGCAGGTCAGCCGTGTTCAGAATGTATAACGTGCTGCCGCGCCTGTGCGGCATGAGCAAAAAGGTCCACTGGGCAGGGGGTAGTATATCATGATGATGATCACGATGACGATGGTGGTGATGCTGATGATGCTGAAGATGGTGGTCATGATCAGGAGGACGGTGACGATGATGCTGATGCTGATGTTTCTAATAATGCGAACGCGGATGATGCTGATGATTGTGATGCTGATGATGTTGATGATTATGAGGTGGATGCTGATGATGATGGTGATGACGATGAGGACGTGGATGTTGAAGATGGTGGCGGTGCTGGTAGTTGCATACGGAGGAGGAGGAGGAGGAGGGCGGGGAGGGCGACATGGAGGAGGAGGAGGAGGAGGAGGAGGAGGAGGCGGAGGACGAAGACGAGGAGGAGGAGGAAGAGGAGGAGGATGAGGAGGAGGATGAGAAGGAGGAGGACAAGGACGAGGAGGAGGAGGAGGAGGAGGAGGAGGAGGAGGAGGAGGAGGAGGAGGAGGAGGAGGGTGGAGGGAGGATGGAGGAGGGAGGGAGGAGGAAGGATGGAGCAGGGGGGAGGCGCGGAGGACGGAGTCGCGGAGGGCCGCGCGGGGGTCGCGCAGGGCCCCGCCGAAGCCCGAGGGCGGCGATGAGCTGGAAGGCGGGGAGGCGGGCGGCCCGGAGGCGCGGCTCCCGCCAGAGCCGAGGGGGGAGGATCGAGGATCCGATGTTGACGGTGACGACGATCGCTGACGGTGACGACGATCAATGGCGATTGCGTCCTCGTCATCGTTATCCGTTAGGGCTTCGCCCCCTGCCGCTGGCCCCCCTCGCTGTCATAATGGGATATATATATATATATATATATATCAGAGTCGCGTCGGTGCGTCTCGGCGCTGCCTTGGCGCATCTGGGAGCATTATGCGGGGGCGGAACGGAATCATCAGCGCATATTGAGATGTTGGCGTTATCCAACACGCCTACGGCGAATCACCGCCGCCCCCTGCCTTTTTGGACGCGCCTGCGTGGCCGAAAGATGGGTTTGAGCTTGGCCAAGCTATCGGGCCACGCGTGCCCTGAGTGGGTTTCGAAAGCCTTCGGGGAACATGGAGTCGGGCGAGTTATCGGATCAGGTGGTTTTCCGAGCTTTCGGGCTGCCTGGAGGACGTCTTGGCGGGGTCTTGCGCCGTCTTGGAGGCCTCTTGCGCAGTCTAAGGCCATCTTCAGGCCATCTGGGGCCGTCTTGGGTGCATCTTGGGGCCATCTTCTGAGTCTTGAAGGCCTTTTTGGCCGTCTTGGAGGCATCTTGGAGGCCACCTTGGCCGTCTTGGAGGCCATCTTGGGCTTCTTGGGGACCTCTTGGGCCGTCTCGGGCTCTTCTTGGGGCCCTCTTGGGGGCCTCTTGGGCTGTCATGGCGCCATCTTGGAGGCCTCTTGGGCGCTCTTTGGACGATGTTGGGGGCCTCTTGGGCCGTCTTGGGCCGTCGGAGAGCTGATAAGAAGAAAATGCAAAAATCCTTCAACAACCTGGAACATCAATGATTTTTGCCCTTTCGGGCCTTCCTGGAGGACGTCTTGGAGGCCTCCTCTTGGGGGCCTCTTGGCCAGTCTTAGGCCATCTTGGAGCCATCTTGGACTGTCTTGGAGGCTTCTTGGACGAACTTGAAGGCATCTTGGACTCTCTCGGGTCGTCTTCGAAGCTATCTTTGACCATCTTTGGCGACGTGGAGGCCATCTTGGGCCATCTTTGCCATCTTGGGTCAACGTGACAATCTTAGAGGCCATCTTGAGCCGTCTTGGAGAATTGTTTGCGGCCTTTGAGGTGGTTTCAGGGCCTTTGCGGGACCCTGGCGGGATCGGCCGAAGCCCCAGGGGGAGTTTTTTGGGAAAAGAACCAAAACCCAAATCGAAAGGATCTAGGACGCCGGGCACCCCTGTGGCTAGCCAACAGGGGGCGGCGCATCCTAGTGGCCTTCGGCCCATCCCGCCACGGTGTCTGGGTTGTGGGTCTGAGGCCTCTTGTATATGTGTTGGGGTGTCGTGGGGAGCCTCTCGGGGGCCTCTTGTAGGCAGTTTTGGTGCCTCTTGGGGGCCTCGTGGGGTATCTTTTGGGCCTGCAGGAGGCCTCTTTGGCGCGTCTTGAGTGCCTCTTAGGGCCTCTTGGGGCCTCCTGGGGGCTTCCCGGGGATTCTCGGTGTGCTTCTTGGGCCATCTTGCGTCTTGGGGCCCTCTTGGAGGCGTCTTGGCTGTCTTGGGGTGGTCTCGGGAGCTTTTGGAGCCATCTTGGAGCGTCGGAAAGCCGAAAATGCGAGAACCCCAAACTCCTTCAAAAACCTTTGTAAAGTCGGCGATGTTGGCCCCTTGGGGCTCTCTCGGGATGCCTCTTGAAGCGCTCTTGGGGCCCTCTTGGGCCGTCATGGAACCATCTTCGGGCGCCTTGGAGCACTCGTGGCCTGGGCAATACGAATATGGCGTATTTTGCAAGGGTTTATGGTCACGTGGATGCGAACGCAAGAATTGAGCAACTTGCGAGGGTTTGTGGCCTCGGGGTGCGAATATAGTGTATTTTGCAAGGGGTTCTGGCTTTGGGGGGTGCGACTATTATATAATGTATGAGGATTTGCTGCCTCGGGGACCCAAACTTGAATACTTTATGAGGGTTAATTGCCTCGGGGGTGCAACAATTGTATAAGCTGCGAGGGTGAATGACCTCGGGGACGCGAGAGTTCAAGAGGGTATGTTGCCTGCAATAATTATATAATTTGCAAGGTTTTGTGGCCTCGGGGATGCGAACATTGTATATACGGTGGGTCGTGGCCTCGGGGCGCAATTGTGGTGTAATTTACATGGGGACGTGGCCCCAGAGGAGCGAATGTAGTGTAATTTACAGGAGATCGTGGCTTCGGGGGCGCGAATGCCGTGTATTTTACGAGGGATCGTGGCCTTGGGTGCGCGACTGCAATGTCATTTGCGAGTGATTATTGCGTTGCGAGTGCGAATCTCACGTATTGTTTTACGTGTCCCACGGCCCCGCAGGAATTCCGAGCATGCGATTCGGGGGTGGTAGGAGGTTCCTTTTCGGCTCCCCCCCCTCGCGCGGACCTCAACAATTTACAGCAGGAAGCAAAAATCAGGATTGTAACATTGGAGACTTGAAACTGCAACAGGTGCAGGGAGCAAGGACCTAATTCTACAGCCTGGTGGCCCCACAAGGGGGCCGGCGGATCATCGTCATCGTCATCTATCGACATCGCGGGGAGGGAAGGATCGAGGATCGAGGATCGACGTATGGGAGTGGAGAGGATCGAGATCGCCACGAGTGAGGATCGTGGGTCGATCCAGGATCGAGGATCCGAGGTCGTCGACGCCGCCGTTTCGGAGTTCTGCTCGGCGTTTTCAGGGTTGTTTCTCGCCGCCCCGGCCGGGCGCGGCTCGGAGACCTGGGCAGGGGAGATCCGGGGAGGGGGTGCTCTGCAGATCGATTCTGAGGTGGTTTTGGTGGAGGCCTCTTCCAACCCTCCTCCTCGTCCTTCTCCTCCTCATCCTCCTCCTCCCCCTCCTCCTCCTCCTCCTCAATCCTCATCATCTTCCCCCCCCCTTCCTCCTCCTCTTCCCCCCCCTCCTCCTCCTCCTCCTCCTCCTCTCCTCCTCCTCCTCCTCCTCCTCCTCCTCCTCCTCCTCCTCTTCCTCCTCCTCCTCCTCCTCTTCCTCCTCCTCCTCCTCCTCCTCCACCGTGTCCCCCTCGCCCTGCTCCTGATCGTCCTCCCTTCTCCCCGTTCCTCCTCCTTCCCAAACCCTCCCTCTCCCTCTTCCTCTTCCTCCTCCTCCTCCTTCACCCCTTTCCAGGATGAACAATTCCCTGTCGCACCCCGAGGCCAGTCGAAATGGCGGACCGCGCGCCTCGCTTGAGGCTTCCTCACCATGTTTGACCCTGAAGCTCCAAAGTTGCAACAGTTTCACGGATGGAGGGCGGGTCGCTTTCAACATGTGTCTCTCGCCTCAGAGCCGCGCACATTCGTTCCAATTAGTGGCATCAGTCTCACGGATGGAGGGCGGGCCGTTTTCAAAATGTGGTTCTCGCCTTTGCGCTGCGCACACTCGTTGTAAATTCTTCACGCTTCGCGTATCCCCACCAGCCCATCTCAAAACAGCAGCTCTAGCGAAGCATGCCGACAGTCGTGTTTTTCAGGCGTGTTTCCGCCTGCCCCCGCATATCTCCCCTGTTCCTCCTTCCTCCCGCCTCCTTGTACATCCTCCTTGTGGGGGGAGCGGGAGAAGGACGAGGCGGAGGAGGAGGGAGAGAAAGCGCTCCTCGTGATTTGAGTCGTTTGGGGTTTCTCGTCCTGGTGTGAGTAGTTCGGGCCCTTCTTCCTGGTGTGAGTCGTTCGGGCTCTTCGTGGTGTGAGTCGTTCGGGATCTTCGTCCTGGTGTGAGTCGTTCGGGCTTCTCGTGGTGTGAGTTGTTCGGGCCCCTCGTCCTGGTGTGAGTCGTTCGGGCCCCTCCTCTCTGCCCGTCCAGCAAACGGACGCCCAGGCGAGTTAGAGGGTCGTCCCCTATTTTTTGGGTTGTTTTTGTTTTTTTAGTTGATTTTTTTTGTTTTTTTTTGTATTGTGATTTGTGATGTTTTGTGGTTTTTGTTTTGTGGTGTTGGTTTTTTGTCGTTTTTTTTGTGTTGATGTTTTTTTGATGATTTTAGTTTTTTTTTTGGTTTTGTTTTTCTTGATGTGATGGGCTTTTCGGCGTCTTGGGTGCCTCGGGGGGCCTCTTTGGGCCGTTTGGGATCCTCTTGGGGGCCTCCTGGGGGCCTCTTGGGGCCATCTTGGGGCCATCTTGGGGCCTCTTGGTGCCTCCTGGGCGCTTCTTGGGGCCATCTTGGAGGAAATCGATCAAAGAAGAGGGGAGCTTTAATTAGCGCTGCCCCCTCAGAAGGCCAAAATGGGGCCAAAACCTTAGTAACATCAATGATTTTGGCTTGAAAGAAGAGGGGAGCTTTAATTAGCGCTGCCCCTCAGAAGGCCAAAATGGGGCCCAAACCGTAGTAAAATCAATGATTTTGGCTTCAAAGAAGAGGGGAACATTTTTCTGCCTCCCCCCGTCGGGGCCAGAATCCTCGTGAGGGGTGTCGTGTTTTAGCCCTCCCAGGAGTCGAAAAAGACCCCTCCATCCACCCGCGGGGCGCCCTCTCCAGGCCCAGGGGGAGGGGGTAGGGGGAGGGGTGAACCCCTCCCCGAAGGGGAAGAAGGGGGTTGAGAACAGAGCGGGCTTTCTAAACCACTCACGCCCAAAGGGCTGGTGGGATTGTTGCGAGAGTTCACGACTTGAGGGCAGGTCTTTTTTGTACAGTGTGGCTCTTGCTTTCGCCGCGCACTTTCGCTTGTGAAGTTTTCACAACAGTTTCAAGGATTCTCATGATGATGAGCGCCCCAGTCACGATGTTTTGGCACGATGTTGATTTGCGGTCTGCAAGTCCCAGGAATGATGGTCTGGTACGATTCAGGGTTGTCAAGACGCAGCAGTAACTGTGACTCGCGGCGTTGAGGCCCCAGGAGTGGTGTTCTGGCACAGTGCAGGATTTTCAAACGGTCGATTTTCCAACAAGCCACTGCACTTCCATCAGTGAAAATGAATCCCTGTAGAGGCCTGTGAAGAGGGAATTTGGAGAGAGGGCTTATTGCCATAACGTTGATGAGTCTCGGGTGTTTTCACTGGTCCTCCTCCTTCTCCTTCTCCTCTTCGTCCTCCTCTTCCTCACCCTCCTCCTTCTCCTCCTCCTGCTCCTCCTCCTCCTCCTCCTCCTCATCCTCCGCCTCTCTCCATCCTCCATGTTCCCTCCCTCTCCTTCCCCCCTTTTTCCTCCTTCTCCTCCCTCCTCCGGCGGGGACGGGGTCTTCACGCGCTCGTCGCGCAGGCCCCCGCGCCCCCCACTTACTTCCTGTGCCACTTGCCACGCACGCCCGCGCGAGTGCCAAGGTTCGGGGGTGGACAGACCTCCAACCCTGACACGTCGATTAGCGAATTGCCCGTTTTCGGTTCGCGAGAGTGCGTTGCGTCCGTCATTTCTGCGGGTCCAGGTCCGTCGGTTTCGGTCCCAGGCCGTTTTCACTGAAGGGAGGTTTGCTAAAGGGAGGTTTGCTAAAGGGAGGCTTGTCCACCGCCGAAAGGTGCCGCGCGGGGCCATGGCCACGCCGCACGAGTGAACTCGCGGTGCCTGGACGCCATCGCGGCTGCCTTCGCGGCGGGCCGCGAGGGGGCGTCCGCCACGCTGAGCGCGGACGGCGCACGCCACGCGCTCGGGAGGCACCGCGCGGCCGCTGCCGCGAGCCAGGTAACCCGCCACGAGCGCGTCATACAGTCGGCCCAGATTGGTAGGTCGACCCTCCCAAGTCAAGAGCACCCTTGTGTCCTGTATCTCGCGACCCATGCCTCCTGCACTATTCTGGCAGTGTGGCCCTTGGAAGGGTCTTGTGCCCGCTCGCGCGTCCTGTCCAATCAAGTCCGACTTTAATCCGCTTGGCGTGAGGTCCCGCGCAGGGGCACCCCGAGCGCGGCCTGGCGCGGCCGGCGGAGCAGCGCGCGGGCAGTCCGGCGGCCCGCGCCCGGCGGCGCCTATGAATCAGCAAGCAGCACGATTTCCGCATCGCTCAGTGCCGCGAGCAAGTGGTGCAAGGCGCACACTGCCGCGGCGAGCTCCCGTGCCGCGACCTTTCGCACGCGGGAGGGCCCCGCGCGGCCGGGGCGTCCCCGCCTGCGTCTTGCAGCGCCTCGCCCACCGCCTGATCGACGACGGCACATCAGCCGCCGCGTCGCGCTTACCGTCTGGCCCGACGATGATCGGGCCGGACGAAAGGGGAGGATTGGGAAAGGGGGGGGGTACGAAATCTGCTGCATGCAGCTGGTTTCGGCCCCACCGAGGGGCCTATTCCTCCATACATGGGCGCCTCCGGCGCCGTGAGGCGTTGGGAAAATCAGTTACGTGAGCTGATTGTCACCCCCCCTTTGCTATCCCCCCCTTTCGCCCGGCCCGAATCAGCCGCCGCGAAACGCTTGCCGTCGGGCCCGACAATGACCCACGCGAGCGGTGGCGGCGCGGGCCGGGCGAGGCGGGCGCCGTGCCGGGCGGGCGCGCGCGCGCCGCCTGCTGCTGCCCGCCGCGTCGGAACAGACGAGGCAGCGGGGCCGGTTGGGGACCCCCCGCAGTGGCACCGCCCGCTCTTGCGCGCTCCAGAGGAAGCGCAGCCACCACTCTCGGGCCGAACGAAAGGGGGGGATAGGGAAAGGGGGGTTACGAAATCTGCTGCATGCAGCTGGTTTCGGCCCCGCCGCCGGGCCCAAACATGGGCGTTTTTCGGCGCCGGGAGGCGCTGGGAAAATCAGCTACGTGAGCTGATTCTCACCTCCCCCCTTTGCTATCCCTCCCTTTCGCCCGGCCCGACACCCCAATGCCCTGCGGAGCCGCGACTTCAACCTCCACCCCCGCTGCTGCGCGTGCCAGAACAGCGGGGCGAGGTGCACCCGGGCACCTGCCGCCGCGCCCGCGCGCGCGTGTTGTTCGTGCGCGGGGGCTGGAGCGTTCCTCTGCCGAAAACCGCGAAGGGGCCCCATCCCAGTCTGCCGGCAAGTTTCGATGCCGCCGCCTGCGACATTCGCCCTGCCGCCAGCACCCACTCGATCTCTTGGACCCACGTGTGGCGCTTGTCGTCACCGATCGCGAAAACCAGCGAGAACTCCTTACCCAGTCCGCGCACTTCCGCGTTGATGCCGAGCACATTGGCCATCGGCTCGGCAACCAACGCGTTTGCCGGCGTCCAGACTCCAGCCCAAAAGGTCTTCGCGACGGGTCAGGGACGGATCTTGGTCGGAGAGTTGGAGGTGGGATTTGTTGGGGGGGAGGGGGCATCGAGTGATCGATGCCCCCCAGTCTCTGAGCATCGAGTGACAATTTCGAGCATCATTTGAAGATCGGTCTGAATGCCGTTTGTGGCAAGATGGTTGCGTACTCAGTGTAGTACAGGCGGGAGAGACGGGTTTCCAGCAACGCTTCTTCACCTCCGCTGCCATCTACCTCAGAGGCCCCACAGAGGGCGGTGCTAGCAGCACACTGCGCACTTTACACCATCGTTAAGCCTAGGAAAAAGTCAATGGGGATTAGGCATATGTAGCCGCAGACTCTACCTTTCACTGTGCTCTCTTCTCGTCGCCTATCCTCTCTTCTTGTGTGCTGCCATCCTTCGGTCTCGGTGCGGCTTGCTCTGGCGCTCCTTCATGCCTACAGCACAACATGTATATGCACAGGCAGATCTGACAGCTGTTTTTACGGTTGTCGTTGCACATGTTTTGGTCAGGGTCAGGTGCGCAAGTGCGAGGGCCACGGAATACAACGAATTCGTCGGCGTCATTTTCGCCGTCTTTGTCATCGTCCTCTTCAAGCTCATCAGTTCTTCTTCCCCTCTCTCACCCCTCTCTGCTAGTCAAGCTCGGCCTTCTCTTCCTTACACGTTCCTTCTCCTCATCCCCCATTCCATCACTTTCGCACCCCTAGACGCGTTGGTAGGGCGGGCCGGGCGTTTCGCCTGAGGCTCCCTTATTACTAATGATCCTGACGCTTGAAATCTTCAAAAGTTTCATGGATTGTTGGTGTCCTTTTCAAAATGTGGCTCCCGCCTCAGCGCCGCACACAGCTGTTTGCAGCAGTTTCCAGGCTGGAGCATTGTTTTTTTTCAAGATGTAGCTCTTGCCTTCGCGTCGCCCGCATTCGTTTCAGGGTATTGCAGCAGTTTTGGTTGCCAGGACGCATAAGTCACGTTGACTCGCGGCGTCGAAGTGTTGATGCGTATTTGGTTTATTCAAAGGCGCTGTTGGAGGGCATCAGGAAGAACTGGGGTAATTTGGCAGCCTTCAGATGCACGGAGTAGTACGACTACGTGCTGAACACTTACATGGCCATGGACGTGATTGACGAGGATGCGCTGAAGACAGCCAAACAGGAGCCGGAAGATATGGAAAAGGAGCTGCATAAGCTTGGCGACTACAGGGCGGCAAAGAGCATGGGAGCGAAGCAAACAGAGTACCTCAAGGCCTTCGGCTTCGTGAACCAGTGGAGCGGCAACATGCAGCTATTCAACGTGTGCAGGAGGAACACAGGATGTGACGCAAAAAAGACTGCGCTTGCTCGTGCGGGATGGCCTTCCCCAACAAGTTGTGGTGGAAAGGGCCTCAGCCACACCTCGAGGGGAGACCAGTGGAAGTTCTGGCGCAAAGTAGACTGGAAGGAGCCGGTGACGACGCAAGAGAGTTTCCCCGAGGACGAGCTCATGAAAGAGTGGGTGGACAAGATGAAGAAAGATTTCAGCGAGGACTACCAGAAGTGGCCCAGTATCGGATGCAAGGCGAGGTTCCACCCGTGCAAGCGTGGGTAATCTCTGGGGGTGGAGCTCAAGGTACGAGACACGTGGGGAGCGTTTGTAGCTGAGAGGCCGCCGCAGAAGCTCGACGACGCCATCAGAGCGAACCGGTACAAGTTCTACGACGCGGCCCAGAAAAATGAGCCCACAGGAACTGTGCGAGCTCATCCCGCCGTCCTTCTCGATGACGCACCATGTCAGGGGCTGCGCGCTGATCGCGAAGTACCCAGTGGACATGTGGAAAGCAGCAGGGAGGAGGTTCTTCTCGGCGTGTAGCTGGTGCGAGCTGGCGCCGCGGATCTCGAAGAACGACGCGGAGAACTTGCAGAGCGTCGTGGAGGCAGCCATGAGGGAGCTGAGGAATGAGACGAAGCCCGGTCAGGATGAGGTCGATGGGGCCAAACAAACGTCAGCAGCTCCGCGACAGCACGAAGATCCCGTTGGACGGCACAGAGCTCTTCGAAAGATACGCTGAGTCAGGTGAAGCGGCCAGCTCCAGCGGCCGCGCGTGAGAGAGCCGACCTGCAACGCCAGGAGGAGCACTGGCGGGGATATCTCGGGGCGTGACTTCAGGCAGACAGGAGTGGCTCAGAGTGACCATCGCTAGCGGGGGCATCTCGGCGCGAGTCCCCTTAGGAGAGAGCTCGCGCAGAATAGCGTATTGGATTTTTTCTGGGCGCCGACAGGTGCAATGCCGCGGGGGGCGACGAGTGGAAAACGAGACCTCCACAAAGGCCACTGTCGCACATCCATCAGGGCCTCTCCTCCTTCGAATCGACAGTGGCACGTGTTGCTGACCAAGTGGGGGAACAAACTTCTAAGACGCCGTGTGCTCGCCCCTACTTGCGCGCCGAGCGGAGGGGGCACATCAAGGTACATTTGGAATACTACTAAAGAGAATTTTGGCACAGAACGTTGCGTCACAGGAATGAGTCAGACACGACATTGCGTTGTTCAACCAGCGGCCTGCTCGTCCAGGAAGAGAAGTGAGCCTAAAGGGAGAGTGAGGTCGCGTCGTCGTTCCCCCCCCCCTGCTTGGGGGCCCTGCTCGCCCAGCGCGTCCCCGTCGTCATGGGCGCGCGAGAGGGCTAACAGCTGCTCCCTTCGCACTGACCCGTAGGGACTCGTTCTCACACTGTAGCGAGCCTCCTTTACGGGGCCACCTCGGAACTCGCCCCTTGTAGCTTCGGGGTATGCCCCCTGCCGGCCCCCATGAAAAGTCTGGGTCTGCGGCATACTCTAATCGAAGGGGGTTTTGGTAGTCGTGCTCGCAGCTTGTTTGTAGGTGTCGACGTTGACCCCCTTATGCGGCTGTCCTGTCTGGTCCTGTCTCTATGTCGCCTTCTCTGCCCTCTTCCTCCTCTGTGTGCGTCTTCCTCCTCCTCGCCTTCCGCGTCGCCCTTCTCCCCGCCACGTCCACTCTGGGCCCGTCCTGTCCGAGGGCGCCCGCTCTTGCGGCCACCTTTTGCACAACGGCCTGCCTGCCCCTTCCTGCGCTCGCCTCTGCGCACCCCTCTCGCCTCCGCGCTCGTCCTTGCGCCCGCGTCTGCGTTCGCCTCCCCGCCCGCCTCCTCTTCCCCGTGCGCTGGCAGTCCGCCTCCCGCTGGCCCCGCCGTCGCCGCCGTCGAGGTCCGAGCGCTCGCCGCCGTCGGGGTCCGAGCGCCGCGCGCCGCGCGCGCGCAGGGCGCCGCGGGCGAGGGGGCCGCGGAGGAGGAGACGCAGGGAGAGGCCGGCGGCTCCCCGCATGGGGAGTGTTGCCCACGCTGTCGTCTATAAGTTGTTCGTCGTCGTCGTCCTCCTCCTCGTTCTTCTCCTTCCTGCTGTTCTCTTCCTCCCCCCTTCCCCATGTCCTTTCCCATTCCCCCATCCCTCCGCTCGCACTTCTCTTTCCTGGCCGCCTCCCTCTTTCTCCCCCCCCCACCCCCCCTCCCCCTTCCCCACCCCCCCCCCCCTCCCTTTCTTTCCTTCTATGCTCCTACCTCTCTCCTTCGTCCTTTTCGCCTCCTCCTCCTCACCGCACCTCCTTCTCACTCCTCCGCCCGCCCTCCTTTTTCCCCTCTACTTCTCTTCCCCTCCTCCGCCGCCCCGCTCCGCTCCGCCTCCCTCTCCTCCTCCTCCTCACTCCTCCGTCCCTACGTTCCTCCTCCTCCTCCTCCTCCTCCTCCTCCTCCTCCTCTTCCTCCTCCTCCTCCTCCTCCTCCCTGTCAAATTTTATCTCCCCTCCCTCCGCCCTTCTTCCCTTCTACCAACGCCGCCGCCGCCTTTTCCTACTCTTCCTCCGTCTCCCCCAAGCAGTGCTTCCACTTGTGGGCTCGTGCTTGGTGCTCGTGCAATCGGTTGGGCGTTCCGTGTTTTCGGCTGGTGCCCGCAGGTGGGCGCCTCGTGGGCGCCTTGTGGGCGCTTCGTGGGCGCCCCCCGCGCTTGGGGGGTACGCCGAGGTTTGGCCTGGTGCCCGCCCGTGGGCGCCCCGCGTTGGAGATGTCTGCCGCGAGCCTGCCTCGTGCCCGCCCAGCGAGCGCCCCGTGGGCGCTCGTGGCCGCCCCGCGCTGGAGGGGCATGCCGCGAGGTTTCGCCTGGTGCCCGCCCGTGGGCGCGCCCCGCGCTTGGGGGGGGGGTTCTGCCGGGGTTCGTCTCGTGCGTGCCCGCGGGCGCCCCGTGGGCGCCCCGCGGTGGGGGTGCATGCCGAGGTTCCGCCGGGTGTCCGCTCGTGGGCGCCTCGTGGGCGCCCCGGCAGCTTACACCACGCAGATTCTCTTCTCTGGTAGAGTATTCGGATCTCCCCCCCTCCAGAATGAGCGGCTCACCGTTTCGCATTGCAAGGTGCACACGATTCCGCCCCGTCGTCCATCCTAGACATGACTTCGTACCATCGCAAGCAGGCTGGTATCCGCCTGCCCGCCTCATCCTCCGCAAAACAGATTCTGCGCGCGCACCCGTTTATCAAAGTTTATGAATGCGCATGCATTCCTTGCAACACATGGGACGAAGTGCGCACGCGCGCGTCGTCGCGTGCACACACATTCTTTCAACAACTTCAGGTTTCGTAGGGACTTTAACATCGAATGTCCCGAAACAGATAAAAACAAATGATTTGCAACATGAATTTTCAAAACAGCTTTGCTACAAACAGGGCCTCTCGCGCGCGCATGTCAGGAAAAAAACGTGTTCTACCGCTGCTGGCGGAAAGCCGGGGGGGTCACTGGGGGTTCCCAACCCGCTCCCCCCCCCCTGGGGTCACTACCGGTTCGAACCCCTCCCCCCCCCAGTTCGTTATGAAAAGGGGGGGGTCACTACCGGTTCGAACCCCCCCCCCTCCCCTCGAAAACCGGGGGGGGGTCATTACCGGTTCGAACCCCTCCCCCCCTCCCCCTCGCCGCCGGGAAACGATTCCCGCTCCTCGGGACAGTTGGACAATGGTGGGGGTGCTGGAACAGTGGTGGGAACGGTGGTGGTGGGGACAGTGGTGCGGGGACCGTGGGACAGTGGTGCGGACAGTGGTGGGGGCGGTGGTGGGGACAGTGGTGGGGGGACAGCGGGACAGAAGTGGGGACAGTGGGACAGTGGTGGGGACGGTAGTGGTGGGGACAGTGGTGAAGGCGGTGGTGAGGACAGTGATGGGACAGTAGTACAGTGGGGAAAGTGGTGGGGACAGTGGGGACAGTGGGACAGTGATGGGGACAGTGGGGACGGTGGGACAGCACAGTGGGAAAGCGGCGGGGACAGTGGGACAGTGGTGGGTACAGTGGATACAGTGGGACAGTGGTGGGACCGTGGGGGAAGTGGGGAGAGTGGGACCGTGGTGGGACAAAGGTGGGGAGAGTGGGGACAGTGAGACACTGGTGGGGGCACTGGTGGGGACAGCGGGGACAATGGTGGGACAGTGGTGGGGACGGAGGTGGTGGGGACAGTGGTGTGGGGACAGTGGGAATGTGGTGGAAACAGTGGGACAGTGGAGGGTACAGTGGTGGTGGGGACAGTGGTGAGGGCAGTGGCGAGGACGGCGGTGGGACAATGGGACAGAGGTACAGTGGGGACAGTGGTGGGGACAGTGGGGGCAGTGGTGGGAACAGAGGGACAGCTCAGTGCGACAGCGGCGGGGACAGTGGGACAGTGGGACAGTGGGGACAGTGGGACAGTGGTTGGGGCCGTGGAGAAAGTTGGGAGAGTGGAGCCGTGATCGGAACAGTGGTGGGGACAGTGGGGACAGTGCGACAGTGGTGGGGGCACTGGTAGGGGCAGTGGGGACAGTGGGGACAGTGGTGGGAACAGTGGGGACAGTGGTGGTGAGGACAGTGGAGCTGGGGACAGCAGTGGGGGATGTGGTGCAGACGGTGGTAGTTAGGGACCCGGGAGTCGTTTGCTGGCGGTGAGCGTGGAGAGGGGGGGGAGGGGTTCGAACCGGTAGTGACCCCCCCGGTTTCCAAGGAGGGGGGGGGTTCGAACTGGTAGTGACCCTCTCTACTCTTTTCATGGACGGAGTGGGGGGGGGAGGGGCTCGACCCCGGTAGTGACCCTCCCCCGGTTTTCGAGTTGGGGGGAGGATTAAAATTTAAATTATAATTAAAATATTTTAATTATATTATATAATTATAAAAAAATAATTCATTCGAACCGGTAGGTGAGTGACCCCCCCCCCAACCCTTTTTTGGAGGGGGGGAGGGGTTCGAAACCGGTTAGTGACCCCACTCTGGTTTTCTGGGGGGGGGGGAGTTCGAACCGGTAAGTGACCCCCCCTTTACCTTCGGTTTTCCAGAGGGGGGGAGGGGGGGGGTTCGAACCGGTAGTGACCGCCCTCTGGTTTTCCAAAAGGGGGGGGGGGAAGGGGGGGGTTAGGGGAGGGTGGAGGTTTGCTGGGGGGAAGGGGGGGTCCAACAGTTTTTTTTTTTGGGGGGGGGGGGGGGACCCCCGGGTTCCGGAGGAAGAGGTGGGGGAATTTTCCACGTAGAGCGGCGGTGGATCACGCTTTCTCGCATGTCGGAATCCCTGGGGCGCCCTTCGGCGCGTGCTGTCACAGTATTCCCTTACAGAACATGAGACGAAGAGCACGCGCGCGCGTCGTCGCGCGCATGCCAAAATCCTTCAACAACCTTTGGTTTCGTACGGATTTCAAAATCGAGCGTCCCCAGAACATATACAAACATTTGGTTTTGCAGCAGCAGTCTTCAATCATGCTTGCGCTCGCGCTAATGCGAATTCGGAAGAAAACCGCAGGTTTTCCAACGCACGGATTTCATACCGAGTGTCGCGAAAACATATTTAAAACACTTGTTTTTGCAACATCAGTTTTCAAACGTGGAAAGGTTGACGGAGGTCTCGCTCCCCGGGTGCCCTCCTGCTCGACATGCCGCACGACCCGGGGGGGCCGAGCTCAGCAGACAGAGCAGTCACCCACCCTCCCCTGCTGCGCCCCCCTCGCTCGCCGCCGAGCCTCGCTGCCGGCCCCGCGCCGCGCCCCCGAGGCCGCCGAGGACCCGCCGGCCGCGTGAGGCGCGGCTCCCACGGCGGCCCGCGGTGTTCGGGGAAGGCGGCCTCTGGGCGGGTGGCCGCCCGCCCGCTCGGCAGGCGGCCCGTCCCCCGTGCGGCTCTCCGCGGCGCGCCCGCGGGGGAGGGCAGAGGGGGCCTGGCCTCCATCCTCCTCCCTCCTCCTCCCTCCTCTTCCTCCCTCCTCCTCCTCCTCCTCCTGCTCCTGCTCCTGCTCCTCCTCCTCCTCCTCCTCCTCCTCCTCCTCCTCCTCCTCCTAGGCGAGCGCAAGCATGGATCAAGGGGGGCGTGGATTGGCGACGGGTCCCGTTTCCATGGGGGATCGCGCATTTCCGCCGCCGAGCGAGGCGGCGCCGGCCGCATTTTGGGGATGGCACCTCCCCCGGTCCGTGGATTTGGCGACCGCGCGCCAAATCCATGGATCGCCAATCCATGTTTGCGCGCCCCCCACCTCCACAGGAGTACTTTTTCAGAGCCCCGAATCCTCAGAGGTAACTCGGGTCAGGGATAGCTCGGGTTCGCTTTTCGGGAATCCGATCCCAAGTTACCCCAGGCCCGAGTTACCCCCAGATTAGTCGGGGGTCCAAATATCCAAGAATTGTAAGAAATAGTCTGGGGACGATGTTCCGTGCTTTTTGAGCACTTCTGAATCATTCTTGAATGTGTTTCATTTTTCTTTCAAAATCAGCCTGTAGGAGGACATGCCCGACTTAAGGCTGGCCTTCTCGGAAGGCGGTGGTGATTCTCAGAGGCCCTCCCGCTTTCCGAGATGCCTTCGGAGCTCTTTCTGTCTCTGTCTCTCTCTCTCTCTCTCTCTTTCGAAGGCACGGGTGGCTCCTCGCGGGATCCCGCCAAGTGTGTGTGTGTGCACCCTGGTGTGTGTGTGTGTGTTGGTGTGTGTGTGTGTGTGTGTGTGTCTGTGTTTGTTCGTTTGCGTGTGAGTGTGCGTGCGTGTGCGTGCGTGCGTGCGTGCGTACGTGTGCGTGCGCGTGTGCGTGCGTGCGTGCGTCTGCGTGCGTGTGCGTGGTCGTGTGCGCGTGTGTGTGTGTGTGTGTGTGTGTGTGTGTGTGTGTGTGTGTGTGTCTGTGTCTGTGTTTGTTTGTTTGCGTGTGAGTGTGCGTGCGTGTGCGTGCGTGCGTGCGTGCGTACGTGTGCGTGCGCGTGTGCGTGCGTGCGTGCGTCTGCGTGCGTGTGCGTGGTCGTGTGCGCGTGTGTGTGTGTGTGTGTGTGTGTGTGTGTGTGGTGTGTGTGCGTGTGGGTGTGGTGTGTGTGTGTAGTGTGAGTGTGTGTCGTGGTGTCGTGTGTCGTGTGTGTGTGTGGCGTTTGTGATCTGTGTGTGCGCGTGTGCGTGTGAGTCGTGAGTGTGAGTGTGCGATGGTGTGTGTGTGGTGTGTGTTGTGTTGTTTGCGTCGTGTGTGTGTGGTGTGTGTGTGTTGTGTGGTTTGTTTTGTTTGTGTTATGGGGTGTGTCGTGTGTGTTCGTGTGCGTTGTGCGGCGTGCGCGTTGGTGTAGTTAGTGTTGTGTGAGTTTGCGCGCGCGTGTTGTGTGTGTTTTTTTTTTTGGGTGTTGTGGGTGTGTGTGTGTGTGCGTTGTGCGTGTGCGTGTGTCGTGTGTGTGTGGTGTGTGTGTGTGTGTGCCGCGCCGGTTTGGCGGCCATTGGGTTGGCCCACGTGTGCGTGTGTGTGCGCGTGCGCGTGTGCGCGTGTGCGTGTGCGTGTGCGTGTGTGTGTGTGCGTGTGCGTGTGCGCGTGCGCGTTCGCGTTCGCGTGCGCATGCGCGTGCGCGTGCGCGGGCGCGCGGGCGCGCGGGGGCGCGGGCGCGCGGGCGCGCGCAGGTCCTCCTCCGTTTCCCCGTGTCCCGTCAAGTCAGCATCTTTGTGCTCGCCCTCCTTTCTCCCCCTCTCTGCTTTGCAAGACCAGCCCGAGTCCATCCTCGGGACTCGGGCTGGTCTCGCCAGTTGAACCCCCAGGGCTCCCGTGACAGGGACACTGTCCAGCAGGTGCTCCAGGGTGTTCCTCTCTTCTCGTGGTCGCTTGCCTCCCTTCGCCTGCTCCCAGGCACATTCTGAAGGTCTACGCGACGTGAGGGGTCTTCGGCCGTCCAGCGGCCTTCTTCGCCCCTCGCCCCTCGCCCGTCTGCTCCCCTGCGCCTCAATGTTCGCAGCGGATGCGCCCCGCCGTCTGCTTGGCCGCTTGCTGGACCCGATTCGCCGCAGGCCGCTGAACTAAAGTCTGGCCTGTCCTTCCACAGGGGGAATATTCAAACATAGTAAAACATAGTCGGGGGACGATGGTTTGAGTATTTGTTTGGCAGTTCTTGCGTATTTTCGAGCATGTTCTATCTTACGTCCAACATCCCCCTGTACGTGGACACGCCCGACCCAACACTAAACGTCTCTTTCGTCCTGCCCCCCTCGTTGCCTGCCTCCTCCGCTCGCTCGTGTGCCTGGCACTTTGTCGCCTCAGCTCGTCTTGTACCATCGGCCTCCTCTTGTCCTTCCTTTTGCCCCCCTCTCCTCCACTCTTTGCTGACGAGTGGTCTTCTGGTGCAGTTGGCTTTCAAGTCCCATCGTGTCGTCGAGGCCTGCAGTGTAGGGCGTTCGATCCAGCCCAATCCTGTGTTCCTGCTCCTTCGACTGAGCCGCACAAGCGTGCGTGGTTCCATCGTAGGTTTGGTCATATGCGTCGAGAGCTTCGATTTGACTGCTCTTGTCTTTCGTGGTTTGACTGTTGGTTTCTACGTTTCATTGTTCATGGAAACTTTTACGGCGATCGTTCGAGATGGACAGGCGGGATACGTGAACCGTCAATGATTCCGCCTCTCACCAGTGAATCGGGGTATTGTGGGCCCGGCCGGCTGGTCGTGAGTTCTCCCTGGCGAGGGCACGGCGTGGCGTGATAGCAAGAGTGCATACGCGCACAAGCGTATGACGGGCGCGATATGGCCGACCGCGGACGTTGGCGTGCACGCTGTCCGCGCACGGTGGCGCGTAAGGATTTTTATCCCACGTGGTGTGCCGCGTGATCGGCTTCGTAAGCCACCGTGTGAGGTCGCCATGCCGTCGTGCACCAAATTCGGCGGCGAGCGAGGGGGGGAATGACTTAAGGAAAAGGCCCTTTCCGAAGGCGGCGGGGCTTCCCAAGACCCCTTGGTCATCTGAAAAGTTTTTGCATGTCGAGGAAAGCTGAGAAAACTTGTCAAAAAGGCCAGGGGACCTGGAGCCTCCTGAGATGATCCGCCACTTTTCACTTTCCCCTTGGCTCGCCGTCCCTCGCCCCCATGCGGTGCAGCTCCCACGCTGCACTCCGTTTCGCGGATGCGCGACCTCGTTTCTGGCCGCCTCTTCCCGCTGGTGTCGCAGCCCGGCCACCGCACAGAGTGGAGGCAGGCGAGCCGTTGATCATCGGGTGTTCGTGGCCCTTATATCTCAGAACAGAATTGGTATAAACTCAGGAGGGGAGAAAACACACAGACACAATTAATCGGCGATTCCCCGAAAATATTGAAAAATATGGGAAGTGGGGGGGAAGACAGAAACCTAGAAAATATGGGAAAATATGGGGGATATTTTTATTTGTGTGTATTTATTAGTGTGTTCCAGTTTCCCTTCAATAAACATAAACCTTCGGCGCTCCGCGCAGTTTTTTTTCATCGGCGCGCGGGACCCCACGGCGGCGCCTCCGGTGCCGCCTTTTTGGGGATCCAGCGTGTATTCAAGAAATCCGCGCGGACCTCCAAACACACATGTGTACGCGGCCTTTTGTTCCTCTATTCTATTTTCCGTTTCTTCCGTCTCTCCCACCAACACCTGGCATCGCTCGGACGTGTGCACTTTTTTCTCGGCAAGGACCCTGGCACGACACCGAAAAATTCACAGGGAACGGACGTCCGCGCGATGGCAGGAACACCATTTCGCTGATGCATCAGAGGAGGGGTGGTGGTGGGCCCGCGCCTAGCTGCTGCTGGCTCCCGCGGCGGCCGCGGGTTGCTCCCGCGATTGCACGGTGCCGCCCTGAAGCAGGCGGCGGCAGTGCCCATCTTTTTCTGCGCCAGGCGGGCTCCACGGCCAGCGGCGCGAGAGGCGTGGGGCGATCATCGGGCCGACCGAAAGGGGGGGATAGGGATAGGGGGGGGTACGAAATCTGCTGCGTGCAGCTGGTTTTGGCCCCGCCGCAGGGCCCGTTCCTCGATACACGGGCGCCTCCCGGCGCCGGGAGGCGCCAGGAAATCAGCTACGTGAGCTGATTCTCACCCCCCCTTGGCTATCCCCCCCATGTCGCCCGGCCCGAGATCAAGACACCAACAGCGACCTGAACGGCCGCACGCTGACCTCGGGAGCCCCGCGCCGTTGGCCAGTAGCTTCGCGGCGCGACTTCGGTGTAGGCCGCACAGCCTATCTGTAGGATTCCAGGGCGAGGCGGGCGGTGGCGCTGAGCTCGGCTCGCCCGGGGCCTCGCCCTAGGTCTCCCGCCTTGCCGGCGACGGTGTCGTTGTGCCGATCCGGCCGCCGAGCAGCGAGTTGGACCCGGACGAGGGCGATCGGGATGGTGCCGCTCCTTGTCAGACTGCGCCGCCGAGGATCCGAGGCCCCTGCCCTGCCCTTCCAGGGCAGTCGAGAACGGAAAGGCTGCAGAACACCGCCGCGCTCACCAACGCCCCTCTCGGGGAAGAAGACCGGTTCAACAGACGACCGGTTCAACAGGGACTGGTTCAACAGACGACCGGTTCAACAGACACCGGTTCAACAGACGACCAGTTCAACAAGGACCGGTTCAACAGGACCGGTTCAACAGGACCGGTTCCGCAGAACCGGTTCCACGGAACCGGTTCCACAGGGCCGGTTCCGCAGGACCGGTACCACAGAACCGGTTCCATAAGCCCGGTTCCACAGGACTGGTTCCACAGGACCGGTTCCACAGGACGGGTTCCACAGAGGCGATTCCCTCCTGCTACTCTCTCTCATTACACTGCTGCTGCTGTTGCTGCTGCTGCTGCTCCTCCTCCTCTTCTTCCTCCTCCTCCTCATCCATCCCTCTCTGCCCTCCCGCCCTCCCCCATCCCTCGTTGCCGCTACGTCCCCCCGCCCCACATCCCTCATCCCTCCCTCCTTCCTCCTCCCCTCTCCTCCCTCATCCATCATCGAGGGCCACCCACCCGACCCGTCCTGCCCGACCCGACCCGACCCGTCCCGCCCGTTAGGGGCCGCCCGCCCGACCCGTCCCGCCCGTTAGGGTACTCGCGTGCCAACTCGATGGCGCATCATACTTTAATGTCCTGCCCGCCCGACCCGACCCGTCCCGCCCGTTAGAGTCCGCCCGCCCGACCCGACCCGTCCCGCCCGTCAGGGGCCTCCGGGGCCCGTACCGGGACCCCGGGCGCCGTTACAGGGTACTTTTGTCTTTTTTTTTGTTTTTTTGTTTTTTTTTTTGTTCTCGCGTGCCAACTCGACTGCCGCACCATACTTTAATGTCCGCCCGACCCGACCCGACCCGCCCGTTAGGGTCCGCCCGACGGGCCCGTCCCGCCCGCCAGGGTGCTCGCGTGCCAAATCGATGATACACCATTATTTTATGTCTCGCCCGCTCGACCCGACACGCCCCGCCCGTGAGGGTCCGCCGGCCCGACCCGACCCGTCCGCCCGCCGGGCCCGTCCCGCCCGTTAGGGTACTCGCGTGCCAACTCGATGGTGCATCATACTTTAATTTCCCGCCCGCCCGACCCGACCCGCCCGCTCGGGTCCGCCCGCCCGACCCGAGCCGCGCCGCCCGTTCGGGTCCGCCCGCCCGACCCGCCCCGCCCGTCAGGGTCCGCCCACCCGCCGGACCCGCCCCGCCCGTGAGGGTACTCGCGTGCCAACTTGATGGCGCACCATACTTTAATGTCCGCCGACCCGACCCGACCCGCCAGAAGGGTCGCCCGCTGGACCGTCCATCGCCTCGGCCTACTCCGCGTGCCAAACTCTACCCCTTTCCTTTCTTCTTTTAATTCTTTTTTCCTTTGTTTATAATTTCGATGATGCACCAAGTATTTTATGTCCCGCCCGCTCGACCCGACCCGTCCCGCCTGTGAGGGTCCGCCCGCCCGACCCGACCCGTCCCGCCCGCCCGCCGGACCCGTCCCGCCTTTAGGGTACTCGCGTGCCAACTCGATGATGCATCATACTTTCATGTCCGCTCGCCCGACCCGACCCGTCCCGCCCGTTAGGGTCCGCCCGCCCGACCCGTCCCGCCCGTTAGGGTACTCGCGTGCCAACTTGATGGCGCACCATACTGTAATGTCCGCCCGACCCGACCCGACCCGCCCGTGAGGGTCCGCCCGCCGGACCCGTCCCGCCCGTTAGGGCACTCGCGTGCCAACTCGATGATGCACCTTATGTCCCGCCCGCTCGACCCGACCCGTCCCGCCCGTGAGGGTCCGCCCGCCCGACCCGACCCGTCCGCCCGCCCGCCGGACCCGCCGCCCGTAAGGGTACTCGCGATGCCAACTCGATGATGCATCCATACTTGAATGTCCCGCCCCGACCCCCGACCCGCCCGTTAGGGTCCGCCACGCCGACCCGACCCGTCCCGCCCGTTAGGGTCCGCCCGCCCGCCGGACCCGTCCCGCCCGTTAGGGTCCGCCAGGCCGCCGGACCCGTCCCGCCCGTCAGGGTACTCGCGTGCCAACTCGATGATGCATTCTACTTGAATGTCCCGCCCGCCCGACCCGACCCGACCCGCCCGTTAGGGGCCGCCCGCCGACCCGACCCGACCGCCGTTAGGGTTCCGACGGACCGTCGGACCCGTCCCGCCCGTTAGCGGTACCGCGTGCCAATTCGATGGCACGTCATATTTTAATGTCCCCATATTTTAATGTTCCCGCCCGACCCGACACCGAACCCGACCCGTTAGGGTCCGCCCGCCCGACCGACCCTGTCCCGCCACGGTAGGGTCCGCCCGTGGCCCGCCCGTTGGGACCGTTTCGCTACGTTAAGGTATTCGGCCGTGCCAACTCCATGGGGCATCATTCTTTAACTGTCCCCCGCCCGACCCGACCCGTCCCGCCCATTAGGGTCCGCCCGCCCGACCCGACCCGTCCCGCCCGTTAGGCTCCGCCCGCCCGCCCGGCCCGTCTCGCCCGTTAGGGTAATCGCGTGCCAACTCGATGATGCATTCTACTTGAATGTCCCGCCCGCCCGACCCGACCCGTCCCGCCCGTTTGGGTCCGCCCGTTCGGGTCCGCCGGCCCGCCGGACCCGTCCCGCCCGTTTGGGTACTCGCGTGCCAACTCGATGATGCATTCTGTTTGAATGTCCCGCCCGCCCGACCCGAGCCCGACCCGGTTCCGGGGAAACGGTGCACCGGGGAAACGGTCCAGGGGAACCGGCTGCGGGGAAATTGTTTTGGGGAACCGGCTCCGGGGAAACGGATCGGGGGAAACGGTTCCGGGCAAGCGTTCCCGGGGAAACGGAACCGGGGAAACGGTCCCGGGGAAACGCTCCTCCGGGGAAGCGGTCCCCGGGGAAGAGGTCTCTGGGGAAACGGTCCTCCAGGGAAACGGTCCCGGGGAAGCGGTTCCGGGGAAACGGTTCCCGGGGAAACGGTTTCGTATCCCTACTGCGGTCCGATTGATCCGCTTCGATGTCGAGTCTGCCCGGCCCGCCGCGATTCGATTCCGATAGTCCGACGATCCGATGCGGCCCGATGCTTGCATGCCGCTGTTGTGCATCCCGGCGTGGCCGATCCGATTCGATTTCGATTCCGTGCCGATGCAGCCCGATCCGATGCACATTTCGATTCGACATGATTTCTCGATTCGATGCTGACTGATCCTGGCCCCTGGGGTCCACCAGGGCGTGCAGCTCCGCCGTCCAGGCCCGCCTCGCCGCCGGCTGTACTCAGAAGCGCGAGTCAGCGAAGCTGCCCGCTGCGGGTCCCGGTGCACGGCAGGGTGGCGGACCCAGCGGAAGACTGCCAGCAGAGCGGGTGGCGTTCACCGCAAAAGGGGCAGCCTCGCAGTGAGGCTGGACGGCGGTGCGAGGTCGTCGTCTTCGCCTTCTCCGCCTTCTTCGTCTTACTATTGTCAGTTTAATTATTACTATTAACATCAGTATTCATTATTATTCGTATCATTATTATTAGTATTGCGATTATTCGTGCTATTGTTATTATGCTTACGACTATAATTATTAGTATTATTTTTTATTATCATTATTAGGATTCGTATTATTAGTATTACTATCAATGTTAATAGTAAGATTAATATTCATAGTACTATTAATGCTAATATTATTCCTTTTCTTGATTTTCTTCTCCGTTTTTGTTGCTCGTCTCCTTCTTCGTCGTTTGCCTCGTTGTCGTCCAGCCGCCGTCGTCGTCGTCGTCGTCGTCATCGTCGTCGTCTATGTCGTCTTCGTTGTCTATGTCGTCTTCGTTGTCCATGCCGCCGCCGCCGCCGCCGAGCCCGCAGCCTCTGGAAGGACCGCGCCGCCGCGCGCGACCGCGCAGCCGCGGCCGCGCGCGCCGGGGCCCTGCCCACGGGCAGGGCCCCTGGCCATGGCGCAGGCCCGCCCCCCGCGCGCCCCCTGGCCAGGGGCAGAGCTGCGGCCGCGGTCCTCCTGCTCAAGCGCCGCCTCCGGGTTCTCTGTCCTCGCCTCTCCCGGTGCTGGTTCCGGTCCGCGACGTTATAGGTGTTGCCTCTCGCGGCCCCCACTCACTACTTTTAGTATTCCTGTCTTCATGTCTTCTCTCCTTCTCGTCATCCCCTCGCCGGTGGGACGTGTTGGGTGATCACTGCACCTCCTATGTTCTCCTCCCTCTCCTCCTCCTCCTCACTACCTGCCTCCTCTTCCTCCTCCTCGTCCTCTCCTCCTCCTCCTCCTCCTCGTCCTCCTCCTCCTCGTCCTCGATCCTCCTCCTCTTCCTTCCCGTCCTCCTCCTCCTCCTCCTCCTTCTCCTCCTGCTCGCGTGCCTGTTGGACGAGCCCAAAGCGCCTCCCCCCCCCCGCCCCCCGGCCCAGGGAGGCGTCGCGGGGGCCAGCCTCCCGCTCCTCCTCTCGGGTCAGAGCCTGCATCCTCGGGGCCGAGCCGACGCCTCGGGAGCCTTGCGCGGGACGATCGAGATGGGTGCGGAAGGGTGGGGGTAGGATGCCCAGCAGCAGTTCCTGCCCATTTCGAACAGGACTCGCTGTCCGCGTCGCCGCGGACGTCGTTCGCTGAAGACAGAAAGCCGCCTGCCCAACAGCGGCCGCTGTCGGTTTTGAGCAGTTGGGCACTGTACACATTTTTGTCCGTACCCATTTCGGGCGTCCGAGCTTGAGACGGGGGTTAATGCAAACGCTTGGCATCGCTCGGACGTGTGCACAGCTTGGATTCTCGAACAACCAAAATCACCCTCGAGACCAGAACGTGCACAGGAAATGGATGTCCGAGCAGCGGCAAGAACGGGGGTCAGTCAGAGCGTCGGATCTTGCAGGATCCTGCAGAGCCAGGGGTGCATTGAGCCGGGTTGGCGCGCAGGATCCTGCAGGATCCTGCGAAGACTGACTGCCCAGGGCTTGCATTGACTCGGGTCAGTCGATCTCCGAGCCCCAGGAGTGGACTTGGTATCGCTCGGACGTGTGCACTTGGTCTCGGCTGCGAAGAAGCCACGCACGGAACCGAAGCAACAACACGGGGGATGGGCGTCCTGTCCGAGCGATGGCCAGTGGAGGCTCACGCCATTCCGCCGACCCCCAGGAGAGGGAAGGCATCCACGGGCGAGGCCCTTCGAGGGAGCTGCTCGGGACCTCTGGGAGGAGGAGGAGGAGGAGGAGGAGGAGGAGGAGGAGGGCTGGACCTAAGAGGTGTTTTGGCGAGTTCGTGGGCCGTTTTCGTGTCGACTTCGTTTTGCGGTAGAGGTGAATTGAAGACAAAACGAGGGAAAACGAACACAAAGCGAAAACGAAAAACACCGTTTGGGTTCAGCTCTGCTCTGGGAGCTCCCTGATTGGCCTCTTGGACGCCCTTTGCGGGCCTCTTGGGTTTGTCTTGTGCGCCCGCTGGCGGTCTCGGGGTAATGGCAGGCCCAGGAGCATCAGGAGACTTTTTTACCTCCGACAGGAAGCAGTAGGAAATTACAAGAAATCAATAGGAATGAATAGGAACTCTTCGGAGTCATCAAGAATCAGTTGGAATCAATGCGAATCACCTTGAATCAATAGGAATCAGTAGGAAATTGCAGGAATCGATTGGAATTCATAGGATCATTCGGAAGCAGTAGGAATCCATAGGAATCAGTGGGAATTTATAGGAACCCATGGAAATTTATAGGAAGCGATTCTAATCGTCACTAATCATTATGAATCAATCGGAATCAAGCTCAAGCACTAGGAATCAATAAAATTCAGTACGAATCAATTGTAATCAACAGGAATCAATAGGAATCAGTAGGAACCAAACAGAACACGTAGTTAACAATGGGTGTCACAAGGAGTCGATAGGAATCACTCTGGATTACTTGGTCGCATTATGAAGCAATCGGGGTCGAACATAATCAATACTAAGCTTCCAGAATCAGTGAGACGTATTATGAAACGGTATGAATCAAACCAGTCAAAACCCAATAGGAATCTATACATCCTTCTGATTCTTCCCAGCCCAGACATACCTCGGTCGAGAGCACAGCAAAGTAGACGAGGATAACAACACATACGATAAGGTCGGTCCCCGTTGGGGGTGCCATACACACGCATATATATATATATATATATATATATATATATTCTCATACGCACCTCTCCGAGGGAGTAGAGCTCAGAGGGGATTAATGCGTCCGTGCGTGCGTCTTTGATTGTTCTGGCCGTTTCGCTCGGGACATCCTCGAACTTCTGAAAATCGGTGGCACCCCTCACGCAGATCGTGAAGTGAGAGGTC
This sequence comes from Prorocentrum cordatum, assembly GCA_963575745.1. Taxonomy (NCBI): domain Eukaryota; class Dinophyceae; order Prorocentrales; family Prorocentraceae; genus Prorocentrum; species Prorocentrum cordatum. Next base: position 208,130 of record CAUYUJ010007914.1, read on the forward strand.
CAAAAACACATAGGAATTCAACCATTTCAACATCAAACCTTCAAACACACATGGTAATTTCAATAATTTTGACCCCGATTCTCAGAGAATGGCGGTTTCGCCTGAGACATCCTCCCAAAATCGAGCCCCAAACCCCTCCTCGGAGCCTCCTGGGGGCCTCCTGGAACCTCCTGGGGCCTCCTGGGGTTTTCTGGACCTTCTGGTACCCCAGACCCCGCCTCGGAGCCTCCTGGAGTTCTCCTGGGCCTGCTGAGGCCGCCTGGGGCCTCCTGGGGCCTCCTGGGGCTTCAGAACTACATGCACACACAGAGACACACATCACGCCCAACACATCACACGCTAGACAAACATAACAGACACACACACAACACCGACAACACACAAAAAGCACGCACCACACAAAGCACACATCACACACACAACACTCACAATCCTGGGGCCTCCTGGAGCCTCTTCTGGTATCCAAGTCGGGCCTCCTGAGGCTTCCTGGGGGGCCCTGGTACACACATCGCAAGGTGTGGCAACCCCACTTACGCTCGAGTGCGACTTCGCTGTTGCATGTCACTCCTGCTTCAAACGCCCCTTCAGCTTGTTGTATGAGCCTGGGCACACACGTGTCACTTGTATATATATATATACGTTTTTTATTTATATATATATATATATTTATATATGTGTGTGTGCATGCATGTATGCACGTGTATAGTTTTGTATGCATGCATGCACGATGTATGTATGCATGTATGCATTTATGTATGTGTGTATGCACGATACATGCATGCATGCATGTATGTATGTATGTATGTATGTGTGTATGTATGTATGTATGTATGTATATATGTATGTATGCATGTATGTATGTATGTATGTATGTATGTATGTATATATGGCCGGATGGAAGGATGGACGGATGGATGTATGCATGTATGCATGCATGCATGCATGCATGCATGCATGTATGTGTGTATGCATGCATACATATATGCATGCATGCATGCATGCATGCATGCACGCATGTAGGCCGGCAGCTAGGTAGGTCGGTCGGTAGGTAGGTAGGTAGGTAGGTGTGTGTATGTATGTAGGTAGGTCTGCATGTATGCATGTACTTATGTATGTATGCATGCATGCATGCATGTACGTATGTATATATGTATGCATGTATGTATGCATGCATGTATGTATATATGTATGTATGTATGTATGTATGTATGTATGTATGTATGTATGCATGCATGCATGCATGCATGCATGCATGCATGCATGCATGTATGCATGCATGGCATGTATGCATGCATGTCATGCAATGCAGTATGAGCTCAAAACAATGCAGCTGTATGTATGTATGTATGTTAGTGAGAGAGCCGCGTTTCACGGGCGCTTGACTTGGGAAACATCGGCGGGCATTTCGAACGGGGGGTGCCCCAACCCCCCCCCCCCCCCCCCCCCCCCCCCCCCCCCCCAACACTCGGCGCCGTCGATCAAAACCACGGGATTCTCATTTCAGCCACGCACCCAGGGACAATGAATGACCGTTCGGCCGCCTCACTCTGATGTATGTACGTATACAAACATGTATACACATATTTGCGCATTATCATGGGCCTGCTACGAAACGCAAACTATTTGATGCCCCACGAAACTAAAGCGTGCTGTTTATTTTGTAGCATCTTGTACCGTGCGAGAATGGCACCCGCCGTCTGCGACTTTCGTGCTCCAAGACATGGTCTTCAGGTAGCGCTTCTGAACCTCGGCAGTCGCACGCAGAGACGCCTCAGACAAAAACACTCCCACGCCGCGACGAACGAGTTGCCACTGAACGCGAACACGGGGGTGGCGAACAGATATCAGCTCGTAAATCCAATATGCAGACCCCGACGCCCAAATGTGACAAGGGGCCAGCGATTACATCACAGTGCAGACCCTAATTTTAGTCAAGTCTTCATATGAGGTGCTGTTTTTGCTTGCACTCCTTTCATGTGTGAGAGTCGCTACGGGGTGGGCCTGGGGATCATCCGTGCAGGCTTGAGTCGGCAGTGCTGTGTATAAGATTGTTATTGTGACCACCCCTGCTCCTTCACCCATCGAGTATTCCATATCCGCAGGGTTAGGGGTGGGTAAGGATAGGCGGAAGAAGAGGCACATTCTCCGTAGCCCGCTGGCTCAAGCCATCAGGGCAGTCTTCTAGGCTGAGACGCGTCATTTGCCGCAACCGCTCTCAGCCGCTCGCATTTTGACGGCCAATCCGGCGCTTCAGCTCGGGCCTTCTTTGGGTCGCCGTATTCGTGACGACTTGGGCGATGACTTCCCCCAGCGCGGCAGTTGTGTCCCAACGGCTCTGTAATCTACTCATGAGTTTCCCAGAGGCTGCGATCGCTGGCGTCGAGTGGCAGGCGCTCGCGCGGAAGTACAAGGAGCGCCACGCGCAGCAGCTTGACCTGCATGCCCTTGGACATTCGTCCGCACTTGCTGCTGCGAGCACCCTTCTGTGGGACGTCCTCCGCATCGCGAACTCGGACGACACAGATAATCCAATTGTTGCGCTGGAGGACCACGTGGCCTTGACGGCCCAGCCGGGCCTCTTAGGCTGCTGGCCGTCGCTGTACAAGGCTCTTTGCGAAGTCTCTCTCGAGCACGGCGCCGCCGAGAACGGCGCCGCGGCCAGAGGGCTGCTGATGTCGCAGCTGAAGCCGCTGCTGGAGAAGCAGTGGCACACCAGCTTCGAGGAGAACGGCCTGGGGTACCTCACCGCCAAAGGCAGCTTCGTGAAGCTGAAGAAGATGAAGCACCTCGTGCAGGCGGTGATCTCCTGGCGCGGGCAGCGGGTGGCGTGGCGCCTCGAGGACGCCAGGGCACAGACCGCGATCGACGAGGCGCTGGCTCCGAGCCTGGAGCTCGTGGCCTCCACGCGGCACAACGACCTGGTCCTGCGCTGCACCCCCGCGGGCCCGCAGGACTTCCAGGAGCCCGTGCCGGCTCCAGCGGGCGCGCCTGCCGCACCAGGGGCCCAGGTGCAGCAGGCGCGCGCGCCTGCCGCCGCCCGCGGCGCCGTCTGCCACGCCGGCCAGCCTTGCCACACAGGAGTCGAAGAGAAGCACTCGGCATGAGCACACCAACCTCTCAGAGGTCCGCGCGACTTTCTTGGATTGGCGCTGGGCCCCTCTGGCGGCGCCGGGCGCCAGGGTGGGGGGGGGGCAGCGCAGATCCAGTACATGTGCGCGGACATCCGTTAGGATGCACCCCTTCGGAGGTTACACTCAGCATCGGCGTCCATATAACCGTGGTTGGAAACTGGCCTAATCCAGTTTGATCCCGCTTAATCCAGCCTTGGCTTAGTCTGGCCTGATCCGTCTCGATGAACCGGGCTGCATAATTAGTTCTTAATCGTTCTTGCGAGAACTTCCCAGGAGCTCCAGGCCGGACGAAAGGGTAGGTCAGCCAAGGGGGGGGGGGACGAAGTCTGCTGCATACAGCTGGTTTCGGCACAGCCGCCAGGCCCATTCCTCGGTACATGGGCGCCTCCCGGCGCCAGGAGGCTCCAGGAGAACCAGCCACGTGAGCTGACCCTCTACCCGACCCTGTGCTGCCCTACCTTTTACGTCCCTCCCACGAGTTGCCCACCAGACGCCCAGGACCAGAGAGTCTCTGCCCGTGCCGTCTCCTCGTTCTCCCAAGGAGGCGAGGCGCCGCGGCAGCCCTGCCGCCCGCGCAGCGGGCGGGAGGCCCAGAAGGACGCCCTGGAGCAGGAGGTGCCGTGGGCGAAGCACCCGCATCCGCACCCGCGGCCTCGCAGGCCGGGCCCCCCGGGGCCGCGCCCCTGCGGGCGTGGGGCACTTCTCCGCGGACGCCCCGCGCGGGGCGCATTTGTGCGACGGCACATCCGCGGGATCGCGCCCTGAAAGGCGCACGGCGAGGGCGCGGATGCGGATATGTTTGCCGCTCGTGGCCTAGCCCCGTCCCCCCCCTGGCCATGGTATCTCGGCCCCGGCATCCGTCCCCCCCCCCCCCGGTGAGGGATGGGCCCCTTCGAAACTCGAAGGGAACGGCCGATCTGTTACTAGCTAGGCCTCCCGAATGGGGTCCGAGCAGATGGGGTCGACGGATCGCTCCGAATCGCCGATGCATCGACGATGCGGCTCGATGTGGAGCCAGAGTTTCCCCACGCCGATGACGCCGATGCATCGCCGACGTCTCCGATGGATCGCCAATGCATCGCCAATCCGTCGCCGATGTATTGGCCATGCATTGGCGATGCGGCGCTATGCGCTATCCTTCGACGCCCACCTGCTCGAACCCAGCTTGGGAGGCCTGTGATGTCTGCCGCTCCAACAGCATAACATCAACTTTCCCGCCTTCGGAGATGCCTGCCCCCTGGGCGGCTGGAAAGTTAATACCCTTACTTGGCACAGTAGGGGTCCAGTCAACCCGCGCAGTAAGGATGGGCAACCTTCCCAAGCCTACCCTTGCCTCCTTGCCCCTTCGGCCCGTCCTTGGCGACCTTCGCTGGCCCGCCTCGTCCGAAAGCCGCTGACAGGGGCCGCCAAGGCCCTTGCATCCCTGCCGCGCATCCTCGTGACAGAGGCTGACTGTATGAACCTTGCCGGCCAGCGTCCCCGACGGCGGGAAGGTTTCGGTGATGCCGCTCGTCGCCCCCCACCCCTGCAGAGGTGGCGCTGCTGCGGGCGGAGAACGCGGCGCTGCGCGGGGAGCTGCAGGTCCGGGCCGCGACGCCGCAGCGGCCGCTGCCGCGCGGCGCCCTCGGCGAGGCGCCCCCGCCTCGGGGAAGGCAGGGCGGCACTCGGCCCTCGCGCAGAGGTCTAGGCCTGAGGACGACGATCAATGGAGAGGAAACGTGCTGCCAAAACATTTGCCCATGTCTGAACCAGGCTTTGAACATGTCTTAAACCTGTAAAAAGCATGTTTTCAGCATCATTAGAGCATCTTTCGAACATGTTGAACACATGCTTTTAATTCAACAACAGGACTGTTAGGGTGTCCATTGTCATGGCATCCACAAGTCTAGGCCTCCCAACTGGGGTCCGAGTAGACGGGGTCGGAGGATCGCGCCGCATCGCCGATGCATCGACGATGCGGCTCGATGTGGAGTCCGTGTTTCGCCACGCCGACGTCGCCGATGCATCGCCGACGTCGTGGATGCATCGCCGATGCATCACCGATACATCGGCGATGCAGTGGCGTTGCGGCGCGATCCTTCGACCGCTTCTAGTCGGACCCCATCTAGGAGGCCTCTGAGAGGGGGGCTGGGGGGATGGGGGAGCTTCGTGGAGGCGCGGCCTGCTTCTGGGATGGTGCGGGCCTCAACTCTAGATGCAGGGCTGGCTCCTTCTAAGAAGCAGCCTCCTTCTAAGAAACCCTCCCCCTCCCTCCACACCCTTGCACGCGCCGCAAAGGCATGAGTCGCAGGCGAAGTCCGAACCCTACCCTCGCCGATCAACGATTCAGGGAAGTCGATGGTCGGCGGGGGTAGGGTTCGGAATTCGTAGGACACGCGGCGAAGTCCAAACCCTACCCCCGCCTCGATTCAGGGGAATCCATCGTTGGTGGGGGTAGGATTTCGATTTCGCCGACGACTGAGCATGAACTTTCGGAGCTCCGCGTGGACTTCTTGCGCGCCTGAGAGCCTGGCGTGGTAATGTTTTTTTCGCACCGGGCGACGTCGCTCTGCTTCGGGCCCCGGGCTATAACAGATCGATCCGGCCCGAAACATGCAGCACAATGATGGGGTCTAGACTCGGGTCGCGATTTTTCGTGATCCCAGCCCCGATGCAAGAAATTCGCGCGGAGCCCAGGAAGGTTCTGCTCATGCTCGGAGGGTGAATTCATCTATAATCCCGCTTTTCGCTGTACAGGCAAAACCAGGTCGTGCCGCGCGCCTCCTCGTCGAGAAGCCCGTAGCTCGGTCTCGCTTGTTGGTCCCCGCTCGGAGGCGAGGGTGGCCCAACGCGAGGCAGGCTCGTTTGCCCCCGAGATGCCGCTCCTCTCTTCCCCGACCCTCAGCACGACGCGCTCGGCTTCGACGACCCCTTCGAGCCGCCGCCGGAGGCGGGCCGCTGGAAGGGGTACTACCCCTGGGGCGCGGGTGGCTCGCCCGCGCCCAGCTGCAGCACCAGCTGCGGGGGCGGCCGCGACCTCGCCTGGGAGAGCGCCAGCAGCGTCTGCGGCGGCGGCAGCGACTTCGGCGAGTGCGCCGACACGCCCCGGTCCTCGGGGCGCTGCAGGTCGTCGTCTGGGGAAGGGGAGCTGGAGAAGGGGGAGCTGGAGGAGGAGGACGAGGCGAAGGAGGAGGAGGAGAAGGACGAGGAGGAGGAGGGTGTCTTTCCCACTTCTTCTGGCCCTTCTTGAAGCAGCCTCAATCTGCGCTCGCGCTTCGCTGAGTCGGACTCCTCACTTTTGGCATCCGAAGAACGTAACAGCCTCGATGCCTACGTCAGGCGAGCGCAAGCATGGATCAAGGGGGCGTGGATTAGCGACGGGTCCCGTTCCACGGGAAATCGCGGATTTCCGCCGCCGAGCGAGGCGGCACGGGCCGCATTTTGGGTATGGCACGTCCCCCGATCCATGAACTTGGCGACCGCGCGCCAAATCCATGGATCGCTAATCCATGTTTGCGCGCCCCCAAAGAACGTAACAGCCTCGATGCTTATGATGGTCCAACCTAGTTTAGCCTTGACCACCAGAAAGAATGTCGAGCACCAACAAAAATACCGAAACTCGAAGGTTTTCACGAGTCGGGCCCTGGGAGACACTCACCCGACACTGTTTCGACACTCTTTCGACACTTTTCCGGGTGCTCGAAATTAATTCTGGGATGTGGTCCTTACGTAGGATGGGAACAACATAACTAACGGCAAAAACTGTGGTCTCACCCCTTCCCCCCCGCCCATTCGGGAACAGGTTTACCCCTGTGGACTGGGGGGGCCCCGCGCCTCCCGCCCACGGCGCGCCCGGCGCGCGCGGCGGCTCGGCGGTGCCAATCGGAAACGCCCGACGACGCTGCAAGAGAGAGGAGGAGGAGGAGGAGGAGGAGGAAGAGGAGGAGGAAGAGGAGGAGGAGGAGGACCAGTGTAAACCCAAGAGTCATCATCGATGTTGGAATAAACCCTCCCTCCGAGCTCCCTTCATTGGCCCCCTACAAGGGTTTATTTCCACTGAGGGAACTGCCTCGTTGGAAGACAGAACACCCTGAACAAAACCAAAACATGTTCTCGGGATTCTAACGCCACGGATCAACCTGACTGCTGCATATTGATGATCCTGAGCCGTGCCCGAACGCCATGCCTGGGACTTCGACTCGGCGAATCAACGTAACTGTTGCACCGTCATAATCTTGAGCCCTTCCAACACATCATGTCTGGTACGCTGAACATGGGAACCCGTGAATCTCTTGCACTCAAATCACGAATGTGTGCGGCACGAATTCGAGAGCCACATTTTGAAAAGGAACTGCCTTCAATCCGAGAAGCTCTTGCAAATGTTAGAAAAGATTGTTCGCGGCGTTGAGGCGAGAACCACATTTTGAAAACCATTCGCCCTCAGTCCGTGAAACTCTTGCAAATGTAAAAAACGAATGTGCGCGGCGCTAAGGCGAGAGCCACATTTTGAAAACCATTCGCCCTAAGTCCGTGCAACTCTTGCAACTGTTAGAACGAATATGTGCGGCGCTAAGGCGAGAGTCACATTTTGAAAACGACCTGCCCCTCATCTGTGAACCTGTTGCCAACATTTAAGTTTCAAATTTTGAAGCCGAATGTTGGCGGCGCTGAGGCGAGAGCCGCATTCTGAAAACCACCCGCCCCCAATCCGTGAAACCCTGACACATGTTTAGAACGAATGTGCGCGGAGCTAGTGCGAGAGCCACAGTTTGAAAACCACCCGCCCTCCCTGTGTGAAACTGTTGCCACTCTTCAAGCTTCAAACTCATAAGTGGTGAGGAAGTCTCAGGCGACACGCCCGGCCCGCGCTAAAAACTAGCCTCGGGGTGCGACAGGGAGAAGGCATTTATATGTAAATGAATGGAGGAGGAAGAGGAGGAGGAAAGGGAGGAATATTGCAACGTGGTGCGAAAGCATTTGGGCAGACGTAGCCCTGTCAAGGTGCTCGTGAAGGTTGGGATGACAAGATGACATGCAGGGGCTGGTGTTGGCACCTGGTGTTGGTGGATGGTGTGCGTGGTCAGCGAACCCCGAGACAGCAACTTCTGTTCGACAAGGATCATGAAGCGTGTCTGACCACTTTATCAGAGGATGGGCCGGCATCTCCCTTGCTAGCGTCAGACGCTGGCTCCCTAACCTTGTAGGGGGGCCTGGGGCAGGTCACCGGGGGCCGCGAAGCAGGACGGCTTGCTACCTGGGTTGGGGCATGTGCGCCTGCAACACTGCAGGGACGATCGCCATCCTGGTGGTGACGGGGGGGATCCGCGCCGCATCGGGGCAGCACGTGGACCTGCTCTGCAGAGGGCCGGGACGCCACCTTAGGTATGACAGGGGAGCATCTGTGCCATCGCAGGTCGGATCGCCACCCCAGGGGTGACACGGGTAGGCAGTTCTCAGGCAGAAGCCAGGTCGCCCCCCGAAGGGTGGACGTGGCGGACCCCCTTCACAGGATGCTTCGCCCCAGTTGCAACGCGGGAGACTGGCCACCAGCGGGCCTGGACAATTTCTGAACATACCGCCCCCTGGGCGTAAATGTTCAGAAACTTTCCGGGACCACCCCGCGTCCTTCCCCAGTGCGGTGAGCCTCTGCTCGGGGCAACGCTGGCGGTCGTGGGCGGCCGGTGACCTCAGACGGGCGTTCGGGGCCCAAAGTCACCGAGGGCTCGCTGGGCGGCCGCGGGGATTTCCGTTGGACCTTGCCCTGCAGGACAGAAGCTCCAGCGTCTTACCTCGTAGGGGGGAAGGCCTGCTGGCATTTCCGCTGGGTTGTGTCCTGGACGTCAGTGCCTCCGACCGGGCGTGCAGGCCCGCCGGCTCAGTGTCCTGGAGGGCGGAATCACCGACATGTCCAGTAGAACCAACCCCAGATTTGCCGCCGGCCTATTCGCGCATGCCTCCTGGGGGCAGGTGCACAGGACCGCCGGAATTGCCGCCGGGCCGTGCATTGCCACCAGGCTGCGTCCTGGAGGCCAGAACCTTCGACGTGTTGTTTGAACGTGTCTTCGGATGATCGCTGGAATTATGTTATGTTTCCTGTTTTTGAGGACCTCAGTGCCGAGGTAGACCAGAGTCCTCTACGCGAGGGCGCGCAGGACCGCCGGCCTTGCCGTCGGGCTGCGTCCTTGAGGCAACCGCCTCGCGACGGGGGTGGGCGCGCATAGTCTGCGGACGCACGGTGGCTGGCATTGCCGCCGGCCTGCGTCCAAAAGAGGGCGAACCTTGGTAGCGGTTCGACGTGAGAACGCGCAGGATCGCCGGCTTTTCCGACGGGCTGCGTCCTTGAGGGGAACCGCCTCGCAATTGGGGCGAGCGCGCATGTTCAGTGGGTGCACAAAATCTGGCACTGCCGCCAGCCAGTGACCAAAACGAGACAACCTTGGTTATCGGTGAAACGTGGGGATGTGCAGCACCGCCGACCTTGCCGCCAGGCTGTGTCCTTGAGGCAACAGCTTCGCAAGGGGGGTGGCGCGCGTGATCGGCCGACGCGCGATGGATGGCTTTGCCGCCGGCCGGCGCTCAAAAGGGGGCGAACTTTCGTAGCGGTTCGACGCGGTGGCGTGCGGGGCCGCCAGCCTTCCCTCTGGGCAACGTCTCTGAGGCGTCTGCTTCGCGACGGTGGTAAGCGCGCAGTATCGGCGAACGCTCGCAAAGTGGCATTGCCGCCAGGCCGACCCCGCCCGCAGGAAACGACGTTGGGGAACCAGGGGTACTTGAGCGCGCAAGACGGCCAGCCTAGTAGCCGGGCTGTGTCTTTGAGGAGATTGCTTCGCGACGATGGCAAAATCACGGCGATTGCTTCGCGACGATAGCCGCCGCTTTGCGTCCTTAAGGCAACTGCCCCGCGACAGGGGCGAGTGCGCGGAGACCGCGGGCGCGCGAAAGCCAGCGCCGCCGGCAGCCAGCTCCCAAAAGAAACGAAACGCGGTGATTTGAGAGACAAGGGAACGCGCGGGGCAGCTGGCCTCGCCGCGGGGCAACGCCCTTGAGGCGACAGCCTCGCGACGGGCGTGGGCGCGCATAATCGGCGAACTCACGATGGCCGCCATTGCCGCCGGCCCGCGTCCGAAATGGGGCGAACCCTGGTAGCGGCTCGACGTGAGAAGGTTCAGGACCGCTGGCCTTGCCGTCGGGCCGCGTCCTTGGCCCCGCGACATCAGGCACCGCGGCCAGCCAGTGTCCACAGAGAAGCATGCCTGGGTTATCGGTGCCATGAGAGAATGCACAGGGCCGCCGGCCTTGCCGCCTGGCAACGTCCTTGAGGCAACTGCCTCGCCATGGGGGTGGGCGCGCGTAAGCTGCGGACGCGCGATGGCTGGCTTTCCCGCCAGCCTGCGTCTCAAAGAGGACGACGCTTCGTAGCGGTTCGCCGTGAGAGTGCGCAGGGCCGCTGGCCTTGCCGCCGGGCAGCGTCCCTAAGGCATTTGCCTTGCGACGGGGGAAGGCGCGCATAATCAGCAAATGCATGCAAACTGGCACTGCCGCCAGGCAGCGCCCACAGGAAACGAAATGGGGTAACCAGGGGGACGTGACTGTGCAGGGCCGACGGCCCTATCGCCGGGCTGATTGTTGAGGCGACTGCCTCGCGACGACGGCAAACCCGCAGAATCCGCATATGCACGATAGCTGGCGCTGCCGCCTTCGCATCGGGCAGCAGATGCAGGCGCCCTTACTTGTCCATCGACGCGGATGGGCACTCCGTGCCCATGCGGCCCTATTTCCTTGGGGAGAGCCGTGGCTGCCTTGAAAGTGAGGTCATGAGGTCCTAGCCCATTGTCGCCTGGCCATTCACTGGGCAAGGGGCTACTCACGGGTGCTTTTCGAGTTCAGGGAACTCCTATCATTGGCGCCCCGTGCGTCCTTTGTGCTTATCCCCCTACCCAACATCGAATGGCGTCGGCCCGGGGGGGGGGGGGAGGAGGAGGAGGAGGAGGAGGAGGAGGGGGAGGAGGAGGAGGAGGAGGAGGAGGAGGAGGAGGAAGGAGGAGGAGGAGGAGGAGGAGGAGGAGGAGGAGGAGCGGAGGCGGAGGCGGAGGCGGAGGCGGAGGAGGAGGAGGAGGAGGAGGAGGAGGAGGAGGAGGAGGAGGAGTCGAGGAGGAGGAGGAGAGGAGGAGGAGGGAGGAGGAGGAGAGGAGAGGAGGAGGGAGGAGGAGGAGGAGGAGGAGGAGGAGGAGGCGGAGGAGGAGGAGGAGGAGGGTGAGGGTGAGGAGGAGGAGGAGGAGGAGGAGGAGGAGGAGGAGGAGGAGGAGGAGGAGGAGACGGAGGAGGTAGGAGGAGAGGAGGAGGAGGAGGAGGAGGAGGAGGAGGAGGAGGAGGAGGAGGAGGAGCGGCGGCGGAGGAGGCGGAGGAGTCGCAGGACGAGAGGAGGAGGAGGCGGAGGAGGAGGAGGACGAGGAGGAGGAGGAGGAGGAGGAGGAGAAAGCACATAATACTAACACTCATAATATGAAGCATCATAATAATAACAATAACAATGATAATACTATTACTGATAATAATAATACTAATAATAATAATACTAATATTATTAATATTATTATTGATAATAATAATACTACTAATAATAGTAATACTAATAATGATAACGATAATAATAGTAATAATAATACTAATACTACTAATAATAATAATAGTAATAATTGCAATAATAACAATAATATTACGAAGAAGAAGAAGAATAAGACGACGAAGAAGAAGAAAAAGGGGAGGAGGAGGAGGAAGAGGGGGAGGAGGAGGAGGAGGAGCAGGAGGAGGAGGTGGCGGAGGAGGAGGAGGAGGAGGAGGAGGAGGAGGAGGAGGAGGAGGGGGGGGAGGAGGAGGAGAGACACCGGTTTTTTGCTGCTTCTGCTGGAGAGCTCCAGGCACCCGTGCGGGCCTCACTGCGAAGTGTAGGCCACAACCCGCCCTGCAAGAGTCTTCGGGTCAGCACGCTCTCGGGCGGGTGGTACTGCACATAGGGCTCGACGACTTCTCGCCAATCGACTTGTGGGGGTGAAGCCAAATGCATTCAGGTAAATGCAGCTGATTCGAAGGAAAGTCGAATACATCCTGGTACAGCCAGATCAATCCAGAGATCTCCAGGGATAGTTGGAGCACATCGTGGCCGCTCCGGCGGGAGTCGAAGGACGGCAGAAGTCGTTGAGCCCTCAACGAACTAGGGGATGACCCACAGGGGTCCTAAGGGCCCCTCAAGGGGCCCTAAGGGCCCCTACAGAGGCCCTAAAGGCTCCTTTCTAAAGGAGCCCTGAGGGCCCTGATGGGGTCCTTTAAGGACCCTCTTGGAGCCAGCAGGGGCCTGACAGGGGCTCTAGAAGGGCCCCTTGCGGGCCCTTTCCTTCGCCCCCCCCCTGTGGGTTACCCCCAATTGCCACCCACCCGCGAATGCGCCTGCGCCCCCGTGTCTTCGCGTCGCCGCAGGTTGTTGGCAGGGCCAGTTGAGGCAGCGGCGCTTGGCTTTCGAGGGGGCCCCTCGTCGCCACGGCTGGACGTGGCTAGGGGAACTTGTGGTGTTGGACCCGGGAGGGCTCCAGGGACATATTTTGTTCTGCATGAACATACATTTTCTGTTATCCGCGCAGATTTCTTGGATCCGCGCTTGGGCCTCCCGCCTGGCAGCCCCACCTGCGCAGAGGGGGGGGGGGCAGCGCCGAGTCCAGAAATCCCGCGCAGAGCTCCCAATGTTGACGCTCGTGCCGTTTTTTGTGTCTTCAAGGCCAACTTTCTGCTGCACTTTGTGCTTCCTAGGAATCCCCAAGAATACTCTGAAGCTGGGCAAGGGCTGGCAACTCCGTGGCTGCTAAAATGGTCTTCCCGGAAGAAAACAAATTACTCCCGGAACGAAGGTCAGCGCGCTAAGTAGGGCACATGCTGCTTCCCGGAAGAAAGCATCAGTTTCCCGGAGCTCCGTTTTAGCAGCCACGGGTTTGCCAGCCTGCGCCCGGCTTCTGAACTACGCAGGGGTGTTCGTCTTCACTTGCCGACCTCCTGCTCCTCGATCCGCCTCTTCACCTCTACCGCTACGAGGGTGCGCTGCTGGGGTAGCTCGCTCCTCCGAGGTCGGACTTCCTGGCCTCCGCGGTTCCCTCGGGCGCTATGACGCCGCAGGAGGGCTGCGGGAGCGTGGAGGATCCCAGGCGGGAATTCATCCATAATCACCGCCTGGGGGATCGATCTTCGCGGACCTCCACAGGCGGTGGACATGGATATGTTCGGGCCCCTGGGGACCAGAATGTATCCATATCCACCGCCCGCTGGGGCACCAGGACGTCGGGTCCCAGGCGGTGGATATGGATAAATCCCCGCCTCGCAGAGGAGGCGCCCGCCGGGTTCCTGCCAGTGGCCATGTGGTGGACTATGGTGCCCCCCACCGCTCGTGGTGCCTTGCTGCAGATCCCCTGCGGCATCGTGCAGAGCATGCGCGCGCACTTTGAGCCGGGAGCGGGGGCGCAGTAGGGTGCTGCTGGCGAGTAGGGGCGCGACGACGAGGGGGGGGAGAGGGAGAGGGAGGGAGAATGGGGGAGGGGGAGGGGAGGAGGAGGGGGAGGGGGAGGGGAGGGGGGGGGGGAGGAGGAGGAGGGGAGGAGGAGGAGGAGGAGGAGGAGGAGGAGGAGGAGGAGGAGGAGGAGGAGGAGGAGGAGGAGGAGGAGGAGGAGGAGGAGGAGGAGGAGGAGGAGGAGGAGGAGGAGGAGGAGGAGGAGGAGGAGGAGGAGGAGGAGGAGGAGGAGGAGGAGGAGGAGGAGGAGGAGGAGGAGGAGGAGGAGGAGGAGGAGGAGGAGGGGGAGGAGGAGGAGGAGGAGGAGGAGGAGGAGGCGGAGGCGGAGGCGGAGGCGGAGGAGGAGGAGGAGGAGGAGGAGGAGGAGGAGGAGGGAAGGAGGAGGCGGAGGAGGAGACGGAGGCGGAGGCGGAGGCGGAGGAGGAGGAGGGAGAGGAGGAGGAGGAGGAGGAGGAGGAGGAGGACCAGTGTAAACCCAAGAGTCATCACCGATGTTGGAATATGCCCTCACTCCAAGCTCTAGGCCCCATACAAGGGTTCATTTCCACTGAGGGAACTGCCTCGTTGGAAGACAACCGTTTGAAGACCCTGATGCATGCCAGAACATCGTTCTCGTGATTCGAACGCCACGGATATCCCTGACTCTTGCGTCTTGACGATCCTGAATCGTGCCAGAACGTCATTCCGGGGACATCAACACCGCGAATCAACGTGATTGTTGCACCCTCAATTCTGAATCCTTGCACACGCCAATCTGGTACGCTGATCATGTGAATCCGAAAATGCGTGGCGCTAAGGCGCGAGCCACGTTTTGAGAAGGAGCCCCCCTCTACCCGTGACATCCTGATAATGTTTTCAAACGAATGTGCGCGGCGCTAAGGCGAGCGCCACATTTTGAAAAGGAGCCGACCTCTATCCGTGAAGCTCTTGCACATGTTTAGAACGAATGTGCGCAGCGTTGAGGCGAGAGCCTCAGTTTGAAAACCAGTCGCGCTCAATCCGTGAAGCTCTTGCACATTTAAAAAGGAATGTGTGCGGCGCTGAGGCGCGAGCCACATTTTGACAACGACGAAGCGGAGGAGTTGGAGGAGGAGAAGGTGGAGGAGGAGGCGGAGGCGGAGGCGGATACGGAGGAGGTGGCGGAGGAGGAGGAGGAGGCGGAGGAGGAGGAGGTGGAGACGGAGGAGGTGGCGGAGGAGGAGGAGGCGGAGGAGGAGCAGGAGGAGGAGGAGGAGGAGGTGGACCAATGTAAACCCAGCAGTCATGAACAATGCTGGAATAAACCCTTCCCCCGAGCTCCTTCGTCATAGGCCCCTACAACGGTTCATTTCCATTGAGGGAACTGCCTCGTTGGAAGACGACCGTTTGAAGACCTTGAAGCATGCCAAAACATTGTTCTCGGGATTTCAACGCCACGGATCAACCTGACTCTCGCGTCTTGACGATCTTGAATCGTGTCGGAACGTCATTCTTGAGAGGTCAACACCGCGAATCAGCGTGATTGTTGCACCCTCAGAATTCCGAATCTTTCCCGAACACCACTTCTGATAGGTTGATCATTGGAATCCGTGAAACTCTTTGCAACTGTTGAAAACGAATGTGCGCGGCGCTAAGGCGAGAGCCACATTTTGAGAAGGAGCCGCCCTCTATCCGTGAAATTCTGACTCATTCTTAAAATCGAGTGTGCGCGGCGCTGAGGCGAGAGCCACATTTTGAAAACGACCCGCCCTCAATCCGTGGAACTCTTGCTAATGTTGAAAACGAATTTTCGCGGCGCTGAGGCGAGAGCCACATTTTGAAAACCACCCGCCCTCAACCCGTGAAATCCTTACGCATGTTTAGATCCAATGTGCGCGGAGCTAGTGCGAGAGCCACATTTTGAAAACCACCCGCCCTCCCTCTGTGAAACTGTTGCCACTCTTACAGCTTCGGGGTCATAAATGGTGAGGAAGTCTCAGGCGACACGCCCGGCCCGCCCTAAAACTGGGCTCTGGGTGCGACAGGGAGAAGTTGTTTATAAGGAGAAGGAGGAGGCGGAGGAGGAGGCGGCAGAGGAGGAGGAGGAGGAAGAGGAGAAGGAGGAGGAGGAGGCGGCGGAGGAGGAGGAGGAGGAGAAGGAGGAGGAGGAGGAGGAGGAGGCGGAGGAGCAGGAGGAGGAGGAGGAGGAGGAGGGGAGGAGTGGGAGGAGGAGGAGAAGGGGGAGGATAGGACGGAAGAAGGAATGCATGAGGAGGGAGGGGGGCGAAAGCAGAACAGCCACCACTGCGGGAGCTCTGGTCCCCACCCACATGTGTGACCACTATGTTCCGACACCCCCCTCGAGAGATCGTCGATAGGCTGGGGCCCCCCAGGAGGGGTAAGATACACAGCGCTCTCCTAGTTCTGGCGGTTCGGGAAGGAGGCGGAGTAGGATCGGAGGGGAAAGAAGAATGATAGAAGGGAGGAGAGATGAGGATGAGGATAGGAGGGATGAGAAAGGAGGAGAGGGGAAGGAGGAGGAAATGAATCAAGACAGCAAGGAGGACGTGAGGAAGTGAGAAGAGGAGGATCGGAGGGACGAGAAGAGGAGGAGAGGAGGGATGAGGGACGGGGAGGATGATGATACGAATCCAGATAGGAAGGGGGGCGTGAGGACGTGATGGAAGGAAGGGGAGCGGGAGGAGCGCAGCTCCGTGGTCTCAGCGAGCTGTCTGCGCGCGGCACGGCCGCCGGCATAACGTCGCTCGTCCTCGCGGCTGTGTTCCAATTCTTCGGGCGCCGCGGCGGGCGTTTGGCACTGTGAGCTGATGCGGATGCGTCGGCCCAAATCGGCTTCGGCTAGGACGAGGATAAATCCGTTCCAGAGCGTTTCAGAACGCTCTCAGGGCGTTCTGCAGCGCTCCGGGAAGGCCGCGCTCGGAGATTCTCGATTGATCTTCACCCGATGTTATCCTCGTCCTGGCTTTGTCTTGCCCAACCTGCGGCACCTACAAGGCGCGCAGTGCGGGTCGCAGTCACAATCTCAATCGCAGTGCTCTCATCCTGTCGTTCGTTCATCTAGGGGATCGTAAGCAGGGCTCGGCCGTGCAGTCCAATGTACGACCGTGTTTAAATTGTTTTGCGGTGCCAGGGAGCCAAGCCACAGATCATGTAGTTTTCGTGATCTTGAAATCCGAGCAGTTTTTCAGTCTCCTGTTGCGTGGGCCACCTTCTGTACAGTGCATGACACATACCCTCACCAACTTGAGCGTTCTCAGAGCGTCTGCCCACTGTCGGCGGGCGCATATTGAGCAATCATTTTGGCCTCATGGGCGGCGCTTGTGCCGCTTGCGCGCTGCGCCAGCCTAGTGCCAGCTGAGTGCTCGGCCGCGCAGTGCGTGGGGAGAGGTCGGCTTCGTAGTTTCGGAAAGCTCTGTGAGCAGCCAGGGGAGGAACACACATCAGCAGCGCTCCAGCTCGCCTCCCTCGCAGCGTCAGCACGGGTATACTGTCTCTTCTTGTAGCCGGGGCCCGGCTCCAACGCCCCGTGGATGCTCTCGAGTACGCTTACACTTGCTCTTGATGCTTCGAGCTCGGGATGGGGTGTAAGATCCACAACTTCAACGTGGCCGAACGGAGGAGTTGGGTCGGGGGATGGGGGGGTAAGAGGAGAAAGTGTGATGATAAGGATGAGCATGATGATGCTCATGGTGATGATGCTGATGATGATGATGTGGATGATGATGCTGCTGCTGCTGATGAGGGTGACGTTGATGATGATGCTGCTGATTCTGTTGATGATGTATGATGCTGATGCTGATGCTGATGCTGCTGATGCTGCTGATGCTGATGCTGATGATGATGGTGGTGATGCTGAGCATGCAGACTAGTACACGACCACTCATGATAATATGGTGATGGTGATGAAATAATAATATAGGATGATGATGCTGGTGCTGCTGATGATTATAATGATGACGACGACGACGACGACGACGACGACGATGATGATGATGATGATGATGATGATGATGATGATGATGATGATGATGCTGATGATGATGATGATGATGATGATGTTAATGATGATGATGCTGATGATGATGCTGCTGCTGCTGATGATGATGATGATGCTGATGATGATGATGATGATGATGATGATGATGATGAGCAGGAGGAGGAAGGAGCAGTCCTGAGGAGTAGGAGGAGGAGGGACGAGGACGGAGAGGCGGCCCAGCGAGACAGCAACGACGTTATATCTTTCGAGGACGGAACAAGTACATGAACACACATTTTCGGAGGTCCAGGAAACTCGTGAGGGCCTACGAAAATTTGTGATGCTTGTCTTGTGTCTGTTTACGAGAGGGGGGTGGACTGTTCTGGAAGCGTCGCCGCAATGCCCTCATGAGGTTCAGGTGATGCCTCGATGCATTGACTTTCGAGCACCTTGCCGCATCCTGTGGTACACCTGTCGGCCAGTAGGAGGCCCTCGCATGATTCCTCGCAGCGTCTTGCACATGTTTATCGGATGAGTGCAGGCACCAGTGTTGAGTCTTGTGACGTGCCGATCAGGTGCGCGGAGCTGGCATGGATGGTGTGAACTTCTCCAAGGATGGTCTTGGGGGACAGATGGGCTTTGGAGAGCGCAATGACGTTTGAGCATATATTTTCCATCGCTGCGCGCCATTCGTCGGGCACAGCAGTAGGAAGCGATTGAATTCCATGGCGTTTTCCCCTCTGGTCATCAATTCGATCCAGTTGCGAACCAATCAGCAGCAGTATGCTAGCCAGTCTGGACCCCGAACAGTGATTTCTTGCATCGCCATGCAGGTGGTGCAACTAATGTAGTGCAACCTAGGTGGTGTAATCCATGTGGCGCAATGTATTTGATGCGAAGCATTGCAAAGCAATGGTCAGCACTGCGGAGCAATGAACGGCAATGCACAGCAATGCAAATCAATTCAACTCAACGCAACGCAATTCAAAGCAACACAGCAATACAAAGCAATTCGTAGCAATGCAACGCAATCCAACACAATGCAATGCAATGCAAAGCAATGCAAGGCAATGCAAAGTAATGCAAACCAACGCAACACATTGCAAAACAATGTGTGGCAATGCAAGCCAGCATCGAGCAATCCGCATCAAGGCCAAGCAACGCACATCAACGCACGTCAATGTAACGCAATGCGAAGCGATGCAAAGCAGTGCGAACCAGTATACAGCAATGCAATGCAGGGCAAAGCAATGCAAGAAATCACAATGCCATGAAACTCAAATGAACGCAAAGCAGTTCAAAGCAATGCAGAGAAATGCAGAGCAATGCAGAGCATTGTCGAGCAATGCAGAGCAATGCAACGCTATGCAACGCAACGCAACGCATGGAAGTTATTCACGACAATGAATAGCGATTGCCTCATCGCCATTTGCTCTCAAACTTTTTTTCACCGATTCGCGGTGGATGGCCCACGTTGCTAGCGTACTCTTCGGCCAAGGGCTCCAGTGGGGCGCCGGGATTGTGGGCCAGGCTCTTGGCACCTTGCTCGGCGGACGCATTGCCCAAGGCTGTGTAGTCAGGTTCGAGGGCGGAGGGCGGCCGCGCTACCGTTGTGGTTGTGGACCTGAGAACCGGCGACCTCATGACGGCTCTGACGATTGGGGGGTCCTTCTTTGGTTATTGTTGGTCACCGTGTCATGGCGCCAACATCGCAGGGTGGATTTCGTTCGGAAAATGATAGGATGGGCCTGGAGTTTCTTGGAGAATTCCGTTATGGATTTCGAGGTGAATTTCGTGCGGATTTTTGGGGGCTAGGAATGAGTTCTAAAAAAGAAGCACGCGACATTCACTTCGTTTTTCACTCGCCGTTTCGGGGTTTTGCATCGACAGAAACCCATGCAAAAATCCACTGCAGCCCTTCTGCAAGGTCGGTGCAGTGAACCGTGCTCTTGTTCGGAGTCGCGGGTTTGCAGTGCAGCGCGTGTGTTCAGCCTCTTCCCGAAGAAGGCAGCCAGGCCCCCCAGGCCCCTGGCAGCCTCTGGTGGTCACTGTTGAGGATCAGAGAAGGACCGCTAACCGCTTGGGAGGGGACCTAAGTTGGGAGGGCCCAACTCAGAAGCCAGGCGGAGGCTGGCAAACCCGTGGCTGCTAAAACGGAGCTCCGGGAAGTTGTTTTTTCTTCCGGGAAGCAGCCCGTGTACCATTCAGTTCGTTGAGTTTTATTCCGGGAACTTGTTTTTTTCTTCCGGTAAGACCGTTTTAGCAGCCACGGATTTGCCAGCCCTCGCCCAGCTTCCGTCCAACACATTAGGGATGGGGGGTCGTTTGTGAAGATGTATCAGACCAGCCCGCCCATATTTGTCCCTGGTGCGAAGACGGGGGCCGAAGTGTGGCCACGTTTTCATCGTGTTATCAGGGTTAGTGACTCTTTTGATCTCGATGAACTGCCTCCGAACGTGAGTCATCGGTCGAGTACTCAGTGGTGGCGTGGCAGTGAGGGGCCGACGATTGCTCGCCCTCTGCGATCGGGGCGATGGCGGCTGGCGCGGAAGGTTTCCGCTGGAGCCCCTCGGCGCAGGCAGGCGGATCATCGCGCCGCCGCAATTTGACATGTGCAGTAGGCTAGGCACGCCAGCGGCGATGTGGTTAATGGCGATGCAGTTTTCGGTGTTGTAGGTGGGTTTGGTTCGTGGCCAAACCAACTTTAGTAATACGTAGTTCGTGCTGTCCTACTATGCGTTGTGCGGCTTTCGTTCGACGCATTCGCGTATATTGAAGTATACGAACGTGTGGTTCGTGATTTCCCACAGTCTGCTTTGCACGACCTCTGTGTCACAGGAATATGAGTCCCAATATCGCCATCAATCAACATCGTCGTTTGAGTGGCTTTGGATGCATCACGAGGATGTTTCGGACGCGTTGGACTTGAGGATAATGAAACCTCATGGTTATGTCGGCCGTCCTCCTGGAGGTCCGACTCGTGCGGACCGGTACGGATGACTGTGAACAGCGCTTGCCAGGGTCGGGGAGGAACGCTGCGCGGCTTGCTGACCAGATCATGCGCGACGAAGGCCCTGCCACTTCCGCGAAACATAGCCATCAGGGTGCTGCTCTGGTAAGCTCACTGGACCACGAAGCCTGGCAAGGCGACAAACAGCGGCTCGCTGGGCCCCCGCGAGCGCATCGTCACGAGCGACTTTGCGCCCCTGAGCCCCCGGCGCACTCAGGGTTCGAATCCCGTCGCGCGACCACTGACCACGCCGGCTCCTGCTGGAAATTCGCCGGATCGAAGCTGCAGACAGCCCAACATGCATGGACCGCGCAACACATCGCCCAGGCCCGCACCAAGCAGGATCGGCAGGAGGTCGCGAGACACACTCAGCCCACCCACGAATAAAACTACAGCGCCAGGCAGGCCACGGGTGCCTGCCCCGAAGAGCAGGCGACAGGTCGGGGAACCCCTGTCGCCTGCACAACGCCGCGCGAAATGGCTGGTTCACTCCGCCTTCCCCTCAGGCCTCTGGTCGGCCTTTGGCCTTGGCCTTTGGCCTTCCCCTTGGCATCAGGATTTGGCTTTGGCCTTTGGTTTTGCGTTGGAACTTGCGGCGGCCTTGCCGCCAGCAGCGGAATGGCACATCGCAGGGGCACTCGACGAAGCAAGAGCAACGCCAGACGCCAGCAACTTCTCCTCGCGTTCTTCCTTCCGCTCCCTAAAGACGGCCGCCTCCTTTTGCACGCGGTCGGCGACCCGCTCAGTCAGGCGAGGGCGTGCCAGGGCAGAGCACCTGCCGCTGGCCAAGGAAGATCTCGCGCTCATCCAGCCAGGCAGCACCGTCGCAGCCGCCGCCCCCTCCGTTCCGCGAGGCGAAGACCCGTGCACCTCCTCCCACAACTGGCACTTCCTTCTCACTATCCTGTAGGTTCGAGCGCGCGGTGTTCGTGGGTCGCCTTGAGATCTCCGCGCGCCCCGTCAGAGCTGCTGGCCCTGAAGTCGGGGCGCGTCGCGCCCTCCGCGCGCGGCGCGCGCGGGGCGGCCAGGCGGCCTGCCTTCGTTATCGGGGCGCGAAAGAGCCTTGCCCCCTCCGATACAATCGCATTCGACGTGAGCGCGCCGCTCGACTTGGACAGGCAGCCTCGGCTGGCCCGCTGCGTCGCGGCGGCGGTTTGCCGACGCGACGCCGAGAGGCCCTTTCTCGACCTCGAGCCCGCGGGCGTCGCGAGGGACTTTGGGCGAGCCTCGGGCGACGCGGCGCTGGCGGGAGCCGCGGCGCGGGCGATGGGCCCCGCGCCGCCGCGCAGCAGCGAGAAGAATCGCGGTGCTTCAAGAACGCGGTGAGGCGCGAGAAGCATGGGCGTCTGGGGCTCGAGTTCTAGGATCTCGATACAGTCGCTGTCGCCAGGATGCGCCGACTGGTCGAGGCCCCCGGGCGCGACTTCGACAGGTGCTTCGTGCGGCGTTGGCTTGGGCCGAAAGCCGGCAGTCGCAGGTGGCCCTGGGATGTATCCATGGCGCCGAGAGCAGGGCAATCGTCTCCGGCTCAAGGGAAACGCATCAGAGCGGGGTATTCGAAATTGCGAATACTTGAATCGCTTCGTTTCCTGAGGTAGCACGTTCTTGAGGGGGTCAGCTAAGGCATTGTGGAGGCAGTCTCGCTGGGCCTCCTCATGTGGAGGTTATTTCAGGGTCCGCAGGGCCCCTCCACGGTGACAATTGCCCCGGGCTCCTCGGCTCCCTCCAGGCCCTCTGGAGTCTCAGGGCTGTCCGCGCCTGACCAAGAGCTTTCGTGTGGGCTCGCTTTGCTCGGCGCGACTGCGGGGCAAATCCACAGTGAGTGCACTTTTTGGGCGGCTTCCCTGGATGGGAAGAGAACCCTCGGCAGCGCCGCCTCTGGCTTCGACCCGGCGGGAATTGCCCCCCCAGTGAACGCGTCGTGGATTATTACGGCTGCGGGTGGCCTTTGAAAGGCAGCGCTCGTTTTTTTTGTTGTTATCTCGGGGGTGTCTGCCGGGTCATGACCTCTCCCATCCCCAATGTCATGGGCGTTGAGATTTTTGTATGTTTACGTTTCAGCCACATGCCCAGTTTTCAGGTAGTCGTCAGGGTGAGTTCTGGGCTAAGATGAAGAATGCGCGCCTGCCTTTTCTTTGCCCCTCCTGGCCTCCGCTATTCATAAATCTGCCGCTTTGTAGAATATTTCTATAACGCGGCGCCTCTTCAAAGGCTCTCATGTGTAGTATCTCGAACAAGTTTCTGCAACGCTTCATTATGGGTTGGATGTCGATTGAGGCTGTTTTTTGTGCGAGGAGTGCCGTATAATCCCCGTATTGGCAGTTCCTTGGCGGGCGCCGTCTTGAGCGCCAATCAAAATTCGGCTGGAGCATCGCCCTTTGTTTTTGATGTTTGTTTTTTTCTCTCGCGAGCCCGTGGCCAGCCAGCTGCCCTTCGGCAGTCAGAAGTGGAATTATGTGAGTTGTTGTGCTAGACGTGCTGTGGAACCCCCAAACAACGATTGTTAGGCGGATGCCGTTTCGAGTCCCCAACAAGATACGGGAGTAATTCTCTTGGCCAAGCGGCCCAACCATATGAAATTGTGGGTGCCGCGAGGCAAGTGAGAAGAAACAGAGGGGGGAGGAGGGGGCGCGGGGGCAGCATGGGGCGGGCGCGCCATGCGGAGTCTGTGTTTCGGGACTTCGATGGAGCCCTATGGGGCCACGGCGTGTGTGAGGGGTGAACCGAAACGGATGCGGGTACGCCGTGCGGACCCTGCCGCTGGGGCCTTCGGTGGAGCTCCTTGTGGGGCCACGAAGCGAGTGAGGGGTGTGTTGAATCGGGTGCGGGTACGCCGTGCGGAGTGTGCCGTTGGGGACCTTGGGTGTGGCTCTTTGTGGGGCCACAAGCGTGTGAGGGTGTGCTGAATCGGGTGTGGGTACGCCATGCTGGCCCTGCCTGTGGGGCCTTCGGTGGAGTTCCATGTGGGGCCACGAAGCGTTTGAAGAGTGTGCCCTATCGGTTGCGGGTGCGCCATGCGGACCTTGCCCCGGTGGGGCCTTCGGTGGAGTTCCCTTCGGGGCCACGAGGCGTGTGAGAGGTGAACCGAGTCGGGCATGGGCACGCCATGCGGACCCTGCCCCGCTGGGGCCTTCGGTGGAGCTCCGTATGTGGCCACGAAGCGTGTGAGGGGTGTGTTGCATCGGGTGCGGACACGCCATACGGACCTTGCCGCTGGGGCCTTCGGTGGAGTTCCCTTCGGGGCCACAAACGTGTGAGGGGTGTGCCGAATCGGATGCGGGTGCGGCGTGCGGACCCTGCCGCTGGGGCCTTCGGTGGAGCTCCTCGTGGAGCCACGAAGCGTGTGAGGGGTGTGCTTCATCGTGCGCGGGTACGCCATGCGGACGCGTCGGTGGGTCTGGGCCTTCGCTGGAGCTCCCAGTGTGGCCACGAAGCGGTTGACGGGTGGGCCGAATCGGTCGCGTGTACGCAATGCGCACTTTGCTTGTAGGGCGTTCGGTGGAGTTCCATATGGGGCCACGGAGCATGGGAAGGGTATGCCGAATCAGGTGCTGGCGTGCCATGCGGACCTTGCCCCGCTGGGGCCTTCGGTGGAGCTCCGTATGTGGCCACGAGGCGTGTGTGAGGTGAACCGAGCCCGGTATGGGCACGCCATGCGGACCCTGCCCCGCTGGGGCCTTCGGTGGAGCTCCGTATGTGGCCACGAAGCGTGTGAGAGGTGTGCTGAATCGGGTGCGGGCGCGCCATGCGGACCTTGCCGCTGGGGCCTTCGGTGGAGTTCCCTTCGGGGCCCTGAAACGTGTGAGAGGCGTGGCGAAACAGAGACATGCGGAGGGCAGTGGCAATAATGGAGGAGGAGGGAGGAGGGGGTCGGAGGAGGAGAAGAAGCGATGAACGCGGGGCGCTGTCTTGTCGAAATCAGGCGATCGCAAACATGGATCAAGAGGGCATGGATTAGCGACGGGTCCCGTTTCCATGGGACATCGCGGATTTCCGCCGCCGAACGAGGCGGCACCAGCTGTATTTTGGGGAGGGCGCCTTCCCCAATCCATGGATTTGGCGACCGCGCGCCAAACCCATGGATCGCGCGCGGGCCCCCGACAAATGATTGGGAAAAGTGGCCAATGCAACGCAACGCAGGGCATTGCAAGGCAATGCAACGCAATGCAAAGCAATGCGAAACAGATCAAGGCAATGCAAATCAATTCAAATCAAATCGAAATGATGCGAAATAACTCAAAGTAATGCAATCCACGCCAATGCGAAGCACAGCAAAGCAACGCAACACAATGCAAGGCGCTGCGAAGCAATAGTGCGAACCACTGCAACGCAATGGAACGCAAATCAATGCGACGCAAGGCAGAGCAATGCAAAGCAAAGCAGTGCAGAGTAACGCGAAGCAACGCAAAGAAATGCAACGCGATTCAAGTCAATGCGAAGCACTGCAACGCAAAGCAACGCAATGCAATGCAACGCAATGCAAAACCATGCGGAGCGATGCGAGGCAATGCATTCCAGTGCAGTGCAAAGCAATGCGCAGCAATGTAACGCCAGTCAACGCAACAAAAACCAATGCGAAGCTATGCAAAGCAACGCAGAGCAATGTAAATCAAAAGGAAGCAATGCGGCGCAATTAAAAACAATGCGTGCCACTGCAAAGTAATGCAACGCACGGCAATGTAACGCAAAACAATTCAAAGCAATGCAAAACACTGCCAAACGCTGTAAAATTTTGCGAACCAAATCGGAGCAATGCAATGCAATGCGAAGCAATGCAAAGCAACGCAAAAAATACAGTCGCAATGCAATGCAATGCGGCTGCAAACTAAGCGGTCCAGCCGCGACGGCGGCGACGGTCGGCGACGGGCGCCGACGAGCCGCTGGGACCGGCACTGAGGCCCAGTTGCCAGCGGGGACGGCGGCGGCGACTGGCGGCGACGAGCTGGCTGGAGCGGCGCCGGAACTCAGTACCTCACAAGACAATTCAGATTTCTTATGTGCAAGCGCAGTTTGGGGAACATGGAGCAGTTGTGGTTGGGAAGCAGTTGTGAATCCGTTCGGAGTTATTCTTGTCCCAAGCGTTGCCGACGTGCAGATAAAGTTATGACCAACCGTGAGTCGAATTGTCTTTGCGTCGCGGTGTCATGGTATCGTATTATCGTTGCGTCGCTGGGCTGGAATGAATTGCCGCCGTCGTGTCTCTTGTTGTCGTTTCGATTTGCTCGAATTGTGAGCTGTTGCGTGATTCCATTGTGCATGAATTGCTGTTGAATTGCGAGGCATCGTTAGCAAGCCTTCGAAGTATTCCGAATATCGTAGCGGATAGATCGTACGATGACCGTGCATACATTGTATCGATCGTAACATAATGGCGATTTATGTGTGAGCCAAGTTTGCTCGGCCTCGTGGTGTCGTGGTGCCAAGTGTAAGGAAGGTGTGAGTAAGTGGGGAAGCAATTGTTCACCAGTTTGGATCGAGGGTGGGTCCGCCGTGGAACTACTGCAAGGTAAGTGCCACTCAAAGGTAAATCAGTCGCGAATCATTGAGTCAATTGCGAGCCAACTCTGACTCGGTCGTGAAGCACTTGTGAATCGATTGCGTCTTCAATGGGTAGATGAATGGACGGAGGTAGTAGTGATGGGTGGAAGTACGATGTATGCATGCTCAGATGCATGGCAGGATGAACATCTGGAGACATTCGGATCCAATGTGAGGCCACTTCCAACCTCGCCCCAGCACCCTTCTTTGGTCCCGGCGAGTCTTCTGACATTCACATCGGTTTCCCACTCTTTTCCCTCTTGGAGTGTCCCCAGTCACCTTACTTCCCTGCGCGGCCTCGTTGCCTCTTCTGGCTTCTCCGTGCCTCTCGGCAGGCGTGACAGGCGAGCAGGTGCGAGAGACTGGCGGCGGCTTCTGGGGGCGGCAAACCGAATATCAAAGAAACGACGTCGTGCGGAACGCAGCCGCGCGCTAGCGTAGAAGAAGCGTCCTGCCTTAGAACTCCTGCCCCCCCCTTCCTGGTCACTCTCCCATTTGGTGGATCCCGAGTGTGAGTGTCCGTACAGTCGAGACGCTGAACTAATTACAGACCGCTCTCGACTCAGGAGCGGCTCCAGTTTTTTGCAAAGAGGCCAGAGGCAGATCCGAGGGACGTGGCGCCCGCTTCCGTGCACCGCCCCTTCCCGCTCCTTCGCTCATCCCCCCTCGTGCTCGGTGTGCACGACCACCTGGGGCGCAGACTCGGCGCGCAAGCGCGAGACTCGCCGCCCACAGTGCAGTTGGCATCGCTCGGACGTGTGCACTTTCTCTCGGCGGGGATGATAAAGGAGCATCCTGGATCATCCAGTGAACAAAAAAAACACGCACGAAACCAAACAAACACAGGGAATGGACGTCCGAGCGATGGCCAGTGCAGGGGGCCACATGCGAACCCCACCCCTACCCCCCACGATTTCTGAGGGGGAGGGTGGGCTTCGCTTCGTTCGCCCGCAGAAAGTGAGCCCGCGTGGGCCCCGCAGGAGAACACGCCGCCGCCGCCCAAGCGGCTGAAGGGCACCGACGACCCGAGGAAAGAGGACGAGGCCTTGGGAGTCGAAGTCCCGGAAGCAAACAGGGATTCAAAAAGGTGAGCGTTTTTTATCCATTCTTTTGCCGCTCGGCGCGGGCTCTCGCACCCCCCCCTCCCCCCCTCTGGAGTAGATTTTAGCTGTTTTTGGCGCCTGTTTCGAGCAGGTGGAGTCTCCCCCATAGGGCGCGCGGTCCCAAACAGTCGCACTGAGCAGAGGTCGAGGGCCAGACCCCCCCCCTCCCCCGTCCGCCCAATGTCGAATCGCCAAATAAAAAACGTTCACAAGTTTGGTCGCCCTCTGGCTTTGATGAGGCCTCGGGCTGCGCACAGACAGCCCCCCAAAAGGTAGTCTTAGGCCGGGCCTGTCCCTCTACAGGAGGGATGTTCAAAAATAGTCAAACAAAACAAGTATGCGGGCGATGTTTCTACTATTTTGGGACCTGTTTTGGCATTTGTTATGTTTTGATCCAAGATCCCCCTGTAGGAGGACGTGCCCGACCTGAGGGTAGTCCTGGTAGTCCTGGCCCCAGCAGGCCCCAATGCACAGGCCTGGGCGGTCTGCCCTCGGGGCTGAGGTGTTGCGACTGCCCCGGACTGCTCGGGGAGCCTGCCGAGGCCAGCGGAGGATTGCGTGGAGGGTCTCTCCGAAGGGCTTAGGCGACCCGTCCTCCTCCTCCTCCTCCTCCTCCTCCTCCTCCTCCTCCTCCTCCTCCTCCTCCTCCCCCTCCCCCTCCTCCTCCTCCTGCTCCTCCTCCTCCTCCTCCTCCTCGGGTCGCCTACGGCCCCAGGGAGGAGGAGGAGGAGGAGGAGGAGGAGGAGGAGGAGGAGGATTCCCATCCCAATCCCCATCTCGATTCCCACCATCTCACTGCCCCAGTTGGGGATATACCCCTCGAAACCCGAAGAGAGCAGCCTATATCCCCATCTGGGGGGGTAAATCGGCCAGTGGGGCCCAGCCCACGCTGGTGGGGATGGGGATCGGTGAAACGATACTCATGCGTGGGGAGCCTGTTTGTGCGCAGCCCGAAGCCTTTCCACTCGGGCTGCCCAGTTGTTCGTCCTCTTGCCATGTCGCCGATGATGCCAGCCAGGTCGCTCCTCTGGTCGAACGCAGGCTGTCGGTGCTGTGCAGCTGCCTTCGAGAGGCGAGTTGCGCCCAGGACTCCGCAACGCGTGACACCTCGTGTCCCGTGGCTTGGGAGATCCGTAACGTGTGACATTCTCTTCCGCGTCGTGTCGGCGTGTCTCTCCTCACCCCCTCGTCGGCCTCGTCCAGTCCTGCTGATCCCTTCTCTGCGCGTTCCTCCTGCCCCGCTTCCTCCCTGTACCTGCCACATCCTCTGTGTGGCGACGATTAGAGCAGTGCCCAGACGGCCGTCGCATGTTACACCTTGGCCGTCTTGAGGCTGTCTGCGAGGCCGCCTTGGGGCGAAGTGTGAGGAAGCCGCCTGACAGTCTGAGAGGGCTCCAAGTGACGCAGAAGGTTCGAATATCCCCAATATCCCCGACAGGCGCCAAGAGGCTGGAACACACGTGCGAGAAGTTCTGCGAGGCGCCCCAACAGGCGCGAAGCGTCCTGGCAGCAGAAGGCAGCATTGTACAGCTGCACGCAGCAGCAAGAGGCCACAAGACAGCATCGAGCAGCAGCCAGCAGCTAGCAGCTGCAGACGGGAGCAATCGGCATCAGCAACAGCAAGCCGTGCACCTGGCAGCGCGTCTGGTTGCCCCTGGACTTGTGGCGCGAAGCGCAACACGATTCTGGGCTGGCGTGAACCACGGCGACCACCTGGCACCAGAGCCCACAGACCTTGAGACCCGGGCGTTGCAGGTTTTCCACGCCGGAGGCGTGTTCGCCCGTCTTCGAGCTCCCAGACCTTCGCAGATCGATCCCGCTCGAAGAATGCCGCAGAGAGATGGGATCCAGGGCTCCGGTTGTCATTCTTCGCGATGGTGCATTTTTGTCCGCAGCGTCGGATCTAAGGTGTCGTCGTGTATAATTATCTTCGCCTTTCGAGCGTCCGGGAGGCTTTTGCGATGGCCCCAGAGGGGCTTGAGAGGCCGCCGAGACGGCTCAAGCGTATCTCTCCAGCCCCCCAATGAGACCAAGGAGGCTTCCAAGACGACCCAAGTACCCATTTTCGCTCAAGCCATTCCGGACCCCGCCGCCCGAAGAGTCATATTTCACGTCCATTCAGGCAGCATGGGATGTGGACAGGCCAAAGAGCCCAACTCTGGCGCCATTCCGAAGGGTAAGCCGGTCCTCCATTATTTCGATGTCAGTGGTCGGGGCGAGTTGAGCAAGCTCATCGCTGCTGTCGGTGGAGTCGAACTCGAGGTGGTAGAGTATCCGTTTCAGGCCAATGGTGCATCAGTTGCCGACAAGGCTAAGGCGGGGGCAATGGAGTCTGAGCACACAAAAGCGGCCAAAGCGATGGGCATGGAAGGGTGCGGTCTGC
The DNA here is from genome assembly GCA_963575745.1 of Prorocentrum cordatum. Lineage (NCBI taxonomy): Eukaryota > Dinophyceae > Prorocentrales > Prorocentraceae > Prorocentrum > Prorocentrum cordatum. The sequence continues at coordinate 237,778 of CAUYUJ010007914.1, forward strand.
CAATCTTAGTGCATGGTAGCCTCAAGATCAACCAGAGCGCCGCGGTCCAGGATTACTTGATGGGCATCGGTCCAACGTACCCGCGTGTCAACCCAGTTCAGAAGGCCAAGGATGACATGTTCGAGGGTGCTTTGGAGGATGCCATGGGTCTTGGCGCAGGCATCGTCCTGAGTGGTTACGACGGTTCCTTGATGGTCCCTTTCATGGAAAAGACACTGACCCATCTGAGCAAGTACATTCCAGAAAGTGGGTTTGTGAACGGATTCGACGCGCCGACGAAGGCAGATTTGGTCATCCTCATCCTCACCCAGGCGCTGATCCCGTTCAAGGCCACCTTGGGCGAATACGATTTTGCAAAGTTCCCCAAGGCCAAGGCTCTAGGAGAAAGGACCGCTGCATTCCCTGCTGTTGCCAAGTGGCTCGAGCACGAGCACTGCAACCTCAAGAAGCCGCCAAAGGCAGCCCGCGGTTAGTAACATGATTATTGCAGGGTGTTACAAGACTTGGATGCGAACATAAGTTTACGCCTTTGCCTGCAGATGCTGGTGGCTGCTTGTCCCTCTTGGAGGTGATGCGAGCAAATTCCAGACGCTTCGCGTTACCCCGCCAGCCCGTCAAGAAGCTATGCCCATACGGGTTGCCCTGATCAGGGATGTGGAGGAGCATGCAGTGGAATAAACAGGGCTGGCTCAGACGTCATACCCCAAGAGGGGCAGGATGGAGGAGGAATCGGAGGAGCAGGAGGCTCGGAGGAGGAGAGGGAGAGGGGGAGAAGGAGGAGGGAGGAGGAAGGAGGAGGAGTAGGCATATGAGTAAGAGGATGAGAAGGAGGAGGAGGACGAGGACGACGAGGACGAGGAGGAGGAAGCAGGAGAACGTGGAGGAGAGGGCGAGCAGAACGACCAGAACCTCTTGTGTGCCTCTCGGAGTCTCTTCGGATTTCTCCCGAGAGCTTCTTTAAGTCCTCTTGGGGTGTCTTGGGGGTCTCTTGACAGTCCAGGGGCCTCTTTGGGGTGTCTTGGGTGCCACTGGGAAGCCTCTAGGGGCCTCTCGAAGGTCTCCTGGGAGCCTCTTGGGGGCATCTTAAGGGCATCTGGTGGGCCTCTTGGAGGCCTCTTGGGCCCTCCTGGGCACCTCTTGGGGCCGTCTTGGTGCATCCTTGGGAGCGTCAGGGCCATCCTGGGGCCATATTGGAGGAGATCGATCGAAGGAGGGGCCGTAGTAGATTCGGCGATCCCCCCAGGCGGCCCAACTGCGGCCATAACCTTAGCACAATCAATAATTCTGGTCTTCTCGCCGAGGCCTCTTGGGGCGCCTTGGGTGCCTCTGGGGGGCCATTTGGGGCGTGTTGGGGGTTTATTGGGAGCCTCTTGGGGACATCTTAGGGGGCCTCTTGGGGGCCTCTTGGTGCTTCCTGGGCACCTCTTGGGGCCGTCTTGAAGCACCCTTGGGAGACTCGGGGACCATTTTGGGGCCATATTGGGGGAGATCGATCGAAGGAGGGACCGTAGTACATTCGCCCCCACCCCACCGAGGTCAAAATGTGGTAAACATCTTGGCAAACTCAATGAGTTTGGGTCCCTCGCCGAGGCCATCTTGGACGCTCCAACGCCTCGAGGAAAGCCCCCTCCAAATCGGTGGGTAAGGGGGAGGGGTACATCCCTTCCCGAAGGGGAAGAAGGGAAGTTGGCAGAGTAATCGCTCACCGCTCACGCCCTGAAGGGCTGGTAGGATTCGCTGCGGAGCTGTCGCCCAGGGGCGCGGCAGTCCGTCCATTTGGACCGGGTCCGTCTACCAGCGGTTTGCGCCCCCTGGGCAAGTCTTCCATCCACGCATTTTTGTTGCCAAGGCCCCCGATTGTGAGACCCACCTTCGCAAACCTACAGGCCTTCGCGGTCCGCCGCTTGCGCAGATCGCTTCTCCCGCCCCCCAGACAGAGCGAGCTATGCGTCGCGCCAGGCGTTTTTCTTTTTTGTTGTCCAGGCCTTCAAGTGCTTGTTCGGGCATGTTGTCTCCAAATGTGAGGCCCCCGTTCGGAGACCTGTCGACAACCGCCGTCCGCAGAACGCGTAGAGCAAAGAAGGAGAAGGCATCAATTTAGGCTTCCAAGACGACCCGTGGTGCTTTCGAGATGCGTCAAGACCGGATTCAAGAGGTGCCAAGAGAGGTCTCAAGAGGGGCCCGGGAGATGAAATGCCAGTGGATTTTCATGCTTGTGCTTCCCAGGCTCCTGTTTAAGATAACTTCGGGAACGCATTAAAACGGGCACGAAGCCAGACCCACAACACCCGAAGAAGTCCCCAGCACGGACGACGCGGGCCCCAAGATGGCCCTAGATTGCCCCCATAGGGTGAGTTGCTGGGTTGCCGAATCCTGCGCTTCGCAGCCAGATGGCGCCCGCACTGGGTGGCCTTTGCCAGTGACTGCCTTGTCGCTTGTCGCTGATCATCCCGCCAGCGTCGCGCCCCTGCCACGCGCGCCACCTCGGCGTGTCCCCCGCTCAGAGGGCTCGGCAGGCCTCTGGCCTTCTGAGGAGTTTTGCAGGCCTCCTCCGTAGACGCCGGCGGCTTCTCAGAAGGCAGGGGGGGGCTTCTGAGAAGTTTCGCGAGCAGGTGTGCTCCCCACTCGCTTCCCCCCCCCGTCGTCGCGTCGCCCAGCGGAGGCGTCGGTGCCGACGACGCCGCCAATCAGGGCCCTCCGACGGCGACCGCCGGCGATCGCCAACGACGGCGCGCGGGCGGCGGCCGGGTCGGCGACGAACACGACGCGGCGGCGGCGACGACGACGACGACGACGACGACTCCCCAGTGCCGCGAGGCGGAGCGGTCGATTCCCCGGGGCACGCCCAGGGGGCAGGGCCCTCAGGAGGACCGCCGCGGGGGGGGGGGGGCGCGGCGGGCGGCGGGCGGCGAGGAGCGCGAGAGAAGGGCGCGCCGGCGGCGGAGGGGGAGGAGGGGGAGGAGGGGGAGGAGGAGGAGGAGGAGGAGGAGGAGGAGGTGGAGGAGGAGGAGGAGGAGGAGGAGGAGGAGGAGGACTAAGTGGGCTAAGTGCAACGCGACCGAGGGGTCGCGCGGAAGGGGCCAAGCCTAGTCGGAGGAGCTGGAGGGGGAGGGCGGCACGGGCCTGGGTGTCGAAGTCGCAGCCGACAAGGCCGAGGTCGGACGTGGCTCAGCCAGGTGCGCTCGCACCGCACTCCGCGGCCTAGCACCCTCGGCCGACGCGGCCGACCTCGATAGGGCCCTCGCCCCGACGCCATCATCCGCCTCCCCAAAAGCCAACACGGACTCCTCCACAAAACATTCGTCCGAAACTTCACCCCCTCCATCCACGCCTCCGCGCACACCCTCAGGTGGGGGGACGGGGTCCGAGGTGGGGGAAAACTCCGAGGCCCCTCCATAACCCTCATGTGGGGGTCCAGGGGCCTGGGGCAGCACAGCTCTGGGGAGCGCACGAGCGCGGGCCTCTGAGGCAGCATCTAAGTGCGCCGCCTCGGTGATGGCCTTCGAGGGGCCCGCGTGGGAAGGATGCAGGCCCTTGGCAGTGCGGGCAGGGACCTCCTTCCCCGTGGATCTCGGCTCGCTGCACTCCTCCAGGAGCTTCACAAGGCGAAAAGGTGGCGTTCGCGCCGCAGCGTGTGCGGAAGAGGACCCGCCAGCGTGGGAGCTCCAGCAATCTGTGAGACTCGTGGGCCTCCGGGCCTCGCAACTTCCGTCCCCGAGCCTCCACCACCACCGCCTCCCCGAACAAACGCGGATCATCCCCCTCCTCGAGCGAGGGCAGGAGCGGGGGGCGGCCCAGGACAGATGGTGAGGGCCGTCTCATCGAGACGGCAATCATCAGCCAGCTGCGTACATACAGCACATCGCCATTTGTCTCCGCATCTCTCAAACTTATGCGTGGGAGCCATGAGACACAAGGCGCGGGTGGACAGGGGGGCCTGACGAGGGACTCCGACTCTCTCCCCTCGCAGCACCTTCTCAGGGCCAATACTCTTCATGATGGCCTTAGCTCTAGCACGGGCAAGGGCGGCCGTCGCATCCCAAAGATCAGTGTGCGGGACAGGATCGCACGCCGAATTCCAATTCTTGTCTGCTCCTCGGCCTGCCCAAGCATCAGCAATAATATTGCCGCATACACAACATGGGTTGGTGATGGCCTCTGGCGTCTCATCCTGGTGCGAAGGGGCCCACACCAAGGCCACATCGCGTCCAGAGTCCAGCACCAAGGCCCTGCGAAGACGAGACCAAAGATCCCAGTTCCTAAGGCGCCGGGTCCAGGCTCCAGGAGGCCTCCGAGCCCAACCCTGCCCCCATCCAATGAGGAGAGGCTTGTGGTCGGTGATAAACGTCAGGGGCCCCGAGCTTTCCTCCGCCGCAATGCAAACAGCGAGCAACTCCGCACGCGGGACGGTCTGCCGTCTGCCCACCAAGGGGCCGAAGAGGCCAGAGTGGCAACGTCGGGGGAGATCGCCGCAACCGCCCAGCCACATCGGCGCCTCCGAGGGTCATTTGAAAAGGCCCCATCTAGAGCCTTCCCCGAACAAATAGAGGCGCCCTTGGGGGCCTCGGCAATTTTCCCACGAGGGCCTTTCTTCATTGTCAGGGCCCACCACCTCCACCCCACCCCCGTCCCACGGAGAGAAGGAGGGAGTAGTGGAGGAGAGGCTAGGGGCACCTCCAAGCCACAGAGCAGGGTCCTGTTCCAGACCCGCAAGCGCCTGGGGCACTAAGTGATCACTGGCAGCAACCTCAGGGCCCTCATCACCCGAGCACTTCCAGAGCCCATGTGGGATGTCCTCAGTGGCCCCAGTGTTACACCTATCACAGAGACGGCTCACTGTGTACCCAGCCTGATAGAGGCGCTCACGGGTCCACTGGCCCCCAGGTACAACGCAATTATTCAGAACCCATGCCAGTATTTTCCCGCTCGACAAGAAGCTCCGCTGCTCGATCCTGATCGTGATCAGGTCGGCTCCAGCGGCGAGAAAGGCGCCGTGCTCGTGCGCCGCCGCAGTCGCCCAGAGCCTGCTCTGGAGGTCTTCGCTGAAATCGTCGAGGACGGGCTCGTAGTCGAGGTCAACTAGCTCCGCTCCATCGTCTGGGAGCCTCCATTCCTCCAGGTATTCAGCATGCACAAGTTGCCAGCAGTCGGCCGCCTTGGGATCCCAACCAGCCTCAAGTAATGTCGCAATCGTCGCTCCCGCCGGCCCAGCAACATCTGACCAAATCTTTGGGCCCGCGAGTGTCAGCTTTGTCTTGAGAAGCATCCACGTCCTGCGGATACGCTGATGAAGGTGTGGCTGATCCTGCCAAAAGCGAGTCCACTGACGCAGCAGTTGTAATCGTAGTTGGACGCCAGGATCAGCTCCATCAAAGGTGACTCCCAAGAGGATCGTGAGGCAGCGCCCCGCTGCCTGCCCAGAGGCAGCCGCTGCCGCCAGTCTGCGCCACCGTAGCATAGCGCGTCGAGCGAGTCCACGAACCTGGTGGCCATATACTCCCTGAGGTAAGGATCCTGTGGCCCACAGACCCTTGGCAATACGGGCCTGCTGAGCCGTGCTCCTTATGCGCACGATCCTCCAAGTCCTGGTGGACGCCGCTCGCGAGCGCTCTCCCGCCTTCTTCTGGACTCGGCGTGCTCCCGCTGGCATGTCGATGCCGAGGTCCGCTGCCGTCGTGGTCGCTGAGATTGGAAACCCTCGTCTTCGAAGGCCCCGCTCCAGTCGCCTTCGTACTTGCTCATTGCTCGATAACACCACAGTCTTGTCAGAGACTTCGAGGTCAGCATGATCAAGTGCTGCCTTCGACTCACCTCCCGCCTATATCAGTTGCTGTGCCGCTGCTGGCGCCGTTTCTTCTGACCTCGCCACTGCGTCGTCCACGAACGTCCACATGGTAGCGCCCTCGGCCCGACGTTGAGCGTGAGCGAGGATAGGGGGCAGAAACAGACGGGCCAACATCACACCTGTAGGGGAGCCCGCCGCGATCCCCTGGAGGGCATACATGGGCTCAGCAATCCACCCACGAGATCTCAATATCCTCGGGCTGAGGAAGATCAGGACCTCCAGCAGGAGGCAGATGGCAGGGAAGTTCTCATCCAGACCGACCTCTATCAGGCGTGCCAGCTTCACGTGATCATAGGATTTGGCCAAGTCCAGTAGTAGCGCACTAACTGCGAGACCCATAGCCACAGCCGGCCCGTCCAAGAAAGCACAATGCAATGCCGCTGCTAGCGCTGACGATCCTTTCATCGCCGCACACCAGAAGTCATGAAGGCCATCGCTCCACATGCCCGAGCCGCCCCGCGAATGCGACTCCACGTGCGGGCTATGTGTGGTAGAACTCGCAGCACGCGGTCTCCTCCAGCCTTCTTCGGTGCCATAGCTCCGAGCGTGACCAGAACCTGCGGCGGCCAGACGCCGCCCGTCTCGATCTGATTTCAGAGGTCCGTGTGCTGTTGGTGTGCTTCATCTGGTACTTGCATCATGTCCCGAGGGCCTGTCACGCCCACCCCTTGGGCTCCTGGCATGATCTGTAGCGTGCGCTCAAGGCCGGCAAGCGAGATAGCCTCGGGAGGGCCCTCCTGAAGCGTCGGCGAGCCTTGTCCAAGGCGTCCAGGATCTGCTGCTTGGTCTCGCGTGGCTTCCAGACTCTTTCCAGCTCTCATCTCTTGCTCTCCATGATAAGCGTGGGATTAGCGATCGTCTGGCCACTGACATGTATTGCCAATCGTTGCTGTTCCTGGGGCTTGGCTGATCGATGTAAAACTCCAGGCTTCGCTTTCCGCATATCTGCCATCCATCCCGCGTACTTCTTCGTAGACTGATAAGAGGCATGTGCAGTGGTTCTGCCCGCCCAAGCCTGCGTCCTGCGAGTGAGCTCATCGCGCTCTTCATCGTCCGAGGCTGTGATTGCGCGCTCTTCGTCGACTTTCGGCAACGGCTTATCTCTACTAGCGTCCAGGTTCAGAAGCCCCCGCATGAGGAGAGTTGCGGTGTCTGTAATGGGGCCCATGCTTGCGGTTCCTGCACAATGCCAGCGTCTTCTTCGCAAGGGTCGCTCTGATGGCCCACCGCTCGGCAGGTTCATGTTTGATACGCGTTCGTCCAGGGGTCGAGGCAGTCTTCTTCTATGTGAATCGCGCCCCCTGCGCTCGCCCAATGCAGCCCGCCTGCCCCCCGCGGGAGTGGCGTGATGTTGCAGAACCACCCTCTCGAATGACCCCATCCAAGTATCATGCTGGGTAGAAATGCGCGTGGTAGCCTGGGGGTTCCTCTCGTGCAGGAAATGGACTGGCAATCCCCGAGGCTGTTTGTCATGTGGCCTCATGGGGGCTGGCTCCGATGATTGAAGGCCCGTGGCCACCCGTGTGGGCTCTCCGGGCCCCCTCCCCCCTTGATGGCAAGACGTCGCGGCTGTGGGTGCCGCAGTCGTTCCCAGAGAGATTATCTGGCAGCCCGATCACGCCGCGCAGCTCCATGGGGGGAGGGCGCGCTCCGACAATTGAAGACCCGTGGCCACCGGCATGTCATCGTCGCTGGTGGTGCCGCAATCGCTCCCGGAGAAAGTATCTGAGGCCCCCTCCAGCAGGCGAGACCTCCCTTTCGGGTGCTCCGAGCGCGCCTTCGCTGGGGGCCCAGCCGTGTCGTAGCAGCCCAGGGCCTTCATCGCATCGTCCTGGTGCTGCCTCTACAGGTCGAGGGGAATGGCAAAGTCGACTCCGTTGACGTAATCGATCTCTGTGGCCGTGAGTAGCGCAGGAACATCATCCATTGGCATCTTGTGAAAGCTCCAACAAGGCCCCCTGCAGCTCGTCGGGTAGCTGGCGCTGACGCTTGTCCAGTAACGCCTTCTTCCTCGGGGAAGTCCTGCTGTTAGGGCCGGCTTGGCGCCGCGGGCGTGGGGGGCAGGGTAACTCCGCAGGGAGACCCAGTGCCTGATACCACCAAGGTTGAGACTCCGCCGCGCAGACCTCGATGCCGCAGTGGGTAGCCCAGGGTACATCATGAACCTGGCGGAGCACCGCCGAGGTCTCCAGCCCACGCTTGACCACCGCGTAGTCGATGATGGACCCCGCGCCCTTGTCGCATGTGGCCGAGCCTGGTGCCGCCAGAATGGATGCATCCCATTCTTCAGGGTATCCGCTATCTGCCAACTGTTGAGGTGACATGTTCCAATCGCCAAGTACAACCCAGGGATCCGCAAGCATGTCCAGAGAGGAGGTGAGCGCCACCATCCGCTCGTGCACTGGCCCCGTGATCGCCTCGCGCGGTTCAATGTAGAAGGCAAACACGGCAATGTTGCCCGTCTTGCGATGCCACGCGATAGGCGCAAATCCGTGGCAAGCGGTCCAGAGCATACAGCTGACGGCTCTGCAAACGCATCGCATCGAACGTGGAAGCCGCCACCGACTTGCGTGCAAGGACCATCTCACCTCCTGTCGTGCCCTGAGCCGAGAGGCCCGCGGGCACCGCATCACACTTCGAGGAGCGCCAATCGTCCTTATCAGTTTTCAGAAACTAATGCTGCTGCTTTTCTTCAGAGATGCGCGTCTCGACCATGGCGACGACCTGATGCATCTTCCCATCCGAAGCTAGCCACCCTTCCGCCTGCGGGCCCTACTCCGTGATGTTCGCGTAGAACAGGGAGGTCTCCAAACCAGACTGCGCATCGGCAGGGCGCCCCGCGCTAACCCTGATGAAGCTCGCGAGCAGGAGCAGCGGGCCCAGCAGCTGCCCCAGGGCCCTTGGGCGGGAGGGCCTTGGACTTGGGGGCGGCGGCTTTGGAGGCGGCCTCCGCAGCCTGGCGCAAGGACTCGGCGGCCGAGGACTTGAGCCGCTCGCCCCCGACCGCGGGGGGGCCGGCAGCCTTGGCGGGCGGCGGGGAGGCCGGCGCCGCGGCGGTGGCAGCGCCGTCCGCGCAGGCGGGCTCCGCCCCCGCGCCCGCGCCAGTGCCCGCCGGTGACTCCTTGAGTCCCGCGTCGCCCCCTTGCCCACGCTTGATGGGCTCCATGAGGTCCTGCAACTTCGTGGCTGCCATCTCGAGCTGGGGCCGTGCTGCGTCGAACTCCATCTTTTACTGCGTGAAGGTATTCTTTTCGGCATCGTCCATGTCATCGGGATCCGCTGTCTCGAAGATCTCAAAGTCGATGACAATCTTGTTTCCGTGTGTCTGTGGAGAGTCGCGGGCTTGTTCCTTCTGCAAGGTCTGAAGGGCCAGTCGATAGGCCGCCTCCGCCACGGCCTGCTCCGCGATCTTCTCCTCGCGCGCGTCGGTGGCCGTCTCGAGCTCACCGCGGGCCCGCAGCACCACCGCAGCAAACCGCTGGGCCGCCTGCTCCGCCTTACGCAACTCCTGCTTCGCCTTCTGAGCCGCTCCCTAAGCGTCCGTGGGAGGCGGCTTCTTCGCCTGGGTCTGGAGGGAGGCCTTGATCGCCTCCGCCACCTCAGGCGGCACGTCCGTAGCCTTGAAGAAGTTGCCCATCTGCTTGTCGCTGGTTGGGGTATCTGGGCGTCCAGCCGACTTGTCTGAACTCCACGGTGCCCAGAGCTGCACTTTGTGTCCGCACTGGCAGAACCTGTCGTTGGTGATGAGCTTGTAGTTCCAAATCCAATTCTGACAACCCTCGCATGTGCTCCACGCGCGCCCATATTTATTTAATCGCATCGCTCATTCCGCCGGCCCATACAGTCTCATGTCTGCCGTTTGCCCGAGGGCCTGGTGTCAATGCGGTGCTTTGGGGGTTCCTGGGGCCGCTTGGGGGACTCCTGGGGCGCTCGGGGGGGCATTTGGGGGGCCTCCTGGGGCCGCTTGGGGGACTCTTGGGGGCCTCCTGAGGGCCTCGTGGGGGCCTCTTGGGGCCTCTTAGGGGCCTCTTGGGGCCTCGTAGGGGCTTCTTAGGGCCGAGGGCTCGAAATGTTGTTTCGTGTTCCCTCTCTGGGGCCCCTTTGGGGGCGTTCTTGGGGCCCTCTTGGACCGTATTGGAGGCTTCTTGGGCCGTCTTCGAGCACGCGCGCTCATATTTATTTCCCATGGAGACTGCGCTTCGTTGGAGGCGCAGGCGAGAGAGTGGGGCGGACCACCCCTCGCAAAGACTGTCGGGCTGAACAACCCTGGCACTGGCCGCGGACTAGCGGTATCCACGTGCTCCTCTGTGGAACAATGCATCTTGAGCCAAAGTGGCTACGGAGGAGGAGGAGGAGGAGGAGGATAAGAAAAACAAGAAGAAGGAGGAGGTGGAGGAGGAGGGAGAAGGAGGAGGAGGCGGAGGATAAGGAGGCCGAGCAGCCAGCAGGAGTTCTCCGAGAAACGGGAAACCCTTGGAAACCTGGAACCCCTAGCCACTTAAGGCGGGAGGGGGAGGCGATGCCTCAATAATAAAACTGAACGGGTTCAGGCAAACGGGGGCAACGAGGTCTTTGTCTTGGGGTGGAGGCCACGCTGCACAGTGTTGGCCTTCCGCTTTTGGTTGGCCCTGGTGGCAGGATTGGAAGACGGCCACACACACTCCGAATTCAGATTCGAGCGGCCGCTCCACCCCTCCTCCCCCGACGACGAGGCCCCACACTGGGTGCAGCAGACCATGGCACCGGGGTTGACTAAAACGTGTTTTAGCTCCCTGAAGGCCTCGAACCCATCTGGTGGCCCCCCTGGCGTCGCAGGCACGGAGGAGGAGGATGAGGAGGAGGAGGAGGAGAAGGAGGAGGAGGAGGAGGCGGAGGAGTAGGAGGAGGAGGCGGAGGAGGGAGAAGGAGGAGGAGGAGGCGGAGGAGGAGGAGGCATCTCTCCAGAGGGGGTCTCACTTCCGAGGGGGGGGGGTTCTGCGTGTTCTGCCCTGTTGGGGTCACCTTGGCCGTCTTGGAGACCACATTGGGCAATTGTAGAGGCACTCTTGGGGCCATCTTGGGAGGAGGCGACCCTTGTCTTTCACCTTTTGCGATTCTTCCAGGTGGACGGCGGGTTGAGTCGAGGCCCCACTGGCCCATTGGGAACCTTTCGGATGTGCCCATAGGGCGAGTTGCAAACTCGGCACGCTGTGCGCCCCTCTGCAAGCTGAAGGGAGCGGTGGACTTGTCTTCGGCCTATCCCGCCACCGTTTTTCTTTTCTTACAGAGGGATCTTGGGCGCTTACTGGGTGCCGCAGGGGACCCATGAAGGGCCCGCGGGCGGTCTCGGGGGGGATGTTGGGGGAGGAGGAGGAGGAGGAGGAGGAGGAGGAGGAGGAGGAGGAGGAGGAGGAGGAGGAGCATGAACATGAGCATGAGCATGAGCATGAGCATGAGCATGACCATATGACTAAGTCAATGAATCCACCACATCGCTTAAACCCTGCGATCCCTGGTGGCCTTCTCGGCTTTGCTCAGGACCTTTGGCCACGAGCCATGGGAGATTAGCATCAAATACTCGGACCTGCAGGGAGTGGGAGGTGTCACGCACTCACGTCCCAGGGCCAGGAGTTGCAGGGATCCATAGCTACCGCAACTAACGCAATACCACAACTTCAAATCACCACCACATTGCATTATGTGACTGTGGTGGACATACCCACCTGCGATGTGCAACATAGCACCTTCAGGCTTCCGAAACATGACACCATTATAATGAATCGGGTGAAAGCACTGGGTCCTCAGCCAGGCTGTCCGCGTCGCCTTCGACGCCGAGCCTCCACACCTGGTGCATCTACACCCTGTGCCGTCCACTGAATGAGACGAAGCAAGAAGGGCGACAGAGGCAGCAGCAGGGGGCGGAGGGGGGGCGGGGAAGGCAGGACCTTTTTCCTCCGCAGCACTCCTATCCTTATCTTCAGCCGCCATGGAATCAAGAGTGGCCCGAAGAATACGCATCCTTACAAGACGGGCCGGTCTCTCGCGCAACAGCACTTGCTGGCGGACTGCCTCTGGGAGACGGGCTTCGCTGGCCGCCTGCCCAGCGATCTCATCGACAATCAGGTTGCCTGCCACCATCCACCGCGAAGCTCTCCCCTCCACGATGTCAGTGGCAGACAGATGAGAGTTCACAAGGAGGACAGTGATGGCATCGTGCGACCTTTTCTCAGCAGGAGCCCCAGGCGTGCTCACAGGTCAGCGTCCTCACCTGTGGGCTCTTCGAACTTGCGGCTATAAAAACCTGAAACGACTGGTTCGCAATATGAAATGAACGGCATGGATCCAGTGGTCATCCACACGGCTAAAAGCAAATCTCGCAGCTCACCTCGAACAACAATCTGTCTAGGCCCCGAAAAAGGGCCGCGCACAGTCGAGGCAAGCTGCAGCTCAGGCTCGAGAGCCCGCATGAAAACAACTCCAACGCCAACGCGTCGGACGAGCGGGCTGCTGGTGTCAGGCCCCCCGGTCGCGTTGCCAAAGGCGAAAAGAGGGGCCTGCTCCGAGCCGCCTGCGACGCAGCCTTCGGTGATCAGCTCCCCGTCCAACTCCTCCGTGCCGACCCAGACGTCGATCTCGCAGGGAGCTGGCACTACCGTCCACGGAGCTGGCATGAGTCCTCTGAGCCAGAAGCCCTGGTCGGCCTCGCCCTGGGCGATCGCCTGCGGGATCAGGTCGTTCGACTCATCGTATGCGCTACTTCCTTCATTCCATTATCATAACCATATGCCATATGCGGTGCATCATACACTCTGGCGCCTTCCGACACCGCTCATCCTTTTTGCGCTGACGGTGCCAGCATCCCCCAGCAGCGCATGCGAGCATGACCTCTGACAGCCTGTGCCCATAGGCAGGGACGGCCGCCAGCTGCTGCAACAGGCCCTGGTACGAGGCGCAGTCGACGCCCTGCTCCAAACCTGTGCCACAGAAATGCTGGCTGGCCCTCTGCCACAGGGGCGTGCCTCAGAGTCTGCTTGAAATCCGCTATGAAGCCCTGGTGCGAGTCCAGCGCTGCGAGCCCTGTGTACATGTCGTCGTCGAACTTCCACATGTCCCCCGCGGCTGGGTGACTGGCGGGGAGGTCCCACGCTGTAGCCTGCTGCGGGTCCCAACCTGCCTCCAACAGGTGACGGACGGTAGCAGCGAGCCCCCCCCCCCCGCACATGGCGTACATGTTGCGCTGCAGGGAGCTCCTGCATGTGCCTGTATACCCTGTCCCACGCTTGCCGTACCCCTGGTCGCAGCTCTGGTTGCTCCCTCCAAGTGCGTAGCCACAGGTCGAGCGTCTCAGCTGGCAGCTTGATCGCGGGATCCACGTCCCCCGCCCTCAGCGCCAGCAGCGTGGTCCAGGCAGCGTCCGCGCGTGGGCGCTGCCAGCGCCTGGTCCAAGCGGCGTCGAGCCAGGGTCATCCTGGCTCCGAAGGTGCCATCGGCCTGATGCCCGTGCACCCCCGCTGCCTGGGCCCCCTGCTTCTCGAGTCTCTCCGTGACGCGGTACTTCTTCGACACAAGTGCGTATCTCCGCACTTTGCCGCTCATGGATTTATGGTTCACATCCCTCTTGGCCCTGTTCTCACGAGACATCCTCACTCCCCCGCCCATGCCGACCCCGAGGTAGGCGGCCTGCTTGGCTGGCTGGGTTGAGCAACCAGCAAGCCTCACACACTTCGCCACCCACTTGGCATCCTGGAGCGACGAACACACGATAACTGACTTCGGTGCAACTCGTAACTGTTTGGCCCTCAACTCCTCACATGTGCCAGCCACACGCAGCCAAGTCCTTCCGTACAGCGGCTCGCGAACCTCGGGCACATTGGGACAGGTCGTCGATCCAGATGCGCTGCCCAGGTCGCGGATGGGCGACCGTGATGGTCGCCAGCACGTAGCGGGTCGTCGCTTTGGCGAAGCGCGTCCCCGCCCGCAGGCCTTGGGCGACGCTCCGCGTGGGCTGAAAGGCCCCGGTCGTGGCGCCGAGCCGGCCCAGCGGCCGAGCCGCCACACATTGCAACAGCTCGAGGTGCAAGATCTGCGGCGGGAATCTCCAGTGCCAGCGCGCAGGAGGCGAGCGTCGGCCACTCGATGGAGTCGTAGAACGACCGGATGTCACCAAGGGCCTCCCCCGTGGCTACTCCGAGGTGGTGGTTCACCTCCTGCTGCAGCACACGGATGAAGGCCTCGCGGAGGCTGGAGTTCCCCCGCATTGCAGCATCCCAGTGCTCCTCGGTTGCCGAGGGCCAGCTACCCACACGAGGTTCGCGCGTGAGGCTCCACAACCATTCGATGTGTTTGGCAACATGCGTCCTACAATCAACAACACCTGGCCAGGCCACATGAGATGGTACTCGCACGCCTGAAACAACACCGCCAACTCGGTCAGCGCCTCGTCGGGGAGGCGCTCGAAGTCGAGCGGGCTGAGCATGTCGATTCCGAGGCCCGCCCGCCCCTTCATCTTGCGAAGGGCCGACCGTATCTCTGCGACAGAACTATGAGGCAACCACTCGTCATCAGCAGCGGCTTGAATCTGGGCAAATGTCCGAGAGAGTTCGCCTTCGTCCAAAGCGGTTGGTGCCCACAACTCGTGCCATGTTCTCGCTTTGTGGTCGATTATATCACGTGGGTGAACGAGAACAGTCTCTCCTTGGTCCATATCGAGACTTGGCAAACTATGTAGATTAAGGACCATATGTAGAGTTGCAATAGCCCCATCTTCCACCATGGAATCCTTAACTCCATTGGTACTATCCTGCACTGCCCTGCGCTGCGCCCTCCCCATGATCCTCTTGGTGCTGGCCTCGAAGCTCACGAGCACTGGTGTGACCACCTCGCCCGCGCCGCTCGGAACCCTCTCCCACTCCGACCAAAGGGGGATCACGACCTTCGATGAGCACGCGCTGCACATGCTCAGGCCGATCCGCAAGGTGCCGTGCACACCCCGTCACGTAGCGCTCGATCTGGAGAGCGCCGTTGTCTTTCGTCTTGTGCAACACGAGACCTCCGAGCAGAGCGTTGAGCTGGGTCCACCAGCCACTGATCTGGTCCCGAATGGGTGTCGCACGAACTTTCTGTGGCATCTTCACTGTGGTGACGGTGAACCTAGGCCCCTCGGCTCGCGATGGCCCACGAGGCAAGTCCACCCCATGATGAGAAGCGATTGTGGGTTCGACAGCTGACACCCAACTGGCGTGAAGATCTGATATATATTCTCAAGCTGAACTGGCTTGAGCCGAGCGGCTACGGATTGACGCAAAGCAGGAGCAAGGGATTGAAGAGTGGCCGCTCCAGAGACAAACCCTACATCACGCCTACACCTAGCCCGCAAATCGGACGGGATGGCGAAAGCCGGGCCCCTCCAGAGCTTTCCCCTCCAGCCCAAGCCCCAAAGGGCCTCCAGCCCCAGAGGAACCCAGGGTCACGGCTGAGGATGGCCAAAAGCAGGAGCACCCCAGACTGCTCGGCCACTTCAGGCACGTCCCTGGAGACCTCGTGCGACTTGTTAGGGGGCCCAGGCTGCAGTATTGGCTGTGATGCTCCTTGCCCAGACGCAGCGAGAGCGGGGAGGAGGGAAGAGGATGCGGAGGAGGAGGAGAAGGAGGAGGGGGAGGGGGAGGAGGGGGAGGGGGAGGAGGAGGAGCAGGAGGAGGAGGGGGAGGGGGGATGTTGGGGGAAAAGGTTCGACATGTCAGCTCGGAGCTCGGGCTCTCCCTCTTCGGCTCTTCTTGAGGCGTTATTTGGGGCCTTTTGGTCATTACGATACCGTCCCTACACCTTAGGCGATGCTCAAGAAAACCCAAGTTTTCGGCGAGAGTCTCGATTATTCTTAATGTTTCAATGTAAATCCTAAGATTTTGATAGAAGTTCTGGGTTTTTATTTACATTCTGAGACTATGAATTTCTTAACCCATGATTTCTAAAGCATTTCGCAGGGTGTAGTCCTTAGTGGCTCCCGTCACCCGTAGCTTCACTTTCCCACGATGCTCCTCTAACCAACCTTTCTCTGCTGCCGTTCAACCTCAGACTAACGTGGTCGAGGCCGCGGCCCCGCCCCAGTCGACCAGAGCATGCATTTCATTATTATATGCTTCTTGACGTTGCCATGTCTCGAACCATTACCGTCTGAGCGAGTAAGCTACAAAGCTGCAGCAACCAACGCAGCAATTTGTTGGGCCCTCTTGGGGGCCGACATTGGGCGATCTTGGGGGCTCGGACACTCTTAAGGCCGAAACGCCGAGTATGCTAAAGCCTCCCGGACGGATAACGGTTTGGGTCTCTGGCTGGCGCGCCCAACAGGGCTACAGGTCGGGTTCATGGGACGACCTGAGCTTCCGAACCACGCTTCCGAGGCCCCGTAAGAGTCACAAGGCATGTCCCAAGTGCGCGCGGGAGTGCCCAGACATTCCTGGAATTTGGGGAGCCCGTGCCCCTATGAGACAGAGGTCAATACATAGGCCTCGAAGGGACCTCAGGGCACTCAGCGCCTCGCGGCACGGTGGCGGACACTACAACATGACATGGACACTCATTTGCAGGTCTCCCGTCATTCGTTTCGATCGTGCTTTATTGCTCGCCGATGGGGGGAGGACATGGCTTTGGCGAACGAGATTCCATGGTCACTCCTTTGCGCTTTGATGGTGTGTTCCGATTCAAGTTGGTGACATGCCGTCTGTCGTGAGGAAGAGTGTTTGTATTTAATGGCGTTTGAGAGGTGCAGAGTCTTAGCGGCAGTGTGAGGGAACGTCACGGGTGAACCCTGTGATTTGAGCCATAGCGAACACGGTGTGAGCAAGTGAATAATAGCGAAGGTGTAGTGGTTGGCGACTGGAGGGTAATTGAGAACATGTAGGCGCGATGCCATGCTGCGTTTTCACCATTCATATGCATGGGCCGCTACTTCTGAGCATCTAGTTTATGCGCCACTTTCGCTACTCGCTACTCATTTGCCGAGCATCATCTCTAAGACGACTCAGGCATCTAGCGTGCACTGACTCAGCCTGACTCTATACGCCCAGTTATGTACAACTGCCTGCGGCACACCCCGCAACTGTGCCAGCGCATTATCGACATGCACGCGGGATGGTTCCACTAGGCTCTCCCGAGCAGTCTCAGTGGAGCGCTATTGGGGCCGTGTGGTGAGCAGCGCCACGATGTTGTAGCGGCATGCCCGTCAACCTTGCACGCTTGTTGGGTCACCTGTTGGTGCTTCTTGGGGGATTCTAGGTGGTTTCAATGACGATGACGACGACGATGAGGACGAGGACGACGACGAGGACGACGACGACGACGACGACGACGACGACTCTGCCCAGTTGGTAGAATCATCTTGGGGTCGTCTGGTCGGGTCTCAGGCCATCTTTGAGCCCTCTTGGGTCTCTCCCGAGGCGCCCTCGGGTTTTCCCGGGGCGTCCTCGGATTGTCTCTCTCGGGGTTTGTGTGGGCCTTCTTCGGGGTATCTTGTGGCAGTTTGAGGCCTTACATAATCCAGACCGAAGACTTGGGAATCTGACAACATTCGAGAACACAGCAAACTAAGACATGTGTGCCAGTGTTGTGACCACGTTACAAGTGTAGTCCCCAAACGGCTGGGCCTTGCACAATGGATTCAAGTTAGGGTTCAAGACGTGTGTGTGTGTGTGTGTGTGTGTTGTGTTTGTGTGTGTAGGTACTTACACATGGATTGGTATAACTGGCGACCGGGTCCCCGGGACCAGGGGCCCTCACTTTTTCAAACTCCCGTCTCCCCCCGCACCAGATTTCAGTCCCTGGGGCCCAGGTCCCCAGAGACCTGCAGGACGGCCCCAGTGGGCGCCAAGAGGCCGCCAAGACGGACCAACGTGGCCAAGGAGGCTCCTAGATGGTCACAAGCTGGCCAGATGAGACGCGCGAGCGGGTCCAACAGAGTCCGCGAGAGGGCCTCGAGGGGCAAATTCTCTTGATTTCCAGCTTTTTGTTTCAAGGATTCTGGCCCCAAGAGGCTTCAGAGACGGCCCCACGATGCCCAGATTGGTGGAAACCGCAGGAAAACCCACTAGTTGTCGAAGACGCCACTTTTTTCGCTTCTGGTGGGCCCCTGAGGCTTCTGGTTGGTCGTCAACTGGCCCACGCGTGCTCCAAGGGGGGCGCCACAAGGCCACCAGACGGCCCCAAGAGCGCTCCAGAGCCTCCCAAGGCGGCCCCAGAGACCCTTGGTATCGCTCAGACGTGTGCACTTTTTCTCGGCGGGGATTATAAAGGATCATCCTGCATCATCCTGCGAAAAAAAAACACGCACGACACCGACAAAAGCACAGGGAATGGACGTCCGAGCGATGGCCAGGACTTCCCAGAGTCCCCACCCCACCCCCAGGCGGCTTCCGAAAGCGTCAGACGGGCCAAGAGCGCGCCAGAGTAGCTCGACGAGGGAGACCGCAGACGGCCCAGAGGTGGTCCCGAGACGGCCCAAGAGGGCTTCAAGGCGGCCCTCGAGGCCGCCAGGACGGGCTCAGCATGGCTTCCAGACGGCCAAGGTAGCTCAAGATGGCCCCCAGATGGCCCCATGAGGCTCCCAAGCGGCTGCCAAAAGGCTCCAAGAGGCCTCCTAGAGGCCCCCAAGAAGGCCAAATCCTTCGAACACCTACGGACGGCCATGGGTTTCTGAGGACGTTGCTCCTTCTCTTCCGATATGCCTCTGAGGCCTCAGGGTAGTCCCGAGGGCAGGAGAGAAGAGCGTGACAGGAGGGACAGCGGGTGTAAGGGGGGGACCCAGAGGGAGGAGCAAGTAGAGAGGGGAGGAGACAGAACAGAGGTTGCGGGAGGAGTGGGAATAATGTCTCAAACGGCTCGAAGCATCTGCACGACAGACAAGGCCATACGCACCCACCTGTGTCGAGACGTTGACCTGTGTTGCGCTAGAATCTAAGCGCACAAAACGCGCTCGTGGTTCTAGTATTTATCCGAAAGGGCGTCGTCCACTGTTCCGTCCCCCTTTCTATCGTAATGAGATATATCAGAGTCGCGTCGGTGCGTGTCGGCGCTGCCCTGGCGCATCTGGGAACATCATGCGGGGGCGGATAGGAATCATCCGCGCATATTGAGACGCTGGCGTTATCCGGGTGGCTTTCGGCTCATCCCGCTACCGTGCTTGTGTTGTGGGTCTGAGGTCTCGTGTATAGGTTTTGGGGTGTCGTGGGGAGACTCGCGGGGACCTCTTTGAGTCGGTTTGGGCGCTTCTTGCGGGCCTCTTGGGGCCTCGTGGGGTATTTTTGAAGGTTCTTGGAGGCTTCTTGGGCGCGTCTTGGGCTCCTCTTGAAGAGCCTCTTGGGACCTCTTGGCTGCCTCTAGGGGCCTCCTGGGGGCTTCTCGGGGCTTCTCGGAGCGCTTCTTGGGCAGTCTTGGAACCCTCTTGGGCCGTCTTGGGGCCCTCTTAGACGCGTTTTGGCTTGTCTTGGGGCGGTCCTGGGAGCTTCTTGAGCCGTCTTGGAGTGTCGGAAAGTCGAACATGCGAGAAGGCAAACATCTTTCAACAACCTTAGTGGCATCTACCATTTTGACCTCTTGGAGCTCTCTCGGGAGGCCTCTTGGTGCGCTCTTGGGGCCTCTTGTGGCCTTGGAGCACTCTTGGCCTCGGCAACGCCAATATGGCGTACGTTGCAAAGGTGTATGGCTTCGGGGACACGAATATAGGGTAATTGCGTTGGTTTGTTGCCCCGAGGACGCAAGAATTGTATCATTTGCGAGGGTGTATGGTCTCGGAAACGCGAACATTGCATAATTTACGAGGGATCATGACCTCGACGGTGCGAATCTCATGGCCTCGGGAGCGCGAGGCTCATGTATTTGTACGTGTCCCACGCCCCCCCGGGAATTCAGAGCACGCGATTTCAGGGTGGTAAATTGCTGATTTGGGGCTTCCCCCTTCGTGCAGACTTCCACAATTTACAGTAGGAAGCATTAGGCAGAACTGTAACACTGGTGACTTGAAACTGCAACTGGCGCATGGAGCAGCAACCTGGACCTACAGCCTGCCTCACAAGGAGCCGGCTGATATATATATATATATATATATATATATATATATATATACACACATATATATATGAATATGCATGCATGTTGGTGCGTTATCTCGCAGTTGGTGTCCTCCATAGCCTTTTCGGCAAAAGCTGGTGCGCGCGCGCGCGCCCCCGGAGCGCACGCAGCCGTGCATGCTCCTGGCGGGCCTTGGCGTGGCTTGCGCTGTGTTCTCGCACCTGCTCGGGACCTGGGTCTCGAGCCTCTGGGGGCCAGGCTCGGGCTGCCCAGACTGCGCGCCGGTGGTCGAGTGCTCGACTTGCCCGGCGTGCTCCCCGGCGGTCACCTGCCCGCCGTGCCCTCCGTGCCCGGCGCAGCCTGCAGACTTCCACTGCCACTGCACTTGCCCGGCCGGGGCGCAGTTGGCAGATTTGACACCACGGCCGGGCCGCGTGGACTGCCGGTGCCCGCCGAGCGGCGGCCTCCCTGCATTCGCCGCGGGAGCGGACAGCGGGGCCTCGGTGGTGCTGCTGGCTTGGGCCTGGTGCTGCTCGCGGCGCTGGCGGGCTGGGAGCGCGCCCAGGGCCGCGCTTGGGGCACCGCTCGCTGCCCTCGAGCCGCAGGGGCCGAGCCGCCTGGCGCGGCTTCCGGCATCGACTGGCGAGGCGGGGAGCTCGTTGGCCGCGGAGATCTCCACCGTCGTGACCGAGTGGAGGCCCAGACGGCCGAGGCTCTAAGGCTAGATGTCGTCGGCGCTGGACATCCCCGAGCTGCAGATCGCGGTGAGGTTTCGGGACGACCGGGAGTTCGAGTACCATTGGCGGATGCTGGTGGTCAGGATCGTGGATGCCCGATGGGCTGGAGCCACTCCCGACCTGCACACGCAGATCATCAACCTGGCGGAGCTCCACGTGATCCCATTGACGCGGGGGCAGCCTGTGCCCGCGCGAGTGAGGGCGAGCTACTACGGCCCCGACGCACTCACGGACCAGCAGCTGGCGGAGATCAGACGGGAGTGCGGGGCGCTGGCCATGATTCATGGGGCGGCCGTCGCGGCCCCAGGCGCCGCGGCCTCGGCCGCCGAGTGGTGGTTCGCCGACGCAGCGTTCGCGAAGTTCGGGGAGGTCGTCGACCAGGGAGTGATTGCCAGCCCGAACACCTTCGTGTCGCGGGACGCTACCGCGCTGATGAGGGTCGAGGAGGATGGCGAGACCATGTGGACCACCGCGGAGCGTCTCGCCCCAGAGCACGTGGAGGAGTGGAAGGAGGAGAAGAAGACAGGGCCAGGGCGCGATCCAAGGATCCTTCCAGTGGAGCGCGACTCGACGAGAGGACGCTATCGGGCGCTGAGGTCCGCCATGGGCGAGATGACCTGGATCGACCCCAAGAAGCTGGAGGCGGACTGGCCGTTCGAGGGGCCCTCGGCGGTGAAGGAGCTTCTTCGCGCTGTGCGGGCTTCAGGAGAAGAGCTGGGGGACCTCCACGACTACTGGGTTCGGAGTAGCGGCGTCGGGCCCGACAGCCAGATCAGCTACAAGCATCGCGACCTCCTGACGACCCTTCTCCACCTCTGCAATTTCGACCAGCTCAACCTGGGAGAGCTTGCTGGGGCGGAACATGCTGCCAGGCTGGTCTTGCAGATCCACGCAGCGGCCAAGAGGAACCCGAAGGCGCCAGACTTCAAGGGCACGACGGTCATGGCCACCTCGAAGCTGGACTCGGCTGGCGGGGTCCTCGTCGGAGACTTCGCGAGGTGCGTGGCGGAGGAACAGCGGGCACGTGCATGCGCACTGAAGCAGCAGCGCTTATTCGCCGAGGAGGAGGAGAAGCGGGCAGCCAAGAAAAAGGAGAGGGGCAAGAGCTAGCTGCCGGAGCACCATGGTGGCTTGGGCTCGCGCTGAGCTTGGCGCTGAGCCCTGCGCTGGCGAGGAGGGCGACTCGGTGCCGTCCTCGCCGTCGCCGTTCCCGCTGCCGCTCGCTGCCGAGCGTGCGCGGGAAGTTCGGCCTGCCAATCGGGGGGCCGCTCGCCGGAGGGCCAGGCGTGAGCGCGCCGAGACGCTGGTGGTCGACGCCGTCGCCTCGCTCAACGCGCTCGCCGACTCGAGGGCGGGCCAGGGGGTGCAGCTTGCACTGCCCCGCCACGTTCCTGGGCACGAGCTGTCGGACTGCCAGCGCTCCATGCTCGGCAACATTGCCAGGATGGTCAAGCTCTTCGACCCGCCGATCCCGAACTCCTCCCTCGAGGGAGGCGCTTTGGCTGAGTTGGTGCGGTCTTCGTCCATCTACGATGTGGAGGACACCTCGACCTCCGCGAGGTACGCCCCGAGTATGCTCAAGGTGCTCGAAGGTCGCACGCGGCCGATCGACGCCAGGGAGCTCGTCGGCGACTACGCGCGGGAGTACCTTGACAACCCGAACTCCAAGATCGCCCTCGACGCCGTTGCCAGAGCAGCGGCCGCCGAGCCGATCCAGCCACGCTGGGACCCCTCTCTCCGACAGCCAGGCCCGCGCCGACGTGACCTCATTCGACGACTCGATGCCGTGGGGCTCATTGCCTATAGACGTCGTCGGCTCGGGCGCGTGGGCATGTTCTTTGTCGAGAAGAAGGATAAGGACGCGATCCGCCTCGTGCTGGATGCGCCAGACCAGTCAACGAGCTCCACAAGAGGCCGCCGAAGTCCCGTCTGGCTGCTCCTTGTGCTCTCAGCTGCCTTAACCTCAGTGGCCAGTGGTTCGCACTATGCGCCGTGGACTCTTCCGGGCTGGGGGCTTGCCCCGGGCCGGGTGGCGCCCTCGGGCAGGAGGCTGGCGAGGTCTGTATCTCGGGGGCCGGGGTCGACCTCAAGGGCGGCTTCTACCAGTTCGGGCTTCCCTCCATGGCGTCGTGGTTCTGCCTGGGCGAGGTCTACGCCGCACGAGAGCTCAACATCTCGGCGGTCTACGACGAGGACGCCGGGAAGATGGAGCCCGTCGGCCCTGGCGACCTGCTGTGGGCCTGCTTTGGCGGACACGCCATGGGCTGGTCCTGGGCGCTCTTCTTCTGCCGCAGCGCGCTGGAGGAGGCAGGGCGCCGGGCGATGTGCCGCGTCGGGTGCGGCGCCGAGCCGCTGGCTGACTGGAGGCCCAGCCCTGCTTTCGGGCCTGGGTTTGCTGTGGTGGCGCCTTACGTCGACAACGGGAACGTCATTGGGGGCTCGCTCGAGGCCACCGCCGCGCTGCGCAAGGCGCTCACCGAGGAGCTGCACGCCATGGGGTTCGTCACTCACGAGAACGTCGACCCGACCACGGAACTGGAGCTGGTGGGCAGGCGGATCGATGGAACGAGACGATCCCTGGCGCCACGGTCGTCGCGCGCGCGGCGGTTGTGGCGCGCCCTCCTAGGGCTCCGCTCCTGGCATCGCCAGGCGGGTCGTTGGGCATATCGTCGACCACTTCTCGACCAGACGGGAGCTGCTCTCGACCCTGCAGCACCTGCGCCCCCCGTTCATCGGCGACGGCCGCGGGGGGCGGGGGGGGTTTGACGCCAACGAGCTCGCCGAGATCAGACTTATCAGAGGCCTCCTGCCCCTCGCCGTCTCGGACCTCGGCCGCCCCATTGCGGAGCGCGTCTACTGCGGCGACTCGAACTTGCACGCGTGCACCGTCCACATCACGAGGACGAGCCCTCGGGGCGCCTGGGCAGCTGCCATCTACCGCGAGCGCTGGAGGTTCAGGGAGCTGGGGGACGAGCGCGAGGACGACTGCGGCGCTGGTGCCCTGCCCGACGAGACCCTGGAGCTGGAGACGGGCGGGGAGACGTTCAGCGCCTGGGCCGCCCGCGAGGTGGAGCAGGAGCTGGGTCGGCTGCGGGAGCCGCGCGTCGCCGTCATCCCGAGCGAGTCGCAGCTGGACGAGGTCGTGGAGGTTGTTGGGTTGGTGCCTGCTCTTGGCCATGAATGGGGCCCTCCCGAACGTTGGAGGTGCATCCGAGCTGGGAGCTGGAAGCTTCCTGGTAAGATCCACACCCTGGAGGCACGCGCAGCGCTCGTGGGGCTCGCCGACCACTGCAGCCACGGCGCGAACCACAACACCGTGCTGCTCTCCTTTGGGGACAACATGTCGGATATCCTCGCCTGTGATCGCGGTCGAGCCCGAGCCTGGGAGCTGCTGGCACTGCTCCGACGGGGAACCGCATGGCAGGTCGCTGCCAATGTGCGGTGGGCGCAGAGGCACATCCGCACCGACCGCAACCCCTCGGACTTCGCCTCCAGGCTGCGGCGGCGCGGCGCAGGGCAGAGCGTGCAAGGCCTGGCTGCTGAACTTCGAGACGCTGGTCGCCTGGGCCGCCCGCTCGCCCGCGCCCAGGAGCCCTCGACGCCCGCCGAGCCGGTCTCGGCCGCCGCTCGCCGCTGGCGACTCGCCGAGGAGCCCCGCGAGAACCTCGGTGACCCTCTGGGCTCCGCTCGGAGCAGGGAAAGGTCACCGACCTCTCGGGCGCCCGAGGCGGCCCCAGGGGCCGCGGATGACGCCCCGAAGCTAGCCGCGGCGGGGGGGCGCTGCTCGCCGCCCCCGCCACCGCGGGCTCAGACAGCGAGGTGAGGTCTACTTCCTCGAGCTCTTCGCCGGGTGCTGCCGCCTCGCCGCTAGAGCTCTGGGCGGCGGACTGCGCTGTGCTGTTCCAGTCGATCACATAAACGCAGTGTACTTCGACGTCACCAGGGCCCAAGTCTCCGACACCATCGTGCAGTGGATCCTGTGCGGCTCGATCTGGGCTGTCGCCCTGGGGACCCCCTGCGCGCGCTGGAGCGCTGCTCGGCGAGGTGGCGAGACGGCGGACTCGGCCGCGTCGGCCTCTGGACTCGCCTGCGCCAAGTTCTCATGTCGGGCGGTGCGGGCCTGCCTGGGCGCTGGCGCTCAGTTCGTCATCGAGAACCCTCGGTCGAGCCACCTCTGGAGCTGGCCGCCGCTGGAGCGCCTGCTTAGGCGTGCTGCTGCCGCTCGCGCGGAGCTGGACATGTGCGCCTTCGGCGCAGCATGGAAGAAGCCGACCCTGCGAGTGGGGAACCTGCAGGGCCTTGAGCGGATGGAGGCCAGGTGCCCTGGGCACGCGCGACACGTCGTGCTGCAAGGGTCGGTTCACCTCCCAGCCACGGCGACGTCACCTGCTCGCTGGCGGTGGAGGACATCTTTCGCCTCGGCTTACCCGCCTCAGTTTTGCCGCCGCCTGGCAGGAGTGCTGCGGGATGCCGCCCCGCCAGCCGCCTGGAGGAAGGAGGGCGAGCCCCGCCTCGGTCAGCGGCGGGAGGAGCTTTTGGCAGCCCGCCTCAGCCAGAGGGTCAACCGCTTCGTCCATGTGGACCCCCTCCCGGCTAAGGCCACGCTCGGGTGGGGGTCAGCGGACGGGCGCTGGGACGGGCAGCCGCTCAAGTGGGAGCTGTGCGCCCTCGCTGACCGCCAGGGGCCTGGCCGCAGCCGAACGCCGAGCTGCGGGTCAGCGACGCCGGCATCACGCTGAGGACGGGCCTGGGCTCCTACGTCGCCTTGCGGTGGGCCCAACGACGCAGCAGCGCTATCGCGACTGCTACGCTGCCGCGGTCCGCTTCGCCCGCGCTGTTCCAGCCGTCGCCGACGCGGTGCAGTGGGACAAGCTCCTCGTCGAGTACATGGAGTTCCTCTTCTTGGACGGCGCAGCGGTGAGCGCTGCCCGCTATGCCCTCTACGGCGTCGCCTGGACCTTGGACTTGCCGATCAAAGCCCCCGGCTGCTTTGCTTTGGCCAGGGCCACGCTGCGCGCGTTCTCTCGAAGGGCGCCGGAGAAGTCCAGGGACCCGCCGTGCGAGGAGATGCTCTGGCTGTTCGTCGATTTCTTCATCAAGCACGAGCTGTACCTCGTCGGTTTCTTCGCGCTGCTGGCCTGGACTGCTATCTCAGGCCGTCCGAGGCGATCGAGCTCCGCAAGGGGGACCTGTGCCCGCCCGTGCAGGGCGCCTCGATCCAGAAGTGGAGCATCACGGTTGCCCCCTCGACCAGAGACAGGCCTGCCAAGAACAGGCAGTTCGACGCCGGCGTGGTGGCAGCCTGGCAAGATCGTCGCTGGATGAGCTGATCTTCGAGCAGACGAAGCCAGGCGAGCTGCTGTTCAGAGGCCTCGCGCTGGCGGCCGTCGGGAAGGCCTTCAACCAAGCCTCCGACTACCTGGGCTACAAGGTGGTGCCGCACGGGATGCGGCACGGAGGCCCGTCCCATGACGCGTTCAAGAACGGGGTCAGCCTGCCTGACATCCAGAGCCGCGGCCGTTGGATGTGTGCAGAAAGTTGTCGGGTCTATATATGAAGCCTGCGGCTCTTCTCCGAAGCATTCAGACGGTCTCGGCAAATCAGGTGGCCCAATCACAAAGCTCCGAAAAGAACTGCCTGGACGACCTCTGGCCTCGCTCAACAAGGTCCTGCGCAATGAAGCGCTGGCAAGTCGTGGCAAGCGAAAACGAGGATAAGTTTTGGGAGGCTTCCTGGTGAGTAGTCTAGCGCCTTCTCACCCCCTCAGGCACTTGACGCGTGCCATCGCGTCCGCGGCAGTCGGTTGCTCAGAAACAGTGCCGGCTGGGGGGGGCACTTCTTTCTAGCGGGGATGTATGCATGTGGGTGCGTTATCTCGCAGCTGGTGTCCTCCATAGCCTTTTCGGCACCACCCTTTCCCCGTCCTCCTCCCCTCTCTTTTCTCTCTTCACGTTCGTAGTTCAATGCAGTGTTGCGCGTGGCCCCTCCAGGGCGGCCAGCCTTTTCGGAGCAGGCGAAAGCGAGGATAAGTTTTCGGAAGCTTCCTGGTGAGTAGTCTAGCGCCTTCTCACCCCCTCAGGCACTTGATGCGTGCCATCGCGTCCGCGGCAGTCGGTTGTTCAGAAACAGTGCCAGCTGGGGGGGGGCACTTCTTTCTAGCGGGGATGTGTATATATATATATATATATATATATATATACATATATATAGAGAGAGAGATATCTATACATATATAGATGTATCGATAAGTATTCGTGCAATTTGTGTGGTCGAAGCAGGCACGCCACCGTGCCGTCGACACCTTGGGGCGTGTCAAATGCCCGGCATCTGTCTGGCAGGATTCAATGAATTTAATCGGGCCACGCCCTTCCCTCCCCTGCATCGCATGTGTGATGCATACGTGTTAGAACAAATCGCCCTCCTGCGTTTGCTTCCTGGCGCTCTTCACGCCCCAAAAACGGCTTCCGAAAGCTAAAGCTAGCCCGAAGGCGGTTGTGAGATGTCCCAGTAATTCCTTGAAATGGTTTAAGGGTCACTATGCCCGTAAGAGCGCCCGAAGCAACCATTGCAGCAAGACCTTCGGAGGCCAACAACCCCACTTTCCACAGGCACCGCTTGCACCACAGCCTGCATCAGACAGCTTGCTTCCAATAGCTTTCACGCCACAGCTTGCATCACATGCAGTGCAGCATGCAGCTTGCACAAGGTACCGGGCACCACGCAGCGCTCTTCACAGATCGCGCAACACGACTTGGACCACACAGTTTGCAGCACATGGGTTCTCTGTTCAACAGTAAGATCTATGCCGCTTCCTCCCCCCCAGGGGGTTAACGATACAATTTCCCGTGTTGGAATTTGCAGATGGCTCTGACGGATTTTGTTTGAAGTGGGAGCTCATACCATCCCAGACGGTATCGACCTCCCCTTGTCATCCCTCTCAACTAAACTATGCGCGCACGCTCGGTGACCTCAAAAAACATTCTCCGAGACCCCCCCGCACAAATCACACACTCGCACACACAAAGTCCACACGCGTGCGCACATGTCGAAATCATACAAAGCACACCAGTGCTGCCATAATTCCAACATGAAGACCTATGGGGTTATTGCTCGCCAATCTTGCAGATGCTCTGCCCGTGCGCATGTGTTGTTTTTGCTGAAACCATCGGGCACCAGATAATGTTAGCAATCTTGCCCAGAACCCACATTTTCCTTTTACCACGCGGCGAATCCGCGTTGGTCTAGCATGTGCCCAGTGCACGAATCCGTACCAAATAACACGATGTGGGCCACATGCGTGCGCCGCCACGCGAGCGTGTCGAAATCCGTCTAAAACCATCGGTGCTCAAAGCATGTAAAGATGAGTTTGGCAAGCCATATGAGCAGCCATGCGATTTTCAATGAAATTCCGGTCAGGTTTTTTTAATTTCCGCCGCCATTTCTGCCAGTCTCGACATCGTCATCTTCGTCGCCAGCATTGGCGCCGTCATTGGCCTCACCACCACCGCTACTAGAATCATCATCACCACCATCATCATCCGCATCATCATCAGCATTATCATCATCATCATCACCATCACCAGCATCATCATCATCGTCATCGTAATCATCATCATCGCCATCATCATCAGCATCACCATCAGCATCATCATCATCGTCGTAGTCGTCGTCATCAGCATCATCATCATCATCATCATCATCAGCATCATCATCATCGTTGCCGCCGTTGTCGACGTCATCACTATACCGCGCCTGCCTGAGCCACCGACCCGCACTGAAATACCCGCGCGCCAGCGCGGCCTTCTAGACGCGCTGCGAATATCCAATCGGTAAGCGCCATCGCAGCCGCATCGGTTATGCCAAACCAGCTAGCTGATACGCGCCAGATTGTGCGCTAGCTATCGCGGCTGCAAGGATGCGCCAGCCATTGCCAAGCAGTTTTTGCAACCGCGGCCGCATGTGTTCTGCAAAACATACTTTGTCGGTTGGCAGGTGGGATGTGTACGCTAGCGGAGGAGTTCACAACTCAAGGTAGATTTGGTGAGCTGCACCACGTAGACTGCACCACACACATGGCACCACATAGCTTGCACCACATGTGTTGCACAACACAGCATGCCTTATATACATATATCGGAGGTGAGGGGGTGAGATCGAAGTGGAACGGAGAGCCCCCCTACTGGGAAATCGATTTCGGTTTCGTGTTCGTGCGTGCCGTGCGTGCGGGCGAGGCGAAGCTGCGTGGGCGGGCGAGAGGAAAGTCTCCTGTGGCTGAGGCGCGGCCGGACCAAATGTCTCCCTTCCGGGCGGCCGGGGCCCCGCGGTGTCCCGCCGGTGTCCCGCTGGTGTCCCCTGTGGCTGAGGCGCGGCCGGACCAAATGTCTCCCTTCCGGGCGGCCGGGGCCCCGCGGTGTCCCGCCGGTGTCCCGCCGGTGTCCCGCTGGTGTCCCGATGATGATAACGTTGATGATGATGATGATGATGATGATGATGATGATGATGATGATGATGATGATGACAGTGATGATGGTGATGATGGCGATGATGGTGATGGTGATGATCATGGTGTCCCGATGATGTTGATGGGAAGGATGCTGATAATGGTGATGTTGCTGATGATGATGGTGATGATCATGGTGTCCCGGTGATGATGATGACGATGAGATGATGATGATGATGATGATGATGATGATGTCCCGATGATGATGATGTTGCTGATATCGATGATGACGACGGTGTCCCGATGATGATGGTGATCAT
This sequence comes from Prorocentrum cordatum, assembly GCA_963575745.1. Classification (NCBI taxonomy): domain Eukaryota; class Dinophyceae; order Prorocentrales; family Prorocentraceae; genus Prorocentrum; species Prorocentrum cordatum. The sequence goes on from CAUYUJ010007914.1 coordinate 267,157, forward strand.
GATGAGTATGTTGATGATGATGTTGACGATGCTGGTGTCCCGATGATGATGATGCTTATGGTGATGACGATGTTGTTGATGATGATGATGACATGACGATGCAGATGATGATGATGATGATGATGATGATTGTGCTCCGACGATGATGTTGAGAATGATGGTGATGATGCTGATTATGCTGTCCTGGTCATGATGATTATGATGGTGATGATGCTGGTGATGACGATGATGGCCCCCCGATGGTGATAATGATGATGATGATGATATGCTCGATGATGTTGCTGTTGATGATGATGATGATGGTGCCCCGATGGATGATGATGATGATGATGATGATGATGATGATGATGATGATGTTGCTGATGATGATGATGGTGATGATGATGATTGTGTCCCGATGATGATGTTGATGATGATGATGGTGATGTTGTTGTCGATGACGATGATGACGTTGATTGTGAGATCGATAGTGATATCGATAGTGAGATCGATCGTGAGACCAAATGCGAGATCGATTGTGATGACGATTGTGATATCGATAGTCAGGTCCCTTGTGAGATCGAGCGAATGATATAGATCGAGTGAGATCGATTGTGAAATCGATCGAGTGAGATCGATCGAGCGAGACCGATAGTGAGATCGATAGTGAGATCGATAGTGAGACCGATAGTGAGACCGATTGAGTGAGACGTTGGTTCCCCCCCCCCGAACCTCCTTATCACCCGAAGGGTGGTCGTATGGGTAAACATATACATACATACATACATGCATACATCCATACATACATACATACAGGTCTTGCGGGAGTCTGTTTCGTTGGTTTTGGGGGTGGCATTTGCCATGGTTGCGAAACACTTGCATGGCGATAGTGATTTGAATCGCATCCGTTAGACGATTGCAGGAGCTAATCTGAGCCCTGGGTTAGGACAAGCCTGCCACAGATGCCCTCGAACTCTTCCGAACGGTAGATACATAATGCGATCGCGTGCATCACTTGCGTGGGCAGGTACGCGTGAGACATAGACACGTCGTCGGCGATCGAGTGCGTTTACTGCTTGGTTGTAGTTGTTCCTTGGGTATTCTTGAGCAGCTGGACTGTCTGGGCTCCTGAGATTATGAATACCACATCGGCAGTCAGACGAACGCGGTGCTGTTGCGATTCTAATGGCCTTGTAGTCCTGCGGCGACTTTTCGCCTCCTCTAGAGTGTTGCTCGCGACGACTGTTTTGTATTTGGTTTGAGTGGAGCGCGCGCTTGATTCGCATCGAGCCCATCGTGAGACACTATTATTCTCACATGTTCCCTTGGTGCAGACAATCAACCGTTGAGCATTTGCTGTCCGTTCATTTCCGATCAAACGACAGTTAACGCTGCTGGCACATTTAGACCACCCTCGCGCAATAATGAGCGGTAGGAGCGTCTGGCAAGCGGGAAAGCCACTGTCTGCTTCGACGTAATTTCTCGTAGATCCCCCGCGGGTGATGTAGGACATTTGCGAGTTGTTACTTTGCGTGGAACGTGGAACGCGCTCGTCTACGGTGGAACGTGGAAGGCGCACGCTCCGCAAATTGTTTCCCGAATCTCGAGCGGGTCCACGACGGGCGGAGCTTAGGATCAGGGTTACATCGCTCCGTGGCGTTCCGGAACACTCCCGCAGCGTTCCAGGGCGCTTTGGAATGGCCGGGGCGTCCAACACTCAGCGGCGCCGTAACGGGCACTCACTAACGGGTACTTTGGACAATTGCCGACAGTTGCTACTTTAGTGCCTCTTTGTGGCATTGCAGCGTTGCCCACATCGGGGAGGATTGGAGTCGCTGGGTCACTGTCCAAAGTGCCCGTTCGTGGAGTCCCCATTCGAGAGACGCTGACACACGTCTCACAGAACCTCCAGATCTCAGAGATCCCCGATCTCTGATGGTCCGATTTTGTCCTTGTCCTGGCTTTGTCTCGTCACGAGGCAGTTCCTTTTTTTCATGGCGTGGATTACCTACCCCGCTTTCGCTTCCAGGCAAAACCAAGTCATACCACACGCCTCCTCGGCAAGCGGCCTGACCAGTACATGCCGTAGTTTGGCATCGCTTGGTATCTCTTGGAAGCGAGGGTGGTCAAAAGCGAGGTAGGTTTGTTTGCCCCCTATTTTTGTGCGGCCGCCCCCGACCCGTCAGTTCTCGTGGGCGGCAGCCCTGCCCAGACATCGGGGCGCCGGGGCCGTGAAGCCCAACGGACACAGAGGGAGGTCTTGCGCAGACAGCCCGCAAGGGCCGTGTCCATGGGATCGCGCATCCATGCGGGATCGCGCCTCGGTGTCCAGATCGAGAGGGTCGGGCGAAGAGAACTATGCACATGCACCGATCCTGGCAAGGCCCATCCTTGACCCAGGATCGGCGCATATGCCTTCCTGGCCGAGGTAGGAGGGCGTATGCACCGATCCTGGGCTCAGGATGGGCCTGGCCAGAATCGGTGTATGTGCATAGTTCCTTTTCCTCTAGAGGGCATGGATATGGATATATGGTAGGTTCGTGTCGTGGCCATACGGCTGCGACTCCGCTGCGGGCGTTCAAGATTGGACGCCGCCGGTGGCCTAGAATTGGCCAGCACAGAACAATCTGGCGGTCGAAAAGTCGCCGATCGGTCAGGGTTGAGCGACCCACGCGGTGTCAGAAACCAACTCTGGGGTCGTCCCCGAGCAGCTACTGACCGAATCCAATGGGACAGCCGCGAGACTGAGTCTGCGCAGTGGGCGACGAGCACGTAGAACAAGATGTTCCTCCGTAGATCGCGCGGAAAGCGAATAATTTGTAGTCCTGCCCCCAGCAGACCACCTTGCTAGCACTCGCTTTCGTGCTTGCTCTGGGGACGTCACGGCACGAGCCTGCCGTATGCCCTCCTCCCGTGAGGCTCCGAATCGTGCCCCCGACTGGTTCGTCGGCGGCGAGCGAGGGGGGGGGAGTGAGAAGGAAAAGGCTTTGTCAGAAGGTTCGGGAGCCCCCCGGCTTTCTGAGCAGTTTTCGAAGCCTTCCCCGAAAACAGAAACAGGTTCTCAGAAGGCGCGAGGGCTACCGAAAAGTCCCGCCGACTTCTGAGAAGGCCTTCTCCTTCTCACTTCCCCCCGTCGCTCGCCGCGGAGTTCGGTACAGCCCTCTGCCTCGCGCCCCCGCCCGCGAGGTTCACCCTCCAGGACATAGACGTGGGCAAGCGGCTCGGCGCCGGCAAGTTCGGCGCGGCCAGGGCCCCTGCTCCGGGGGGGTGGTCAGGGGCAACGTTACGGGTCGGCGGCGAGCGAGGGGGGGAAGTGAGAAGGCGAAGGCCTCCTCCGAAGGCGGCGGGGCTTCTCAGAAGCCCTCGCGCCCTCTGAGAAGTTTTCCGTGTCTTCGGGGAGGGCTCAGAACATGTCTCAGAAGGCCCGAGGAGTTCGAGCTTTGTCAGGAGAGGAAAAAACACACAGACACAATTAATCCTCGATTCCCAAGGAAATATAGGAAGATATGGGAAGTGGGGGGGAAGACAGAAACCCGAAAAGTATAGGAAAACATGGGGAATATTCTTATTCGTGTGTATTTATTTGTGTGTCCTGGGGCCCCTTCACTTTGGAGGACGCCCGCCCCTTCTCGCTTTCCCCCCTGGGCTCGCCGGTAAGAGGGGGGCCTCCGCTCCGGGGGGCCTGCCTCGACCCCCCACCGCCCAGTCGTCGCCGCTCGGGGCCCGCGTGGCCCCCCTCGCCCGAGGGCGCGCGGAGTCGCTGCCGCCGCTCCGTCGGCGACTTCTGGCCGGCTCCGGTCCGATGCTTCCCCCTCCTCCTCCTCCTCCTCCTCCCCCTCCTCCTCCTCCTCCTCCTCCCCCTCCTCCCTCCTCCTCCTCCTCCTCCTCCTCCTCCTCCTCCTCCTCCTCCTCCTCTTCCTCCTCCTCCTCCTCCTCCTCCTCCTCCTCCTCCTCCTGAGCTGGTCTCCCCCTGACGTTCCCCCTCAGCTCTGGGGCGCGCGAGGCGCGCGGAGCCGGTGCGCCGCGGCGAGGCGGGCGCTGCGCTCGGTGGCCAGGGCTCGAGGCGGCCGGGGGCAGGGCCCGCGGCCTCCGGCGAGCGGCGGGGGCGCGGTCGGTGGCGTGCCCGCTCGGTGGTCCCCGCCGTTCAAGCAGTGGCGAAGCGTTCTGGCATGCCTATAGGCCTACCAAACAATGTTCTGAGAACCTTTCGTGGTGTCCACGAAGTGTTCTTAGAACATTTCGGGCCGGGACTGAACACATCGGGTTTGTGTTCTAGCAGTGGCGAAGCGTCCTGGCGTGCTTATAGTTAAGTCTGGCCTGTCCCTCTACAGGAGGGATGTTCAGAAATAGACCAACAACGGTATGGGGACGATATGTTGACTATTGTTGGTCATTTGGGGAGTACTTGTTGAGTATGTTTAATTTTCTGTCCAAAATCCCGCTGTAGGTCGACAGGCCCGACCGAAGCCTATAGGCCTACCACACAATGTTATGATAACCTTTTGTGGTGTGCACGAAATGTTCTTAGAACAGTTATGGTCGGGACCGTCTTGTGTTAACACATCGGGTTTGTGTTCTAAGAACATTGCTTTGTTCTTAGATAGAACGTTTTTGGGTTCTAAGAACATTTTCGTGGTAGGCCGATCGAAATGCCTGGACGGTTGGTCCCTGTTCAATCCGTTCCCTAAAGTCGGGCTTGTCCCTCTACAGGAGGAGTATACAAAATAATCAGAAAATAGTCAGAGGACGATTGTTGAACACTTTTTGGGGACCATTTTTGAAACCTTTTTGGGCTATGTTCTTCACTGTTCGTCCAAAACCCTTCCCCAGCCTCGCGGTGTGTCCCCCCCAACAGGCTGTCCACCGGGCGCCGGCGAGCGGGAAAGCTGCGTCTGAGGCTCGGAGGAGGGCAGTTTCAAGCCGTGCCGTTTGCAGTTGGTGTCGCCTCACAGTGAGATTGATGTCGCATCAGTGTGCGACAAGCCGATCAGACGCCACGCAGTGCTCTGCTCTACAGATGCCACGCTGTGCTCTTCCTTATACCACGTTGTGACCTTTCGCGCACTTCAGCGGTATCACTCGCACGGCCAGGAGCTACTCTCGGCGGGGGTCCTATCCAGAATCACCGCGTGTAGCCTTGATATTCGCAGGCCTCGGCAGGCGGTGGACTTGGATATATGATCCAGGGTTGCTCCCCCCCCAGTGGATATGGGATCGAGACCTCCACCCGCGCTGGATGGGCACGCCAGTAAGCCTTACGAAGGCCTCGCGAATGGGACCGCTCCCCCTCCGCTGAGGTCGTGGCCCTGTGGGCGGGGCGTGGTGGAGGGTGCCGGCCCCCTTGCGGGCGTGGGGTGGTTTGTCGTCGTCGTAGTCGTCGTTCTTGTCGTCTTCGTCGTCGTCGTCGTGGTCTTCGTCGTCGTCGTCGTCGTCGTCGTTCGTCAGCGTTGGCGTCGTTGTCGTTCGTCGGCGTTGGCGTCGTCGTCGTCGTCGTTGTCGTCGTCGTTGTCGCCGTTGCAGTCGTCTTCGTCCTCGTCCTCGTCCTCGACCTCGTCGTCGTTGTCGTCCCCCCCCATCCCATCTGGGGGCAGGCTGTGGCACCCTGGGAGCCATCCTATGGGGCCCGCGCGCCACGTTGGTAACCCGAGCGGGCCACCGGCAAACTTTGTACCAGTCATGCGCTTGAGCGCCCAAATGTGGGCCATTCGTTGGGATGTCTCATGCGGGGGCCTCGACTGGGAGTAATTGCGAGGAAGTCTCACGCGGGGGCGCCCGCCCTATGGGGACCGCACTTCGGGTTGGCAATCCGAGCGGGTCATCGGCAAATTCCCACGCAAAGTGCTTGAGCACTCCAGGGGGGAAATATCGCGTGGACGTTTCGGGCGGGGGCTTCGTCTGCGTTTGAATTGCGAGGAAGTCTCGGGCAGCCCCCCCCTCCGCATTGGGGCCCGCGCTTCGCGTTGGCAATCCGAGCAGGTCATCGGCATAGTGTAGCAGGCGCAGCACCTGAACACCCCAAAGGGGGCTAATCGTGTGGACGTTTCGATCGGGGGGCCTCGTCCGCGATTGATTGGACTGCGCGGAAATCTCGGGCGGAAGCCCCGCCGTATGGGGCTCGCATTTCACGTTGGTAACCCGAGCGGGTCAGGCATAGCGGTGTAGTGTAGCAGGCATGAAACTTGAGCGCCCCAAGGGGGGGTCGTAATCCGAGCGGGTCATGGGCGCACTGTAGCAGACATAACATTAGAGCGCCCCGGTGCACGCAAATCGTGAAAACGTATTGATCGGGGGTTTCGTCTGTGCGTGAATCGCGAGGAAGTCTCGAGCGGGAACCCCCTCCCCATGGGGTCTCCGGCTCGCGCCGGTAATCCGAGGGGGTCGTCGGCATAGTGTAGAAGGCATCGCATTTGAGTATCCGAAAAAGGGCAAATCGTGGGGACTTCTCGAGCGGGAGCCTCGTCTGCGAGTGTATCTCGAGGACGTCTCGAACTCGAACCCTGTCCCCATGGGGTCTCCATTTCACATGGGTATTCCTGGCGGGTCGTGCGCGTATTGTAGCAGGCATAACATGTGAGCTCCCGAAAGGGGGGCAAGTCGTGAGGATGTCTTTAGCGGGGGCCTCCTCTGTGAGTGAATTGCGGGGAAGTCTCGGGCGGGAACCCCTTGTGTATGGGGCCCGCACATCACGTCCGTAATCCGAACGGGTCACTGGCCTACTGTAGCAGGCAGAGCACTTGAGCACCCCAAGGGTGCACAGCGTGAGGTTTTCTCGAGCGGGGGCCTCGTTTGTGAGTGTAGCGCTGGGAAGTCTCAGGCGGACGCCGTGTGAGGTCCCCCTGGCGCCGCCTAGCGCCCCGCGTCCCCCCCCTTGCCCTTTCGCCAACGTCGCGCGGGCGACCCTTCATACGCGCCGCCCGGCCCTTCCTCAGCGTGGAGGTGGGTGATCCCGCAGAGGGCTCTCCCCACCAAGCCGCAGCGTGGTGGGTTCGGTCGGCCACCCCGCCGAGGTCGCCGCCGTAAGGTCCATAGCTTCGTCGCGGGTGGTTATTCTTCTCTCCCGGCCCCTGGCCCTGCTTGCCTGCTTGCGCTTGCTTTCCCTCCATTCGGCCTCGTCTTCCTCCCCTTCCTCTTTCCTTCCCTTCTTCTCCTTGCCTTGTCTGCTTGCGGTTGCCTTCCCCTCCTCTTCCTTGCCTCCTTCCCTTTCCTCCTGCTCCCTGCCTGCTGACTCCGCCCAGCCCCCTTTCCGCCTGCCCCTTTCCGCCTGCCCGCCCGCCCCGCGGGCCCTGGCCCCCCGCCTGCGCGTTCGTTGTCGTTGGCCTGCTTCTCTCCTCCTCCTCCCCTTCGCCAGGCGGCAGAGTCTGCTTGGGAGCAGCTTGGAGCTTCTAGTGTCGTCGTCCTGCATGACGAAGCCTTGCGCCTGGTGCGCTCCGAAGGCACGCCAACCAGCAGGCGGGTCAGTGTGGCGTTTTCATGTGGTCCGCAGGGGGCCCGCGGGTCCAACAAACCCCGCACGACGTATCCTGGTATCCTCGCATCTTGGCACCATCGCCATCGTTGGTAGCCGGTGAGGGTGGGTCTGATTCACATTGATGAGATTATCATGCGGGGTCCCTCCGTCGGATTTTTTTTCCAATCAAGCTTTGCCTTAGGCTCCCTTCGGTGTGTGAAGACGCCGGTGGGTGCCGGACGCAGTCGCGCCGGGGTTCCTCGAGGTTCCCCGGTCACGTTTCTTCACAAAGGGGTTTCATGGAGGTTGCCTGGCTTTGTTTCCTTACAAGGGCCTTGGGCTCCCCCGTCTTGGTGACCTGCAAGGGTTCCCTGTTCTTGGATTCTTTGCGTGAGTTCCTCGGGTTCCCCAGTCTTGTTTCCTGCTCGGGTTCCACGGGTTCCCTGGTCTGCTTCTTTGCTTGGGATCTTCGGGTTCCCAGCTCCCAGTCTTGTTCCTTGCTTGGGTTCCTCGGGTTGCCGGTCTTGTCCTTCGGGTCCCCCGACATTGCCAAGCAATGCCGAGCAATGCCAAGCAATGCCAAGCAATGCGCCATGCAGTGGCCTCTAATTCGGGTCGCGCTGGGCTCATTTTTGTGTAAACTCGCACGCCAGATCGGCGAATTGAACGGGAGGCAGGACCCTGGGGACCACCGAGACATGCTATCGGTGTTAATGATGCAGCGTTCCATGAGCCTATCCAGCGAACTTGGCCTCTTTCCAGAGTTGGGCTTCGATGGTAGGATTGATATGCACCTCTTCTCCAGTTCCACTCCAGATGATGCGGAGGATCAGCTCGTTAGAGTTTGCACCAGAAAGTATTCAAGACGCGGGGTCAACGATAATCCAGAAGGCCTTGTCCTCAGCAGGCTTGCTCCTTTGTCCATTCTGCACGTGGTTGTACACAGCCGTTGTTTTAGTGCGTGACGACCCTGACTGGGACGAACATTGCGGCACGAATTTGCCAAATCTAGTTCAGTGGGTCGCACAGTCGGGGGCCTTCGCAAGCTTGGGCAGCATGATTTCACTGGATCCATTCGACCCCTCTTCTCTCCACCAGCATGCGTGTAACAGAGCGCGCTGAGGTGTACGTCGCCCGGGACAGGCGGACAGGCTTCATCTTCGCTCTAAAGGCGCCGCGACAGATTCTTCTTTTTGCAGGGAGCGGTTCAGCCTTCGTGCATCGATCGACGATTGTCCTTGTGCGTGCATGCATGGGGGTTTGGGCTCAGCGGGAAGATGAGTAGGGAGGCCAGACCTCTGTCTACTGGGGCACACGGGGGGGGGAATGCGGCGCGCAGGTCCAGGCAGTGGGGCTCCCACCATTGGGGACACAGCCTTCGGGGACGAGGCCTCGCTCCGCCTGCCACGGCCGACTCGTCGGCGCCGAGGCCGACTGCCCGCCGATACCCGACTGGCCCCGCCTCCGTGGCCGCAGCCCGTGCCGCCACGCTCAGCCGCCGCCGCGCTGCTCGCCAGCCGGGCGCCACAGGCCGCCGACGGAGAGATGCAGAGCCTCCTCCTCCTCCTCCTCCTCCTCCTCCTCCCTCCTCCTCCTCCTCCTCCTCGTCCTCCTCCTCCTCCTCCTCCTCGTCCTCCTCCTCCTCCTCCTCCTCCCTCCTCCACCTCCTCCTCCTCCTCCTCCTCCTCAGCCCCCGCGGCACAAGCCCTTTTTTTGCGGGGCGATCAGCGCCCCTAGGCATGTCCCTGACGTGCCTCGACACCCCTCAAGTTGTTAGCCTCGGGCGGCCATCATGCATATTCGCTGCTGCACATGGAATCCACTGTCTATGAGGCAAGCTGGAAGATGGAGTGACGCTGCAAGACAGTTCAAGAATTGCGGCATTGTGGGCCTTGCAGGTACACAAGTGGCTACTGATTTACCGTGTGCTCAGGATCGCCTTGGACGGTTTCATCGGTTTCAATGGGGTCGCAGCAGTGGTACGTCGGGCCGGCCTACTGGTGTGACGTTACTAGCTCACGATAAATAATATTTCTCACTCTCGCATGTCAGAAGAATTTGGTCGTATACGGGAGATATGGCAGAGCGGGTGGGTGCGGTTCGCTTCAAGACGGAGAGTACAGACACGATTGTTATAGTCGCCTGTGCGCCTGCGGAGCCGCCTGGTGGACGAGGGCGCGCTGCGGCAGTCAAGTTCTACAAGAAGTTCTGGGACACGCTGCTTAGCCTTCCCAATGAGCTCCCAACACGTACTGTACCTGTGTTGCTACTGGATGCCAACGCCAGAGTGGGCAGCGAGGCGAGCGATTCGTTGGGCACGCTGAACATGGATATCGAGAACACGAATGGTAGTTTTTTTTTTCCAGAGAAGCATTGGAAGAGCATCGCCTGTGCGCGGCGAACACGTATTTCGATTGCAGTCCGACGTACTATCATGCAGATGGAGTTTCTACGGCTCGAGTGGATTATATCTGCAGTACAAGAGATGTTGGGGGGTCGGCTTCAGCTTGTCGAGTATGGGGGCGTGCAGGTGAGGCGTTGCAGCTTATCAACACGCGTACACGTAGGGATAATTTTCCTGTTGTGGCGGTACTGCAGATTTGACTTTTCTTCCCCGCTAGGGGCGAGAATAACGTTAGATGGGACCACACCAAGCTGAGCCGAGCAGTTTTGTTTGGAGAAGGGAGACATGCGTTCCTGACGGAGGTCAACAGAGCTGTCGGACAAGTTGCGTTCGACGCAGAGGAGTTGTCGAAGCAGAGCGCAGATTCCATGTACTTGACGTTCTACAATGCTGCGATGCCAGTTGCTCTGTCTTTTTTTCAGGGCTCAGCCCAAACACGCTGTGAGGCCGCAAGATACGTCAGATGCGCTAGCTGTGCGCATAGAGAGGAGGCTTTGCCTGAGGTCATTGAGTGCTTGCCCTGTTCCTCCTCTCCCCCCTCCCGTTCCTCCTGTGTCGTCCTCTGCCTTGCTCGACCTTCTTCCCCTCGCTGCATGCGGCATACTCGTTCGCGTGTGCAAGCAGTATTGTGAATTTTTAGTTGACGTGTGTAAGCTTGCCAGGCATCGAACTCTGTGCCGTCGGGCCGACCGCGCTGTTAGGTATTTCGCGCGGCGTGACAGAAACCGTTACCTTGGGTTGCGGGTGTCTGAGCTTGAAGATTCCTGGGGCGAGCGGAGTTTTGCTGTGTCATGGGAACTAACGCGTAAGCTAAGCGGGAAGTCGTTTGGCCCCAAGTTGCGCCTGTTCTCGACTCCTAGAGCCTATTTAGGTTGTGATACATGATCTCAATTTCTCTCGCAGCCAGAAGAGGAAGGAGTTTTTTTTTTTTTTTTTTTTTTTTTTTTGTTTCTTTTCTCTCTCTCTCTCTCTCTCTCTCTCTCTCTCTCTCTCTCTCTCCCTCTTCCGCTGGTGCTCCGAAGTACGAAGAGGCTCTGGGCGGGAGACTCACGCGTGAGCCTAGAACGGACAGCATGCAGGATGCTAACATTGCTACGAAAGAGGTGGATGGCAAAGTTTCGGGTTTTTTCAGGCGGGCTAAACTTCGCCGCGCACCTCCGTCGCGGTCGATGGCAGCCGCCGCGTGGCGCATGTTGTTCTGGCCCAGGGAGTTTAAGCCACGCGCTCGAGAGGGGTTAGGTGCGAACGCAGAGAGCTGGGACCTGCTGGCAATTAGGCCTTGTCGGTTCTCGATATCGGCGGCTGTGCGATCCCATGCCGAAGCCCCGCTTATCTGGCATTGCAGTCAAGCGTTCGCTCTCAGCAAGGCCAACGGGAAAGCAGAGTGTTCAGGACTTCGTCAAGTTCATAGTTTAGACCCGTTTGGCAAGGCGCACTACAAATATTTACGGCGCGCTAACCCGCAGTTGACGCATGAAGCCTCTAGACATTATGCATGCGGATATCTTAAGAACAGGAGGAGGGAAGGTGCTATGCTAGCGCAGGGATTGGCACAAGAAAGATTACGTGAGGGGGGGGGGGGGGGGGGGGGGGGGCTGAGTTTCTGCACGGGTTTTTATGACGCGACGAACGCGTTCCACAGTGTATCGCACGAAATGTGGATGATGTTCATCAGGCTGAACTCGGATGAGTTCGCCACAGCGCTTTTTGCTGAAAGATTGAAGCACGGTCATGGCAGTCTCGACTGTGTGGGCGGTATTTTAGAGATGGGGATCGGCTCGGGCGCGCCCCCTGGGGACTCTATCGCTTGTTTATGGTTTCTGGGTCCGTGCCTTTGGTCCGTAGACGGGATTGCGTGCGCTGTGTGCCCTGGGCTTAGCGCGTCTGTTCCGTGGCTGAAGCACTGTTTGACTGGCGATGCGCATGATCGTGCCCGCCTCTGTTTTTGGTCGCGCCAGCCGATCGATGTGCCTCTGACCGCTTTCGCGGATGATCTTGCTAGGACTCAGCTCGTGCGTTCGCTCGATGGTCTGATCCGGCTCAACAGAACTAACACTGAACATCTAAAAGACAGACTAAGCATCGCCAACGTTCAGGCCAACCCGAGCAAGCAGGAGTGTTTAGTGCATTTGGGTGGTAAAGGTGCCAATGCTGCTCGACGCCGTCTGTGTGGAGGGAGGTATGTTGAAGAGAAGGGCACCTGGAGACTTAGGAATGGGGAGGAGATTGCTGGGAAAGTCGCTCGATCGCGCAGGTATCTCGGAGGTATCTCGGCCCGTTTCTTCGCGCGGATGGCAGTCCAGTTGCTGAAATCCCTCGGCGCGTAAAGAAAGCTCGACAGGGATGCAATTTATTGCAAGGTTTCTGGCAGCATTGCTCCGACAAGCGTTGGAAAAGTATAGCGTTTCGCTCGGCGGTGGAGGGTGCGCTGATGTCTGGCTTGGTAGCATCTGTTTTGCGTGGTGAGAGTACGCATCAGCTGGGCGGCGCTCAAGCGTCTATGTCGCACAGGCCGTTGAGGGGGAGGGCTAGCGGTAGACATCAGGAGGAGGATGTGGAGACGCAGTGCAACGCTATGACAAACAAGAAAGTTTTCTCTGAGCTGGGGCTCGCGTCGGTTTCGCTCTCTCTTCGAGTGCAGAGATTGAAGTGGGCGCAGGATATTGCGAAGCGCCCTTTGCGCAACCTACAAATCTTAGGCGCCATGTTCGGGGAGAGTTTGTGGGAGGATAAAGAGTTCAGGAGCTTGGGCGGGGAGGGATGCAGAGTGGGGCCTGTGCGTTCCTGGTGGACGCAGTTTCAAGATGATCTGGGAAATCTGTTTCGTGCTGGAGAGCGCCCGCAACACGTTGAGTCTGTCCGTGCGCGGCCTGTTGCGATCTTCTGCGACGAAGGTGCGAGGGGCGCCTTCCTCGGCACTGATCCTCGAGTCCTGGCAAGTGAATATCTAAGTCAACAGATACCTCCCTCTGTGTCCCTTGGGGCCTCGCCTCCCTCTCCTCCCCCTCCTCCCCCCCCCCTGGCTTCGTCGGTGGGCTTAACCTGGGGGAGGGGGTGGGTATCTGTAGTGCGGTATTCCCCACTAGGCGTCAACTACTGCTACGCCAAGTGAACTCTAGATTACCTAAACATGGACTTCGTGATCTGGCGAATGTTGTTACTGTTTCGAACGCGTGTATATCATATGGGAATATGTACGCTACGAAAAGGATTGCGAGTCAACACCTATTACGTCGTATGGTTAACAATACGTGTCCTAGGTCCAGAGGTTCCGCCACGGTATTTACTCATGTTCCTCCTCCTCCTTGCGAGTGTCAGCTGTGCGAGGTTTCATTCCTGAACTATTCGGAGGCTCAGTGGCATCTCCGTCAACACGTGCCCTTGGGAAAACAGATTCTCGAGCTCTAAGTGTGTTTGTGCCGCAATGGGCAGCCTTGGTCAATTGGGCCAGTAACTTGCTGCTGCTGCTTACCCAGGTGTTCAGGCCTGTATGCGTCTCGCCGTCGAAGAAGGCGCCACTGAGAAGAAAGCAGGCATCAAGATGAACGCCTTCAACTCCCAGAGGAACCGCCTTGACGAGGAGGCCTGCACCACGCAGATTGCGCTCAAGGTGTCCGACATCTACACTGTGATGAAGAATGCCCATGATAACGAATACATGGTATGGCCAGAGGGGGCACTACAAGGGCGCGCCTGTCAGCTTCATGTTCATGCAGTGCCTCCTACAGTGATGCCCCACCTCGGTTGGGCAGCAGGCAGTAATTTGTGTCTCGATATTTTTGCTACAGGCGGCCAGCGGTCCCAGCTCCTTTGCTAGTTAGTCGCGCTGGGAAACAAAAAAAAACGTTCTTTCCTGAGTCGCAGGCTAACGATTGCCATCAAGGATCTGCTGGTGGAAACTGCGATCCTGTGTTTTCATTGCGTCCATGGCTGGGCCTAGGGCTCCGCGGGTCCGTGGCCCGCGGGCTACTTAGTGCTCGAAGTGCAGAGTTCGATCGCGTCTTGAGTTTTTTTGGTCTCGGCGCACCAGCCGCATTGGGAGAGGTTGGCCGTGCGCCGACGTCTGCCGAAAGGCACCGTCGCTGGCGCCCTCCAGGTGTGGAGAGCCGAGAGCTTGGTGCGAGGGGGGAACCCCGAACTTCTCCCTAGTCCGTCCGTCCTTTGGACTCAGTGGAGTGATACCGATACCTCCTCCTCCCCCTCCCCCTCCTCCTCCTCCTCCCCCTCCTCCTCCTCCATATCCTCCTCCTCCTCCTCCATCTCCTCCCCCTCCTCCTCCACCTCCTCCTCCTCCTCCTCCTCCTCCTCCCCCTCCTCCTCCTCCATATCCTCCTCCTCCTCCTCCTCCTCCTCCAGTTCCTCCCTCCTCCTCCTCCTCCTCCTCCTCTCCTCCCTCCCCCTCTTCCACCTCCGCCTCCTCCTCCTCCTCCTCCTCCTCCTCCTCCTCGTCCTCGGGTCGCCCACGGCCCCGGGGGAAACCGCGCACTTCTGGGAAACCATATTGCGGGGATGTCTCGAGCGGTTTGGTTTCTTGCATGCTCAACGTCATCCGCTTTCGGAGCCGATTCAGAGGATTTCTCCGGCGAGGCGCCGGTTTTCGCCGCCAAAGGGGGGCCACTATGGGTGTTGCCCTCTTCCGTTCGCGCCCAGACTGCGGGGATGTCTCGAGCTGTTTGCCGGTTGGCATGCTCAAGCTTCAGGGCCTTCGCTGAAGCCAGAGATGGTTTCTCAGAAGGCGCGAGGGCCTGTGAAAAGCCCCACCGCCTTTGCGAAACCCGGCCTCCTCTGCCTGCCTCCCCTGGGCGCGCCGTCGAGAGAGGGCAGGGCAGGTGCTGGACAAGGCCCAGCTGATTAAGCACCGGGTGGAGCACCAACTGCGGCGGGAGATCGAGATCCAGTCGCACTGCCGCCATGCGACCAGGGGGTCGTGCGTCGGCAGTTGGCGGAGGGGTCGCCATGGGCTGGGCGAGGTAACTTTTTGACGTTTCGCATGCCCCCATCAGCTTAAGTTCGGAGGTGCGAGGTTGGAGGATCGAGGGCCATTAGGTTGGAGGATCGAGGTTCGCTTGCTGCATTGTCCTGGGGCGTCCTCGTGGGCACAGTTGGATCTGCCTCTTCATGGTCAGAGTGCACCACAGGAGAGGCCCAGGGATCGATTTGTGACCTATGATCAGGGGCAACGGCAAGGGGCTCGGCGGGGAATGCAACGACCCGCAAATCGCCCACTGATCGCGGACAGGGACACGGTAGCCCACCGCGCCTGGGAACGTGCGGCTTCGCAATCGGGGGCCTGGCGCCGACCTATCGGCGGTGCATCGCCGAATCCAGCTCTCGCTGGTCCCCCCCTGAGCAGGTCTGCCCGACTCGTTGCCCCTCACCAGCCGATCCAGAGAGGATGCGCGTGCGATCTGCTCGGATGGAGGGGAGTTGCGGAGGGTGAGCTGTGGGACAAAGGAGGAGGGGCAGCCGTCCAGCCGAAGCCCTGGACCAGCCCGAGCGAGCCCAGGAGACAACCATGACTCCCTTCGAGGACGTTTCGATGTGGGAGCCTCTCGGCAGCTCCCTTGGGGTCACCTTAAGGCCAGGGCCCACTTCGATGCGGTCGATCCGATTTGATGCCGAGTTCGCCTGGCCCGATCCGATTCGATTCCGATATTGTGA
The DNA here is from genome assembly GCA_963575745.1 of Prorocentrum cordatum. Taxonomy (NCBI): domain Eukaryota; class Dinophyceae; order Prorocentrales; family Prorocentraceae; genus Prorocentrum; species Prorocentrum cordatum. Next base: position 282,648 of record CAUYUJ010007914.1, read on the forward strand.
CGATCCGATGCGGCCCGATGATTGCACGGCTTAGTTATGCATCCTGGCGCGATTTGTTCGATCCGATCTAGATTCCGTGCCCACGTAGCCCGATTCGATTCAAGCTCCGATCCGATCCGATGTACCGCTCCGATGCTGACCGCTTCTGCTTGGAGCTGTCTTGTGGCGTTCGTGGGGCCTCTAGGAGGCATGTTGGAGGCCATCTTGAGACATCTGGAATTAATTACCTTGTGCCATCTTGGGTGCCGCCTTCGGCTATCCCGGGGCGTCTTGGTGTCTCTTCGGGGCTTTTTAGGTTGTCTTAGGGCCTTGAAGCTCGAACGCGCGTGTACGCCCAAACCCTTTAAACACATGGATCAATGATTTTGGTGTCCTCTGCCCCGTTGAGTTTCTTGGGGCCCTCTTGGGGCGTCTTGACGGCCTCTTGGGCAGTCTGGAGGGCATCGTGGGCGGGTGCTCTTGAGCCGATTCGGGCCCCTCTTGTACCATCTTGGGAGCCTCTTGGCCTTTGATTTGGCTTGATACTATTTGGCGTCTGGGAAGTCACGCGATGACCTGTCCCAACAGTCACGCAGAGCAGCCCAGGAAATTTGCCCCTTGGGCCTCTGGCCCCCTGGAGAGCATTCGAAAACTCAAACTTGAGGAGCCGAAGGGGCCTGAGGACGCTCCACCCCGTGCCCCGTGGCACGGCGGTAGACATGATAGACTGTGGTGAGTAGAACGCGTGGGGCAGAGTGTCGAGTGAAGAACGCATAGACGGAGCAGAGTGTAGGAACACGACGTCTGGAAAGGCGAGCGTAGAGGGTGGAGGGTGGGGGGTGTAGAGTGGAGAGTAAAGGTAGGAGGGTACAATTCAAACGTAGATGGGGATGTCCCAGAGTAGAGTGCATACCGCAGAATGTAGAAAGCAGGGGGCAGAGAGTAGAGAACACACATATGGACCCCTTCGTTTTGTTTTCTTGCCCACCTTCCCCGCGCCGCATTTACATTGACATGCGAACAATGTGTGGTCTGCTCGCTAAAAACATGATCGACCCACGAACCCGGAAAAGGAATCTAGAACTGTAAGGCATGGCAGCGCTTCAAAGACACCTGATTGGACGACGGGCAAACGCAACGCTCAGTGTATCGACCTTGATGTATTGTGCCGAGGGCTGTGCTGTGCTGCGCCGTGCTGAAGTTGCGATGTGTCATGCCGAGATTTTGCCCTGTAGCGTTGTGGATCGAGTCCCTCTTTGTTTCCGAGTCCTGACCGAACTGATCTGGATCTTAAGTTCAGCTGCTTGGGCACATAGTAGCTGCCCCAAAGCTAATTGACAGGGGGCGCGCGCCAGGCGACGTGCCAGGGGACGTGCAACGGGGACGCACCGCGGGACGTGCGAAGGGGACGCGTTACGGACCGTGCCAAAGGACGTGCCAGGGAACGTGCCAGGGGACGCGCCGCGCGACGTGCCAGGGGGACTCGCCACGGGACGCGCCACGGAACGTGCCAGGGAACGTGCCAGGTTGCAATGCTGAGTGTATTGGGGTCGCCCTCCCAGGGCCCCGACTCCTTGTAAATTACCTTGTGTCCGCGCTCCCAGGGCCACGATCCCTCGTACATTACGCTGCGTCCGAGCCCCCAGGGGCCCCGATCCCTCGTATTTTAAGTTGTGCCCGCGCTCCAAGGCCCGCGCCCTCGTAAATTACATTGCGTCCGAGCTCCCAGGGCCCCGACCCCTCGTAAGTTACGCTGCGCCCGCGCTCCGAGGGCCACGATCCCTTGCAAATTACGGGTGGTCCGCGCTCCAAACGCCACGATCCCTAGTAGATTACTCCGCGTCCGCGCTCCCAGGGCCTCCTGGGGCATGCTGGGGCGCCCAGGTCCTTCAAGTTTTGTAGAACAAGCGTTTCGCTCGAGACATCCTCTATGTTTTGTTTTGCGCTGGGGGCGCACCATCCTCGAGCGTGCACGCACAAACTCAATATTCTCACGGAAATCTGGAAAAAGCAAGCGACTTAGTCGAGACATCCTCGAAATTCCTGCGCGCGGGACGCGGCACGCGCGAGACATCCTCGACATTCTTGCGCGCGGGCCGCTTTTCTGCGTCGCGGTCGGGGCTCCAGACTTTTTTTATGATTTTGCGAACGAATGCCCCGCACCCTCTTTACGAACGAAAGCGATGGTTTGCGGACCTCGTTATTTATCCAGGATCCGAGATGGGGGGTCGACTTTCCTTGAGCGGGCACGCGCGAAACGGATTTTTTCACGCCGCATTGGATTTTACTTTGTTTTTAATCGAGCGGACATCCGCCGGCCTCCTTCAAGTCAAACTTGGGGGTAAACCAACTAAAAAAGAACCCTGGGCCCGTAGTTTTGGTTCGTCTTCAGCGTTCCAGTAGTTTCGCTTTCGCTTGTATTATTTTTGGTTATCGATATCGGCCAGGCCTACTCTGAATGTCTGACTATGGGTTGGCTTTGCGGGCCTATGCTAAGCGGGGCGTCGGTGCACACTTGGGGTAAACCTCCGATCATATACATGCTCAGCTAGGACTTGAGCACTGTGAGGGTATGTCCCAAGGCGGGGACATACGTTTGCCTGATACCGCTGCGCCTTGGTTCAAGGCAGCGCCGCCCTCTCTGCTAGAGTCGGCGGCGTCGTCTGCATTTTATGTGCTGTGTCTGCAAGAGAAACGGGCCCTTCGACATTCCTGTGCCGTTATGTATCTACACGCCGGAGTGCTACAACAGGAACAACAGGGCAAATTGCGAGTTCGACCGCTACGCGGGCCCCGACACCAGCGCCACCATTGCCCTTACTCCTTCCGCTACCTGGGCCATCGACGGGGGAGGAGATTCGACCGACGAACTGAAAACCTTCCTCTCCGTCAACTCCTCGTCGGGCGCGCGAGGACTTTCGACGGCCAAACCGACATCCACAACATTTACCACAACGTCTTCGACTCAGTTTCCATTCGCCTCGTGGACACGCCAACGGTTCTCAGGTCTCCACCACATCGACCTCCTAGGCGCCTAACAACAGCCTCATCTACATTCACTCGTGGAGGTGCGAATGATCCGCAACTGTCCACGACGTTCACTACTCCCTCTTAGATTCCGACCTCGTCGACTTTCGTACGCGGAGACGCGAAAGTCCCGCTCAGATCCGACCTACAGGCTCGCCTTTTCGCGAGCCTCTCTCCGTGTCTAGCCGGTCGTGGTAACGCGACAGGAATCATTTCCACCTCCAGAATTACATCGAGCATGCCCACTTGCCTCGGCAGGATTTATTCTCTGGAAATGGTGACAGAGATTTGGTCAGGGGCACCATCGTCGGCCACGTGCGCCGAGAACGCGAAGGATTACAATCTAGGGCTCCTACGTGGGATCCAGCAGGCTCGGTGCCTTATCGAGCGTGGGCCAGGGAAGTCCACGCGTGGCTCAGCGTCCAGTCTATGCTGGACGCATGGCGCCTTCGCAACAGGCTTCCGAATCGCAGCCTGGGCCCCGGGGCAGGGCCAGGGCTGCGGCCGTGCGAGCGCCTCCATCAGTTATCAGTTTTGGTGCAGAAGTCAACGGGGCGCGAACAGATCCCGCAACCAATCTTCGACGCAACCTGGCGAAACTATTCGAGAGACTAGTTGATGAGGGACACGTCCAACAAGGCCTCGAGTTGATGGTCCCTCGGGCGCAGCCGAACGCGCGCATCGACTGTGCGTTTGCCAGGTGGGGCATCGCCAGGGCGGAGGCAGACGCGATCGGCTACTACACTTGCGCAAGCTCCACGAATTCCTCCACGAGGAGTGGCATCCACCCATCCGCCGTTGATTGGCCTGTATTCCTGCAGTCAGCAGCATTGCGATGATCTCCTGGAATCGCCGCGGCGGCGGCGACGCATTTCAGAACGGATGCCAGGGGATATTGCTCACTTGATGGGGGGACCTTCGGGAGCTGATGCACATGTTGCGGAAACGCACATGTCCGACGAATCTCATTCAGAGCAACAAGAAGGAGCACCTGCGCCAGCATCATGGTCTACCCCCGCTGGCCAGGGCGCCCAAGGGGACTTGGCCGCCTGGGCCCCGCCCGCATGTCAGGCCGCGCCTCCAGCGACGCCAGCAGCCGCGTGGCGGGGGAATCTGGCAGAGGAGGACGACGGCAACGCGGGCGCGGGCGTTGTTTCTTCCGACTAAGGCATTACTCATGCAAGGGGCGATCTCGCCGACCTGCCAGAGGGCCATCGCGCCCCGGAGATCTTCTACCTCGAGCAGTGTCACAGCGGCAGGCGGCGACGTTATGTGCGTGAGCCGGTTCCCCGCGCACAGGGCGAGGGTTGCAATGGCCGAGGGGCATTTCGCGGCGTGACGGGGCAATGCCAGCCGGACACGACGTGCTCCTACGACGATCGCGGGGGCGCGACCGCATCCTCGCGGCCGCCGCGATGACCATCGCCGCTGGCTCGTGGGCGCGCGACCCGAGATGGGAGATCCCGAGCGCGAAGCATTGTTCGAATCGTGTTTTTATTTTTGAATGACACGTTCTTGGCGCGCATTGCGAGGTAGCGGGCGACAGCGGGCCCGGCTCCGATCGCGTCATCTTTGCACCCGCGGGGCCCAGGCTCGACTCAATCCGAGGAGGGGCCCTGGTTATCCAGGCAACGGGCTGCCTCAGCAACGCCCATGAGCCACGTTCCCGCGCGGCGAATTTTGACCGAACATGGCGAGAGAAAACCTCGTTCATCTAGACGTAGATTCAGCGCAGAAGCAGGCTGACCTTGGCGCATTTGGCGTTGCGACGTAATGACCGACGCCCCGCGTACTTTCGCGCTGGCGCGACGACGGCAGACTTTTTTGAATGGGGAAATATGGTTTCGAGCGGCGTTTTTGTGTGTCATTTCAGCATGGCCACAGTAATCTAGATCACATCAGTTTCTACACGGACGGAGATGGCGATGAAGTTTACGCGAGGCGCGGGCGGGGTCGCACAGCAGGGGGGTTGCCTGCCGTTTTACTGTGTCATCTTCGTGACGATCGGGATGCACAACGCATCATCAGGCTCGCGCCTTGGTCACAGGTTCCGCCGGGCACGCTGGACCTGGCCCGGGAAACGTGCGATGGGCGTCGGAACATGTCGCGAACTCTTGGATGCGCTGGGGGCCCACGTTTTGCTGGCGCTGGACATGGCGCGGAAGATGGCGCCCGTGGATCTATGCGCGACTTCCGCGCGTCAAAGGGCCCCAAATCCTTTCGCGGGGGCAATCTCAGCGATAGTTTGCCTGCTCCCATTGCGTCGCGCTTAGATGGCCTGCTGCGTCGACGACGCCGACGGCGCCGTGGGCGACTGGGGCGCTCAGCAGACGCCGCGCAGTTCCAAGCGAGCCCCCGCTCTAGAGGCAGACTAAGGATGGGCGCGGCGAGGGGGCGGGGGTGCTGAAAACGCCTTGCGGGGTCTCTTCGACCTCTGCCCGCCGAGGGGCGCGCGCGGCCCCGGGCCGCGCCTGGGGCGCCCCGCGGCGCCGGCGCGACGGGCACGCCAAAGATGGATGCGTCGGGACTGTAACATCTACATTGATGATGATTCCCCTACAAGCCCCGCCTGCCATCGACCTCATCTTCGAACGTTGGTGCCAGGAGTATGCCGGTCCATGTATCTGCGCCTGGGCAACTCGTCAGGTGGCGGAGAAGAACGCACCGCCCCGCGCATGCGACGACCCACCTACACCTCGTCCACCTCGAGGAGGGCGAGGAGCCCCTGAACTTACGCGAGAGGCAGGGCATGGCGTGCGCGGGAGACACGGGCGCGCGCGTCAACGTTGCATGGCCCGCGCCCCTGAGGTAGTAGTAAGTAGATTGCCATGCCGAGAGGGTTCGCCTCATAGACGGGCGCGCATGCCGACGTGTTGGTCGACGTCAATGCCCATCGTGGGAAGATCATCGGGAGGACTGCTACGACCGAAGCAATGTTCCGATCGGATTGGTCTTGTCACGATCCTTAGACGATTTCCTGTGGCGCGTGGACGAGGAGCTGAACCGAGCGGCGGGGAACTGCGCTGCCCGACTCAACCTAGAATCTGCAATTGAAGACCGTTTTGCACGCGCGCTTGAACGACGACGCTGGTCGAGATCACCGCGGTCAACTACCTCGCCCCGCAGCCAGCCGCCAAGGGGGGCCCGGGATACCGGCGCCAACGCTGGCCGAAACTCGACGCCGGTAGGATCAGGTCAACCGCCCTTGATGGAACGATTATCTGAAGCTGCTGAAGGTGCGCGGAAACGAAGTATCGCCATCATCAGGCGCGCCGCAACCTCGAGCATCTGCCCCCACCAAAGGCCAAACGAAGCGCGCGGGCATGCCCAAGAGACCTCCAGGAAGGCCGTCATGCACGCCTACTCCGAGCCGCTCCTCGGCATCCTCTCGGACGCCATGCCGAGAGGGTTGCAAGAAGGTAGACCTACCGAATATTGTCGGCGTCGAGGAGAGGGCGGAGAGATCGCGCGCGACTCCCGCAGTCGGCGCAGCTGGGGCAGGCGCTGGCGCCTCGGGACCAGGGCGGCCAAAAACCAAGTGGCCCTTTGCTATTGACATCCCGGTGGGCAACTCCTCCGAGAACGATAGCGCCCGCGCGTCGCGCGAGGCTCAAGTAGCCGCTGGCAACCGAGCCGCGTGCATTGCTGTGCCCAGGCAAGGGAAGGGGCCCACGAAATCAAGATGGCAAGGAGCGGTTGCGGCCTTAGCCCAGAAGAGCGGCTGAGGCGAAAGACGCGGCTCTTGCTGATGAGTGCGCTTTCAGCGCGTGGCGCGCGGAAAGTGGACCTTCCTGAGAGAAAGTTCGAGTCCTCTGGCAAGTTGCAGAGACCGCCGACGCCGTGGCGACATGCGCATCCCCCGTGCATCACCGACAATAACAAATATCTGTCACGGCAGCACAATCTACGCGCTGAAGCAGAAAGAGGGCAAGGGGCAAGGGGTGCTTCGGCTCTCGAAGTGACCCTGCCAGCGATCAAGGAAAAGGCGCGCACTGCCCTCGAGCACAATGAGGCGCGCGTCAGGTCACGCTGCGGGGCGAGGGCCGAGCTGCGCGACGTCCACGTGCAGCGAGCTCTTGCTCTGGCACGCGGGGGGGTGCCGACAGCTGCAGGGTTCGTCTCGGGCGCTCGGGGCAGCCCGACCGCTTGCGACAGGAGCGATCGTGATGGCCCATGGGTTAAAATGTCGGAACAACCGAATCCGTGGCGGGAGCTCGATGACGAACCCCCCCCAGACTTGTCCTGCCAGGGTACTTCCTCGAAGGGCCCCGGCAAAGGCAAGACGCAAGACAGTGATCAACGCGGCGCAAGTCGCTGTGAGCGTGACGATGCGTTCCGCCAGGGAGGCGTCGACCTTGGGATAGCAACGGGCGCTCCTGAGGATTTGGGGTCCCATTGCAGATCTCAAATCGAGAAGCTATCCAAATTTATACCTTGGCCGCCCATCGACGAAGGGAGTGGTTGTTGGAGTCTTACATCAGCCACGAAGGATGGGTCGACGCCAGCGAGATTGCGCATCACCCTGACGGAGGACATTGGCACGTGGCTCACCGGCTCTGTAAATGCACCGACGATCAGCAGGCATGTTTCGTTGTCTTCGTCCCGAGGAGCGATTGGAGTACCGCGTCAGGAGGGGCTCCGACGAAACCGATGGCTGGCTCGGCGCGTGCCAGGTTCGCGCCACTCAGGGCTGAGGAGCGCGCGCGGACATAGATCCAGAAAAAACGGTTCGAAGTCATCGACCTGGGCGACTATGGCGCGGGGGCGTCCCCGGGAGTCATGGCCCATGGTGCGGCGAGTCGTTGTATTATCCGACATATTGACCGCAGGAGCAGAGGCCGTGCTATGATTCATGCCATCCAGGATCAACCGCGCGTAAGGAACATCACCAGTGTTTTCAGAGATGCATCGTTTATTCTTATATATGTATATGGATCGACGAGCTCCTATAGGATGGCGCCCGCTGCGCGGGTGTGCGAATGAGGCGCTATAGGCGCGTGGACTTAAATGAGTTTTCCCGCGCAGTACCTTCATATGGTCATCGACCTGAACCAGAATATGGCGCGTCACATGCCACGGGAGAGATCTGCGACGGGCGGGGGGAAGTCGCGACCGACGAGTAGAATTCTTTGCGCATTGTCATATTACAACAGATTCCACCACCGCGATCAGAGGAACAAGCGCCAGGTGCCACGCCACCACCACGACAGCCACCGCAGGCCGAACAACCTCCACCAAGAGATCCGACGCCACCGCCAGGGCGGGCTCGCTCACGGAAGCGCGACGGACAACATGGCGAGAAAAGTTGGCGAGCGAAAGGCAAGCCCATTTGGCCAGACGATCAGCTGGGCGATAGTTTCGCATTGGGGGATCCAAACACCGCGTTCGCGTGGTGGCTCAATGCCAGCATCGGCAGCATCTACGCATCCGCCACCGCAAGAGCCAGAGGACGTCACGGCATTGCGTGCCCCCTGAAACGGCGGGGGGCCCAGCCCGCTGGGCCGCGTTCACCTTCTGCGGCAGGCGTGGCTGAAGCGGCTAGAGCAACAACGACGGCCGCTACATGTTCCAACCACGGCGGCTACGATTCGCGCTGGCGCGCCCGACCAACGATCAAGGACTAGAGGGCCCAAGCCTTGGCCGCTTGGGAGTGGTTGCAGACGAGGTATACGATCGTTTTCGGATGCAACGACAGGCAGGTGTTCCGCTCGACGAATCCGATCAGCGGCAGTGGGCATCACTGCGACGATAAGCTGCAGCCCAAGCTGCAGCGGGGGCCCCCCCGTCACTTCGGAGGATTGTTCGCCGCCGTGTGCTTGGCATTTTGGTCTCACCACGGACGACGGGACCCCGCGCGTGCACGCCATATTCGCGCGACCAGGACGCACGCAATTACATCGTCAACCACGCGCTGACCTGCCGACATTTCCTGCAGCTTTCGCAGAACAGTCAGGGTGACCGCTCATCAACCCACCAGCGATCCGACTCGACAGCAGGTGCCTACGGCAGACTTTGGACGAGCTGCCGGCCGAGGACGACGGACCAGTTGCGCCCGCAGAATTGACCATGCAACAATATGCACGAGCGCTGCTGCCGCATATTCAGGACGTCCCCATCACACAGCAGACGTCCATGCAACGTACGGCGCGTTTAGAAGCACAGCGCCAGCAACGACGAGGAAAAGGAAACGGCTGCGCAGACGACGCCTGGTGGGATGCGTGCGAGCTCACGCCGAGTTGAACACGTGCAGCGCCGCGACAGCGGACTGCTCACCAGGTGCCATGGTACCGACACCATTTGCAGCATATGTCTGGGATACTTCCACACCAGGGGCATCTCTCGTGATGCCCATGCGCACCGATAGATTTCATGCTGTATGTTAGCACACGGGAATGCTTACAGGATGGGGCGATCGTCTTGGTTGCCCCAACTGCCGTGAACCTGGAATTGCACGGGCATTCTTCCTGTGCCCAAGCGTTTCTCGCATGGTGGGCGTCGATGGCTCCGTTGCCGAGCTGCGGCGCCAACGAGGCCAGCAGCAACATCAGCAACCAGTAGGACAGCCAGCTACAGCGCCACCGTCGCCACCCTACGCCACGCCGACCAGTGCACCACCTGATGGTGGCATTCCGCAGGTGGTGTAGACTCAGACGCAGCATTCTGACCTATATCCATGGACTCAGAATCGAATCCGCAGTAGACTCAGACGCATCTCATGGACTACATCGCAGGATCTTGATCTACCCTACCTGTCACTCATGCGTTTATAAGACCACTGGTGGGACAGGGGGTCTGGGAGTTCCAACGGGAATCGTGGGAACACGACCCAAGAAGACGTGCACCTCATGACCATTTCGCGGACGAAATTGCCGAATGGCCGACTATGCATGCCAGTGGACTTCGGGCCATTGATCGACTTCATTGGAGAAAAGACGTTGGAAACATAGTGCAACGGGGCCATTGCGATCCATGGCCTGGCTACTACCCTGTCAAGGCGGGCACGGAGTTGGGCGCGGATCGATGCCTTGCGACGATGTCGCCAACATCCCCCCGGCAGTCAAATTTCAAGACCGCGGCTTGAGGGGCGGTTGCATGGCCAACCTCTATATGGACCCCGAACTTCCCACCATTCTGGGCAGGGCGTCTACGCAGGAAATGGATGCAACTATGGTAGTACGCAAGGGCGAAGAAATATTGCATTTCCGGCGGATGAGGGCTACTCCATCACATTGTATCGAGCAACAGAAATTGCCAATGATGGAATCTCCGCGAGGTCACCTCGTGTTCCCCTGTGATCAGTCCGACTCCAGCCTGAAACTGATCGAAGACAACTCAGGGCACGCCGTTTTTCTGCTGGACAGCCAATGCGCCGCGATGCAGACGGAGGCGGGCAGCGGCCATCGAGAATAGTCAACCCGCAGTCAGGCAGCGTCTTCCTCTTCATCGCGAGGGGGACAGGTTGCCACGTGGCCGCTCACCATATCCACAGCCCCGCCATGGCGTGCCCATGCTCAAGCCAACAGAAATTGCCGCAAACCGTTCATTGCGTCTGAGACATTTCAGAAATACAAGTGCGGTGGCCGCCATGAGCATTGCAAGCCTTGCAGCGCAGTGCTCGCTAAGGCAGCTGAAGCTATGCCATCTCTTCGTTGACGCGGTGATCCTGGTGAAGGCGACGGCGCCATGGCGCAGACGTGTTCATGGATCTCAGACGCGTGCGCTTCCCCGGCCGCCCTCGCGGGCCCTGCCGGCCATGGCTGGGCGGCGCGGACAGCTGGCCCACCGAAGTTTGGCAGAGCCTCGCCTGGTGGCCAAGGATGTCTCTGGCGTTCCGAGAACGCTGGCCAGTGGCACATCGCGCGCCAGAGACCCCCGCGCGCGTTGAATGATTTGTTGGCACAGCGTGCGCCCATTGGAAATTCGAGCCGCGCAAGAAGGATTGTACCCAGCGAGAAATGGAGCGCAGCTACGCATCGGGCGAATGTCGTTGCGCGAAGCCGATCAGCTGGCCCGCTGGCCACGACGCCCCTGCGCCACTTGGACCTGAGGGCCGTGGGGGCACCTCGGAACTCATCGAGCCAGGCGGCCGACGAGCTTCCTCGTCATTTGGGCGATCGGGAGGGCGTCCTAGACCGCCGCGACTTCGTGCTAAGGATGGCCCCGCGGCTGAAATGGGCAGCGCAGCCTCTTGGGACCAGCGCGGAAACGCGACCGACGCGGAGAGGCAGTATTTCCCCATCCTGAGGCCGTAGCTCATCGCGCCGCCCGTCGGGCTCCACCCCGTGCTCGCGTTTCTCCCAGACTGGCCGACCATGGCGCTGGCCCGCTCACAGCGCCAGATTGGCCCCGATCTCATATCCAGTCCGGTCTCAAGGCGCTCAGGAGCGTGGATCCAGCCGTCGTCAAGAAGAAGGAATGGTTGAAAGCTACATCTACGGATCTGTCGCGCGACAGAGCCGGAAACGCGCCAGGTTCTACAGCGAGTCGGTTTTGACGACGCCATGCTCAATCTGATCAAACCTATTGTTGGAACGCGTCGAGGGCGCCGAGCATGCGGGGGGGGGGCTGGCGCTGGCACCTTCACCCTGCCATCTATGAGCCTGCCTGGCCGCTGTAACGAGGAATAGGAGTGCGACCTGTTCCTTTTCAAGAAGCATGTCACCTTCCATCTCGTCGATCGGTGCATCGGGCGAGCGTGTGCATGAGATCCTCGATCAGGGCAAGGACCCCCTATGGGATGCGCGCTGTGACGGCGGGGGTGACTGAACAACGACGAAGCTAAAAGCCAGTTAGAAGCTCGTGGAGCAGAGCTCCGCATTTGCGCTTCAGCTCAGAATATCAACGCCATCGAAGCCCGAAGCAGACAACTACGAGGGGTCATGCGCGCCATCAAAGAATATCTGAGGAGGCATGATGTCTTTCTTATTGTCCGCCGACTTCTAGCTGACGCTTCATCCGCGCTCAGTGCGTTCACCTTCTGCGACGGTCTCTGCCCGTGCAAACGTCTGCACTGGCCGCCGACGAGCAATGCTGCCCGACTTCGCGGGGCTCGACTTTGACGCTCTCGAATCTGCTGGCCAAGGCAGAGAACGACGTATTCGGGAGAGCGCCCGGGAGGTCATCACCCAGGCCGCTGGGGCGTCGAAGGTGAGCGGAGCCCCCCAGGCGAAGAGCAAGGCGGATGGGGACAGAGTATGTCGAGTGGGAGGCATGACTTACTATCGCCGACCTACGATGACCAAGGACGATTATGGAGGTTGGAATAGCCCTTCCGTGGGATCAGAGAAATCAATGAAGAACATGACCAAGCCGTAGCCACATGTGGAAACAGAGATATTCTAAACCAATTTCCTGATGCGAGATGGATCCTCTTCGCTGAGGTGTTTATGGCGAGAATTCGGCATGGGCAACGTGGCTATGCGAACTATTATCTCCTGTGCCCCTGCGCCCCCGGATCGAGAGTGTCGCGGTTATCAGGCTCGCCAGAAGCGTTCACGCCTTACCGTCTTGCAAAAGTTCTGGTCGAGTTGCAGTGATACGTGACGCTAGCGACGCCCAACCTGGTTTTCGATTCCGCGAGCCAAGCATCAACGGCCCAAACATTTCAGGCACCCGCCCTGCTCGACAGATGCAGCGCCTGGTCTCTTGAAGACCTACGCGCCCGGCGAGGGGCGTTCGACATTTCTGGACTTGGCCGACGGACCTTGGCGCGGGGCAAGCGCGGAGACGCGGGCCTCCCTGAGACGCCCATGGTGCCCGAAAGAGCCGCCGGGCAGCTCCCCACTATCGAAGGAGGAGACAGCGAGGAGACGGGCGCGATGATGGTGCGCAACTGGTACCAAGAGCCGACCACCAGCGCATCGAAGAGTTCCTGTAGACTGAACAAGTTCAGCGCCTCTATGTTGTCTTCTCTTGCCGGCCAACGCCGGTCTGGCGTCGCGCGCGCGTGGTGGCCGCATGTTGCAGGCGGAAGCCGTCAATCTTGGTGGTCGCAGTCGCCGTGGCGTGATGTTATGTACCCAACGGTCGGGCGATCGCACCGTGACCAGCAACGCGGCGACGTGTGGCCCATCTGACCGCGACTGCGATGTCGACGCCGACACCCGCGGCAAATGTGCCGAATTATGCTTAGCCAGCGAATTACAGCGTATCTCCATGCTGGCGGCGTAGCAACCGTGCGAGCGTATATCGCGGTAGATTCTGGCAGTAAAAGAGGTTGATTTATTTGCGAAACAAGATAGTGATAGTCATCCCCAGCAAGTGTCAAACGCTCTCTTAGCCGAGTCTCAGGCATGGCTAGAGAGCAGATGTTTCGCGAAAGAAATCGCATGAAAGGCCCAGAACGTGATGGCGCCGCCTTGCGTCTACAAGTGGAAACTCATCCAGAGCGGCAGCGGCCAGACCGAGAACATTACTCGACTGCGACTCGCCCTGAGAGGTTCCATGGATCAGGGGGCGGATTTTCGGGAACGGCCAAACGTGCCTCGCAACGACTGCTAGCGAGTGGGACCGCTTGCCATGAAGACTGGACCTCGGCAAGTTTGGACGCTGATCAGGCGTTCCTTCGCGGACTTACTGATGAGAAACTCGCCGAGGCCGCGGGGAAGCAAAGACGTGCAGCGCGTCTCGCGTCGCCCCTTGGGGGTGCACCGCTGCCCAGGTTTGATGACAACGGCGAGGCCCAGCGCTGCCTTGGGGGCCTGAACCAGGGCGGTGGAACCAAAGACGCACCGCGAGCCTTCCCCAATAATCTCTCATGGACGATCGGACATATTGGCCGAAGATCAATGTCATATCCAGAAGTTGAGGTAGCACCGGACCTGCTAATGCCGAACGCGCGAGTGGCATCAGCACGCGCGGTAAGGAGAAACCCATTGACTTTTACGTGCGCAGAGTAATAAAAGTATTTGGCACCTGCGTGTTACTCAAGCATACATACATACAGCGTTGCCAGGTGCACCAAGACCGACCACTGCGTCGCGGTCATGGACCAATGAATATGCGAAACAGCTGCGCCCGATCACCCGCCCCGATTTTGTCGGAGCTTTACCGGCAGCGCTGGCGAGTAAATGTTGTCGGCGATATGTTCGTCAGTCTGCGGGGAGCTCTCGCCTGCCCGGCGCTGGTCCAAGTCTGCATTGCGGCGCGCGCTGCATCGCTGCAGCGCGTTCAACAACCAGCGAACATCGATGGGGGGGGTGGCTCAACGCCTATGCGCGCATGCTTCTACAAGACCCTTAGAATACCATTGGTCAAGCCAAGACTCCTTGTGGCAAAATCGATCTACGCAGCGATTCGGGCTACCGAGCTCCCTGGAGAGGACCGCGAAACAGAAGGTCACGGTCTTCGGGGGCGCAGCGCCTTGGAATCGCGGGCAGCGCGGGCTAACTTATCGATTGCATCGGCATCCTGTGTGAATATCATCGCTTCCGGGTTCGGTCTTGCTGTGCTGCCGAAGCATTAGCTGCGGCCCACAGTCTGGGCGAATGCCTTCCGACCTTCGCGGCGCTACGCGAGCTCGTCGCGGGCCCCCTGGCCCCTGGCCCCGTCTGGGCCCCGACAGCTTCGCGAGCAACGTGCGCTCTGCATGTGGGTGCCCCTCGCGATCGACGCCGAACCCGCGTTCAGATCTCACGCCGCTGAAAATATTTTCCGAGAGGACATTGCTGGAATTCGGCATCATAGACAATGTCCAATGGTCTGGCGCCCGCGATTTGACGGCAGCGGGTCATGCTAGAGGCTATCGATGAGGACTGGCGGTTACAAGTTATGACCGGACGCCGGGGCCGCGCGCGCGAAGTTAAGCCAAATGCACCATATTGTGGCAAACATCCGGTTGCCAATGCGCGACAACGCTGCTGGTCAAACGCCTTGCGGGGCCCTTTGGCGCTGTCAACAGTTGCATGGGCGTGCGCGTGGTGGTGGCCGTGGTGGTGTGGGGGGCTTTCTGTCTGGCCCCGCTCCGAGCTGTCGTGGAATCGCGACGGCGCAGAGTGAGCGCGCGACCGCGCTCTTCTTGCTTGATTTATGTCGTGGACATACGGCGGCCAGGAAATGAGCGTGTCTCCGCTCTCCTCCAGGCAGTCTTTCTTTCCCGAGTGCTTATATGGTTGCTTGATGTTGGTTGGCTTCAGCCTCGTGGTCGCGCGAAGGCAACAATAAGTGTGCCAATGTGGGGCCAACGCCGCCAGCATTCTCCAGGGCTTGTTGGGCTGCCTTCAGGTTTTCCCAGCATAAACTGTATTTGCTCAGCTTAGCTGTTGCTCTGTTACATGTAGGTGCTAAGTGCAATGGCCCATGGAGAGATGTCCCAGTACCTCGCACTTCGTATTTGCTTCCTGGCCCGTGCCTGGTTGCATCTGAAGTAGCCGTTTTAGGCGGACATTTTGCGGTTGCCTTGAGTCTACTCAAGGGCCGCAGCGGTCAGCCTCGCCATCCCCCTTCGGTTTTGTGGGTTTGTCCCGAAGGAGTGGCATCAGTTTGTCTGATACCACCGCCGTCTTGCTTCAAGACAGCGCCGCCCTATCTGCAAGTGTAGGCGGCGTTGCCTGCGCTTGATGTGCGGTGTTTGCAGGAGAAAAGGACCCTTGTCTCCGCCATCACCACCCGGCTGCTCGACATCTCTGTGCCGCGTATTTGGCTATTGGCAGTCATGCCTTGAAACTGCTCGTTCAAATTCGAGCAACGTTAAGAACTGGCAAACGCCAAGGCAATGTAGGTCCAATTATTCTCTTTCAAGCGAAGCAACCCACACTAGCCATAGTGATGACTGAAGCGAAATGCGGCTGAACTGAGCGACGATGTGGCGACAACGGACGATTTTTGCATGTTTCGACGGATCATGAAACAAACCATTCTTTGCACGTCACTTGGCGACAGCAGGGCCTTATTTGTCTACGGCGAACCTTTCCTCGCAAATCATGTCGTGTTGTTTGACGACGAATGCGGTTCCGATTCGGCCGACCTGGCTTTCGCAAGGCCCAGTCCATTCAATTGGTGGGATGGATGATCTTGGGCTGCAGCGCTGCTGGCAGACGGGAATGCGGATTTCGCCCCACTGGGCCATTCCAGCATTCAGCGGAACACGTTTTTGGATATAGAGTTTGCGGAGTCGTTTGGGGAGCGCGCCCCAAACGCTCTCGCGCACGCTCTATGGCCGGAGCACATGTCAAACATTTAGAGCCACATTCTGATTATTATGTGCGTTTCGCATGGGGGGATAAAGAGGGCATGTTGGAAGGGAGGTTTGATGATTGACGTGGTTGGAAGTACGACGTTGACGTTTGAGGAGGCAACTATTCATGACATATTGTTGAAGAAGGCAGAGCGCCAGAAGCAAGAGGAAGCACGAGCTTGGACACCCGAACAGAGACACTTTTAGAATAGGCGGGGGTGGAGGACGCCTGTCATGTTCTCAACCTCCCATCAGCTGATTTGCAACCTGTGATACGACTCAATTTCATGCAGCATCCATGTGCCCATATGTGACGTCCGCACTTTTTGTTTGATTTCTTATGTGAAACCATCTTGTAGAGGAGCAGGGGAAGTGGAGGTGAACATCCTGAGGCAGCACCACCGGGCGCCGCTTATGTTTGCGAGCCGAACGAGCGAAATTCACGTGTTTATGCGTGTGTGTATTCGTGTATGTGTGTGCGTGTGCTCGCACTCTCGTCTTGCTCTGACCGACTGTCTCCGCCTCGTCGCGGCGCGCGAGGTCGCGATTGTTAAACAAGTGCATGTGTGTGTGTGCATGCGTGTGTGTCCGCGGATTGCATGCCGGCTTGCCTAGACAGCCCCGGATTTGGGAGTCTATTATTTTATTCGCGGTTGAAGACGAAGGTTCGCAGCCATTCGTGGTTTCCTCTACTCGCAACCATGCATCCATACAATCCGCGATTGCGTCACCACGGCGCCCAAATGGGAAAATGGTGTGCTCCTTCACCCTCCTCCCCCCACGGTTGCATGCTGCCGAGTTTGGATATCTCAAGTGGCACGCGGCCTGAGGACAGAAGGCGAATGTCACCAGCAGCGGGGGCCACAGCCTGGTTTCACCAGCGGACAGAAGAAAACCATCAGCATCAGCACAGCAATTTAGCAGGGGCGGCCGCAGCTGGGTCTTATCATAGGCTGTCGGCATAGTGTGCTCGCAAGTGTATGCATTTGTTCGAACAGGGTTGCAGTGCGATCAGATTATGGCTAATACGGCTTGGAACACGCAGGCTGACCATGAAAGACATTGGGCGGGACCTGTGAGGTAGGCGAACCGATGCAAGGGAAAGTAGGAGGAACTTAATATTGCATTCACGAAATGACATCGCGGAGCGCAACACCATTTCTCAGCACTTGCCGTGGCTTCCATTCTCCGCCGGGTTGTGCCAGCTGCCATGGTCAAGCGATCTGCATGTACCCTGGGATCTCACACTGTCCAAGCGCGACCCCTTTAAAAGGCTGTACAGCTTCTTCCACGATGAGAAGCGGGTCTACTTGATGCTTGAGATGGCACCAGGCTTTATGCGGATTGCTTGTTTTGTCGTTCATTGCAGGAAGCAAGCAGCTAGGCACTACTTACCAATGTCGTCGCGTAGGCAAACAGCTCGAGTTACACCGACATGTTTTTTGTTGGCTGTGAGCACGGTTATTGCAAAACATGTGTTAGTTATTGAATCGCTTCGCTCATTCCGCCGGCCCGTGATATGGCATCGCTGGTTTTTGTCTGTGTGTTCGTTGCCCATGTTGCGCTCTTGGGGGCGGGTGTCGTTCGGACGCGTTGCGTGGGGAGTTTTGATGGTGAAGCAGTTCCCTGGGGGTCGTCTCTCGATGGGGCGAAATAGAGTCGTCGTCAAGATGCTTCTTTGGGGGGCCTCTTGGGGTCTGTTGAGAGGCCGTTCGGGGGCGCCTGGGAGACATGTTTGAAGCCTTCTGGGGCTTCTTTTGGGCCTCCTGGGAGTCTCCTGGGGCCTCTTGGCGACATCTTGGGGCCTCTTGGAGGCCTCTTGGGGCCTCTTTGGGACCTCCTGGGCGCCTTCTGGGACGGAGGGCTCCATTTTTGAGTTCTCGGTATCCCTCCTGAGTCCCTCTTGGGCCCGTCTTGGGGCCTCTTGGTCCGTCTTGGGCGGCACTTGGGCCGTCTTGAGGGCTCTCTTGGGTCGTTTCGGCGCCGTCTTGGGAGCTTCGTGGGCCGTCTTGGAGCGGTCTTGGGGGCCTCTTGGGCCGTCTTGGAGCGTCCGGAAGCCGAAAAAGCCAGAACACAAAAAACATCGAAAAAACCAATGAAAATCAACGATTTTGGCCTCTTGGGGCTCTCTTCGGAGGCCTCTTGGAAGGCTCTTGGGGCGTCTTGGAGGCCTCTTGGGCTGTCTTGGGGGCCTTTTGGGCCGTCTTGGGGTCATCTTCGGCGTCTTCGAGCGCTCTTTGGGCGTCTCGGGGGCCTCTTGGGCAGTCTTGGGGGCCTCTTGGGGCACTCTGAGCGCGCTCTGGGGAGCCTGAGAGGCCGCACCCAGAAGGAAAACCATCTCTGAGTAGACTTGGTCGGGCGGCGGTCGGGCGGCGGTCGGGCGGCGACCGGGCGTTGGTCGGGGTACTTTTCGCCGGGGGACCCCCAGGGGCCGCCCCGCGCGCGCGAACTAGAAATACTGTTAATACTGTTAACCAGTTACCGGAGATCTTAGCACGCCCTGGCCCGTTGGGCCGGCGAATTGTTTGTAAGTTCTGCCGATCCGCGTATCCCCACCAGCCGATCGAGACACGATCCCCAGGCGAGCCGTTTCCAAGGCATGCCGCCCGAGGCTGGGGGTTCCAGGCATGCCGCGGCGAATGGTCGTGGCCTATATGATCAGTGCCTTCCGCCTGCGCTACGCTGACCCTCGCTTGTGCCCATTCTCCATGGCGCGGTCTGCCGCTTCGTGCGAGGCGCCGCGGGAAGCGGTCGGGCTTGGCCAGCTGTCGAGGATTCTCTCAAGATTGTGTTCACTGTTGCACTGAATCATCATCGTCATCACCATCATCATCATCACCATCATCATCAGCATCATCATCATCAGCATCATCATTATCGTCATCATCATTATCGTCATCATCACTATCGTGATTATCGTCATCTTCATTCTCGTCATCATTATGGCTCAAGGCAGACTCGGCCCCGGCCTGCCTTCAGTTTTTGCCCTCGGCCTGCCTGCGTGCCAGCACCCAGGCATAAAAGAGATGGCGAGGCCGCAGGCCGCGTGCCGGCTCCTGGCGCTCGCCGCGGCGGCCCTGCTCGCCCGCCGCCTGCCCGCCTTCGTGGGCTCATCGGGGGGGCGCCCGGCCAGGGCATTCCGCAGCCCGGTGACCCGCCTCGCCGAGGACAAGGCAGCAGTGGCGACAGACAGGATCAAGATGAAGCTTCAGTCCCCCGAGGGCGCGGGCATCGACCTGGCCGTGAGCGAGGTGGTGCTCCCCAGCGCCAGCGGCCAGCTGGGCGTCCTCGCCAACCATGCCCCGATGATGACCGCCCTGGACACGGGCGTGATCCGCTACAAGCAGAACGGCAAGTGGATGCCGCTGGTCGTCATGGGCGGCTTCGCCTCCGTGGACTCGAATTCCCTCTCCATCCTGGTGAACGACTTCGAGACCGTGGACACGATCGACGCGGAGGCCGCCAAGAAGGAGATGGAGGAGGCCACCGCGAAGCTCGAGAAGGCGACAAGCAAGAAGGAGAAGCTCGACGCTACTGGTGATGTGAAGAAGGCTGCGGCGAGGCTACAGGCTGCGATGTTCGACAAGAAGAAGTGAGCATACGCGCCTGGCAGAAAGCGGCGATAGCATCACCTCCCCGGGGCTTTTCGTATGTGGTCGTTGTCCCTCCTCCTCTGCCTCTTCTTCTTGTTCCTCCTCCTCCTCCTCCCCCTCCTCCATCCTCTTCCTCCTCCTCCTCCTCCCTCCCTCCCCCCGTGCCTGAGCTTTCTTATTTTCCCACGGCGGACCCAGGGGGAACAATTTGAGCGAATCGGTTTCTGCTTGATTGGCACGCATTGGCTCTCCAGACTGTTACGGTGTGTGCCTAGAGAAGCTCTTTCCAGGGCATGTGGTTTGGATTTGAATATTCTGACCTCTCCGCCAGTGCGTTGATAAACCCCAGGGGCCTCGCCCGCATGTTGTTCGACTGCCCACGTCGGCAATCCAGGCGCGCGTTTTGTTGCCCCATAAGGAGCTCCACTGAAGGCCATCACCGTCATCATCATCATCATCATCATCATCATCATCATCATCATCATCATCATCATCATCATCATCATCATCAGTATCATCACTACCATCACTGTCATTATACTTATCACCATCACCATCACCATCGTCAACATCATCAGCATCACCATCATCAGCACCATCACCATCATCAGCACCATCACCACCACCACCACCACCACCATCATCATCATCAGCAGCAGCATCAGCAGCATCATCATCATCATCACTCTCCCTCGCTCGCCGCCGACCCTCGGCCAACACCAGCGAGAGCCGCGCGGAGGCGGGGAGCTGTACGCGCTGCTGCAGAGCCGCGGCACCTTCTCCGAGGCGGGCCCCCGCGCGCCCCGCCGTTCTGCGTGCAGGGAGGCTCCTGGCGTCGCCCGGACGTGTGACCCTTCTGGGCGAGGACCATGGACCTGGGCTTCTGGATGGGTTCGGAGGAGGAGGAGGAGGAGGTGGTGCATGTCGGTAGCAGCTCTCTAGGCCTCCCAGATGGGGTCCGCGTAGACGGGGTCGGAGGATCGCGCCGCATCGCCGATGCATCGCCGATGCGGCTAGATGCGGAGCCCGATTTTCTCCACGCCGACGTCGCCGATGCACTGCCGACGTCGACGGTGCATCGGCGATGCATCGGCGATGCGGCGCGATCCTCCGACCCCATCCACTCGGACCCCATCCATGAGGCCTCTAATTTAGGAACATGTTTCTTCACCCTGTACAGCAGCACGGTGAGCACTGTACATCAGCGTTGAGTCTATGAAGAAAGTCATTACGGGTATCCCAAGGTGCGGCTGGGGGAGGTACCAAGTTGGATGCTCGCATTTCCTCCTTCGAGGGGCTGTTGGGAGCCATCTTCCACCAGCCCCACCGCTGCCCCCCTGCCCCACCTTTACCTCCCTCCGATGAAAGGAAAATAATAACATAATTTTCTCTTGCCGGACTGGCAAGAATCCTAGCCGCGTTCTCGGGCAGACGTGAGATGCAGATGCACGTGGCCGAAGTGGACACTGCGGGCGGCGGGAGGAGGCGGAGCGGGAAGAGCACACTCAGAACATGGAGTTCTTGTGCGTGAGTGCCGGAGCGCTTGCACAATGTGGAAGTAGAAGTCCTGATAGGAGAGGACATTGTAGAGGAAAACCACAACCCAGGGCGGTTCGAAAAACAAAACACGGCCTACCCCCAAGTTCGATGGGTCGACCAAAACGTTGTTTTTGCAAGATTGTGGATCGTTTTCGCTGTCTCTTAGTTCTCGTTTTGCTTTCTTTCTGGGGCCCACCATTGGCCCATCGTGACTTTGGACTTGCGCCGAAACGCTGTTGTGGACCATCGGCCGGACCGCTTGCGTGTCACGACGCCTCAGAGCGAACACGAAACGCACGTGCAAAACGCCGTCTTGGCTGGCCCCTGCACAGTTCTCGGAGGTCCGCAGCGGATTTCTTGGAGCGGCGCCTGGCCCCCCCTGGCGGCGCCTCCGGCGCCGCCCCAGGGCTCCTTTGTGGAAGCAGTGGCGGGGGCCAACCGCCCACGCGTTCCGGCCCCCGGCTTCCCTGGAGAGGCGATGCTCGGAGTTTCGGTTGGCCCTCTCTCCCCTGGGTCTCTCCCCTCGACCTGGACACGGCTCCATGCGAAGACCATGCTGTCATTCGGGATCTGCGATGTCTCTTACCGAGCCGCTGGTCGCGACTGCGTGGTACAGCGTCCTCCTGTGTGGGGAAAGGTGGACAATAGAAGGAGAGGGGGGAAATGGAACGAGACAGGGTGCAGAAAGTGACAATGCTGTCTTCCAGCCCGAATCCACCGGCGCCCTGCCATAGGGTGGTAGGGCTGAACGTTCGGGCTGATGGCACAGGTTGCGGAGGGCAGCTGACTCTACCATCATACATCGAACAAGGTTCTCGCTCACAGCGTTCAGGTTTGTGCGCCGCGAGCTCACTTTGGAAACGAGTGATCAGCCAGGGGTCCGCTAAGGCTACCGCCCTTCGTCAAAATCCTGCCCCGGGCCGCGACAGGCAGAGCCAGGGCGTGAGCGACCAGCTTCCGTGCGGCCAGATGGATGAGGTGTTCCCTGGGTGGCGCGAGCTCCGATTACGGCGTGAATCGGTTTAGCTAAGTTGGGGCGCGCCGAGGCGAGAGGTTGCCAGGCAAACTGGTAGGCGGGGAGCCCTCGGAGCCAGGGCTCGACCGCTCTGTCCTCGCCGGCGCCCCTATCTCCCCCGTCTCGTAGCCTTACGTCGGGCCTGTCCCTCTACAGGGGGAAAATTCAAAAACAGTAACACAAATAGTCTGGGGACTATTTTCTAATGATTTTCGAGTATTTGGGGAACATTTTTGGGTATTTGTATGTATCGTCCCAAATCCGCCTGAAGGGCGACATACCCGACCTGATCGTAACCTCTGCTGACGGCAACCACTCGCAGAGAGCTGAGGCACGTGCAAGCGCGTATGTTTGTTGTTGCGTATCTGCGTGAACGTATTTTCAGGCAGTCTCCGTGGCTCCTTCCGTGCGGAAGCTTCGCTGGTCGTCTGGGCCGCCCCCGACCTCGCCACCCTGCGGTCCACGAGCGCCGACGGCACGGGGATCTCATCACCTCGCCGCGCGCCCGTGACGGGCTGCGGCCCAGCCCTCTGGATCCCAGCCTCTCGCGCGCCTCGTGTGACACCGAGGCGGCCCAGGGGAGTGGCAATCGATGGCTGCGAGCGAGGATGCCTGGCCAAGCCTGACTGGATTTTGCCCGCTGGGCGGTGACGGCGCACTTCGACCTCTGAGGCTTTCACGTTGAGTCCTGCCCCATCGAGGGCCACACTACGACGGTAGGTTCGCGTCGTGTCGACCGGCGGCGATCCGGCCGCGGGCGTGCAACGTTGAGCTTCGCTGGCGACCCAGAATCGGTCGATGCTGACCGTTCTGGCGTTTCGGAAACGGCCGGTCGTTCAAGGTTGAACGGTCCCCGCGGTGTCACGAACCAACGTCGAAGTCGGCACAATACGAACCCGCAGCAGGACTCTGATACTCAAGCCCCATCGCCCGCCTAGTGCGGCAACCTGTCGCTCGAGGCCTGGGGCAGGCCTCCGCCCCATCGTCCCATGGCGCGCAGGACCCCCCCGTTTGGATAGAGCGGCCATCGAACGAAAGCGTATACAGGAGGAGGAGGAGGAGGACGATGATGTGGATGATGATGGTGATGATGGTGATGATGATGATGATGATGATGATGATGATGATCATGATCATGATCATGATCATGATCATGATTATGATCTTGATAACCATGATGATGATCATGATGATGCTGATGCTGATTTGATTATGTTGTTGATGGTGGTACTGATAATGATGATGATGATGATGATGATGATGATGATGATGTTAGTGGTGGTGGTGATGATGATCATGGTGCTGGTGATGGTTGTGGTGATGATGGTGGTGATGATGATGTCTATGA
>CAUYUJ010007914.1:311322-328069 GCA_963575745.1 Prorocentrum cordatum
TCGAATGAGATCGATAATGAGATCGATAGCGAGATCGATAGTGAGATCGATCGAGTGCGACGGTGGTCCCCCCCCCCTCGCCTCCTTATCACCCCAAGGGTGCTCTATGCGGTATCTCTACATATACATATGTATACCTATACGACCACCCTTCGGGTGATAAGGAGGTTCGGGGGGGGGGGAACCAACGTCTCACTCGATCGGTCTCACTATCGATCTCAGTATCGATCTCACTATCGGTCTCGCTCGATCGATCTCACTCGATCGATCTCACAATCGATCTCACTCGATCTATCTCATTCGATCGATCTCACAATTGATCTCACAATCGATCTCACAATCGATCACACAATCGATCTCACATTCGGTCTCAATATCGATCTCACTATCGATATAACAATCGCTCTCACAATCAACGTCATCATCATCATCATCATCATCATCATCATCATCATCATCAACATCATCAACATCAACATCAACATCATCACCAACATCGTCATCATCATCACCGACATCATCATCATCATCATCATCATCATCATCATCATCATCATCATAAACATCATCATCAACGTCAGCATCATCATCGGGACAACATCATCATCATCACCATCACCATCATCATCTCATCATCATTATCATCATCATCGGGACACAGTCATCGTCATCATCATCAGCAGCATCATCCGAATCATCATCATAATCGGGACACCATCATGATCACCATCGTTCTCATCATCAACATTATCATCAACATCGTCATCATCCTCGGGACACCATCATCATCATGATCATCGCATCATCATCATCATCGACATCATCATCATCAACATCATCATCATCATTGGGGCACCATCATCATCATGAGCAACATCATCATCAACATCGTCATTATCATTATTATCATCATCGGGACACCATCAGCATCACCATCATCATCATCATCACCATCATCATCATCAGCATCATCATCGGGACACCATAATCATCATCAACATCATCATCATCAACATCATTATCGCCGGGACACCATTTCCATCAACATCATCATCACCAACATCATCGGAATCATCATCATCATCATCATCATCGGGACACCATCATCGTCATCATCAACATAATCATCATGAGCATCATCATCCTCATCATCGGGACACTATCATCATCATCGACACCATCATCAACATCATCATCTTCATCGGGACACCATCATCATCATCATCATCATCATCATCATCATCATCATCATCATCATCATCATCATCATCATCATCATCATCATCATCATCATCATCATCATCATCATCATCATCCTCGCGGGACACCGCGGGACACCGGCGGGACACCGCGGGACACCGCGGGACACCGCGGGACACCGGCGGGACACCGCGGGGCCCCGGCCGCCCGGAAGGGAACATTTGGTCCGGCCGCGCCTCAGCCACACGGGACACCGCGGGACACCGGCGGGACACCGCGGGGCCCCGGCCGCCCGGAAGGGAACATTTGGTCCGGCCGCGCCTCAGCCACAGGAGACTTTTTCTCGCCCGCCCACGCAGCTTCGCCTCGCCCGCACGGCACGCACGAACACGAAACCGAAATCGATTTCCCGGTAGGGGGGCTCGCCGTTCCACTTCGATCTCACCCCCTCACCTCCGATACATCGGATGGCCTTTAGCCCATCTCGCCACCGCTCCTGGGTTGTGGGGCAGAGGTCTTTTGAGCATCCCTTGGGATCTTGTCGAGGCCTCTCGGGGGCCTCCTGGAGGCTGTTTTGAGGCATCTGGGGGCTGTTGTGGAACCTCTTGTGTCTTCTGAGGGGCTTCGCGCCTCTTGGGGCCTTTTGGGGTGCCTCTCGGGGGCTTCTTAGGGCCTCCCAGGCGCCTGTTTGGAGCGGAAGGCTCAGCTTTTCGGTTCGTGCTCCCCCCTCTTGGGGCCGTCTTGGGGCCCCCTTGGGCCGTCTCCAGCGCCTCTTGGACCGTCTTGGGACCCTCTTGGGGGCCGCCAGGACGTCTTAGAGCGTCGGAGGCTCGAAAAGTGGAGAGCCCCGAACAAATTGAAGCATCCAAGGAAAATCCAGGATTTTGATCTCTCGGGGTCCTCTTGGGAAGGCTCTTGGGAAGCCTTAGTGTGTTGCCGCGCTGCCAGTCCAGAGCAGCTGGTTGTGCGCTCCGTCGGATGTTTCTCTGCGAGCGTGCATGGGGCTCTCTTGGGGCGTCTCGAGGGCCTCTGGGGCCATCTTGGAACCACCTTGGGCACCTTGGGCCGGTTGCTCGGCGATTCAGGGCACCCTTGGATCGTCAGGGCGAGCTCTTGGGGGTCTCTTGATCATGTGGTCGTTTTGTTCTTCGTTGTTTTGCCAATCGGCGCGGGCCCTCGCACCCCTCCTTCCCCCCCCCCCGTGATGTACATCTTGGCTGTTTTGGGGCGCCTGTTTCGAGCAGGCGGAGCGTCTCTCCCATAACGCGCACTGCTGCAAGCAGTCGCACCAAGCAGAGGTCTGGAGCCAGACCCCCCATCTCCCCCCCCATTCCGCCCAAAGTCGAAACGCCGATCAAAACGCTCAATAGGGCACCCTTTGACCGTCGGGGCGAGCTCTTGGGGGTGTCTTGATCATATGGCAACGCTCGGGGGAGCTCATGGGGCGCGAGGGGAGCCCCGAGAGATTTGTGAAAATCCGGGGCCTGGGCTCCTGAAGTAATATGTCCAGGACTGAGGACTGGTGTTTCAGGGATTCGGCCGCCTCGTTGCCGCCTCGTGCGCTTGGTATGCTGGGCGAGATTTGGCCATGTTGTCGCCCGTTGCCGCCTCGTTGCCGCCTCGTGCGCTGGGTGTGTCGGCGAGGTTTCGTCACGTTATCGCCCGTTGCCGCCTCGTTGCCGCCTCGTTGCCGCCTCGTTGCTGCCTCGTGCGCTGGGTGGGTCTGAAGAGAATCTGCGATGTTGCAACCTCGTTGCCGCCCGTTGCCGCCTCGTTGTTGCCTCGTGCGCTTGGCGGGTCCGGCAACGTTCGCCACGTTGCCGCCAGTTGCCACTTGACTGCCTGCCTCGGGCGCTGGATGTTTCCAGCGGGGTTTTGCCACGTTGCCACCCGCCGCGTTGCCGTCTCGTGCGTTGAGTGTGTCTGTGAGGGTTTGCCACGTTGCAGCACGTTGCCGCTTTGTTGCCGCCTCGTTGCCGCCTCGCTGTTGCCTCGTTCGCTAAGTGGGTTTGATGATCATATGCCACGTTGCCGCTTGTTGCCGCCTCGTTGCCGCCTCGTGCGTAGGGTGGGTACGGCGATGTCTCGCCACGTTGCCACCTCATTGCCGCCTCGTTGCCGCCCCGTTGCCGCCTCGTGTGTTTGGTGGGTCTGGCGAGGTTCCGTCACGTTGCCGCCCACTGCCGCCTCGTTGCCGCCTCGTGCGCTGGGTGGGTCCGGCGAGGCTTCGCCTCGTTGCCGCCCGTTGCTGCCTGGTTGCCGCATCGTTGACTCCCTGTGAGCTGGGTGCGTCCAGCGAGGTTTCGCCACGTTGCAGCTCGTCGCCGCTGCGTGGTCGCCGCTAGCTTGCACCACGTCTGCCGCTGCATGCCTGGTCCGCTACCTCGCCAGTGCCTTTTTTCGTGCCCTGGGGCTACCGCCAGAGTGCATGCACACAATCACCGACTTGGAGTCGTGCCTCGGGATCTCGAGGACCCCATCGAGGAACTGTGGGCATAGACGTCTGCACGCCCTCGAGAGATGGAAAGTGTCCGCATCCACCGCTTCCCAGCGATCCAGGGCAGGGATCCAGCAGCTGTGGACATGGATATTCAGGAGGAGAAAACACACACAGGCACAATTAATCGTCGAGTCCCAGGAAAAGATGGGAAAATATGGTAAGTGGGTGGGAAGACGAAAACCCAGAAAATATTGGAAAATATGGGGAATCCTTTTATTTGTGTGTATTTATTTGTGTTTCCTGGGGCCCCTTCAGATATCTCCTGGCGGTGCGCCCTTGGGTGCCTCATGGGGCCATCTTTGGCCTCTGGATTGTTTGTGGACGGCCTCTCGCGGGCCTTCCGGGGGTCTTCGGGGCCAGATCTTGGGCGGAACGGTGCCGCCATTTCTAGTTGTTTTGGGGGAAGCTCGCAAGCTCGCAAGAGCAACGCACACGCATTCTAGCCTTAAGTCAGGCCTGTCCCTCTACAGGGGTGAATATTCAAAATTAGTCAGGAGACGAAGTTGTGAGTATTCATGAGCATACTTATAGCATTATTTGACTATTTTTGATGTTTCGTCCAAACTCCGTCTGTTGGGGGACGTGCCCGACCTAAGCCTAATACATGTTTCACAGTGAGCAGTGCGCAGGAGTTCGGTGTTTGTTTGCTCACCGTTTGTGTGTAGTTGTTTTGTTAACCGTCGTGGCAAGCAGCCTTGCACCAGTCTCACGCAGAGTCGATGGATCGGTCTTGCATCGTAAGCCAGACACAGATCTTCGAGCAGACGTTGCCTAGGATGGTGGTTGGTTGCCGCGTATTGTCGTGTCTTGGGATCTCCAGATTCGGTCAGTAGCACCGCTGAAGAGGGACCAAAGCTTGGATGGCAGCGCCTTCGATATGAGTCGGCAGACGATCCCTGTAGTCGCACTGCTTTCGCGGCTGTCAGGTGCTATTGTGGCTTCAGCCAGAGGCGCTTGAATTCCGCATTTCCCATGTGGTGTCCCGCTCTGGCGGCCTAGGCAAGCCATCGTGGAATGCCGCTATGGCGTCGTGCGCAGGATATGTTGTTCTTTCGTCGGCCATTTGAGAAGAGAGACTGGATCTGCCCGTCTTGGTTCCAAAGGCAATCCAGTATTGCCACACCAAGCACATCATCCACAGGGACATCAAGCCAGAGAACATCCTTATAGGCACGATGTCCTTGCGACTCTACATGCACAGTTGTCGTCTTTCGCATCGTCGGCGTGGTCGTCGTTGTTCGAGGTTCGAGGTTCGAGGTTTGAAGATCGAGGTCGTTGGGCGTGCCAGCTAGTGTGAGAAGCTTGTCATGTTGAGGTACGTAGGGCCGAGAGACGTGCTTGTGACTGTGTCGGATCCAGTGCTATCGGGCCTTTTCCGCGGCATGTGTTTTCATGATCATCGTGACAAGAGGTTCCATTGGGCAGAGCCCCCCAGCCTGGGAGGAGGAGGAGGAGGAGGAGGAGGGAGGAGGGAGGAGGGAGGTGGGAGGAGGGAGGAGGTAGGAGGAGGGAGGGGAGGGGCGGTATCCAGACATGCCAGAGCAGGGGACATCATCCTTTGACTTTGCCAGGCTCAGGAGCTGTCCATGGGGGTTATGAGGGAAACAGGTCCTCAGATTTGTCATACGTTTCGACCTTCCAGGTCCTGATCGTCGAGCACGGCCCGGGACACAAGGTTGGTCCTGGGGAGTGCGCTGGTGTCCAGGACCCGTTTCCCTCGGGACCCTTCTCTTCCATGCCAAAGGAGATCGGTATATGTTAATTGCTAGCACAAGGGGTCAGTGGTATGAGTTTGGGTATGAATACGAGGCGGTGGCAAATTAGGCTAAGCCTCCTACTACGTGCGAGTTGCGCAGGATGACCTCGCAAACGAAAGGGAGGAGGAGGAGGAAGAGGAGGATGACGAGAAGGAGGACGATGGGAAGGAGGAGGGAGAAGACCAGAGAAGACCCAGCACACGTCATTAAAGCTGCAACAGGCTCTCGCGTGCGAGGTCCCCTTCTTCATAATGTGCCTGTGCAGGCATTTCACCTCGTCACGGTGAGCATGCCACAGGTTTCAGATTTGGGAGGGATGGCGCTTTGTCGGCTTGGGCGAACGTGGGAGATAGGGGGAAGGGGGGGGGGTACGGTAGGTTCGCGTCGTGTCGACCAGCGGCGACCCCAGCGCGGGCGTTCAAGGTTGAACGCCGCCGGCGACCCAGAATCGGTCGATGTTGAACGATCGGACGTTGCGGAGACGGCCGATCGTTCAAGGTTGAACGATCCAGCGCGGTGTCAGGAACCAACGCCAGGGTCGACACGGCACGAACCTGCAGTACGAACTCTGCTGCGTTGAGCAGGTTCGGGCCCCGCCGCCGGGCGCTCTCCTCGACACCTTGGCGCACGCAGCGCCGGGAGGCGCCTGGGAGCGTCGGCCACGCGAGCCTGCTCGCTGACCACCCTCCCTCTAAGTCCCCCCCTTCGTCCGACCCAGCTTCGGTATGACCCCACTGCGCCCTTGTACGACTGGAGCCGTCGACCCGACGGACCTGCCACAGGCGTGGCAGGATTGCAACGCTGAGGGCCCTGTCGGCTTTTGAAAGGAAGTCGACGACTCCATTGAGTTTCGGCTGCGCATCTTGCCAGAGCGATGATGAGTTCGTGCGGGAATCGTTTGGCATTCATGTGGCAGATCGACATGTTTCGAGTCAACATGATGTTTGAACATGAACTGATCCCATCCTGTGGTCGGAATACGGGGATGAGTTGTCGTGAGGGACAGGGGAGTCTCAAGCCCGACTCTGAAATAGCGCACTCTCCCCGTGAAGCTGTTGGGCATTTCGGGTGAGGGGCTCCCAGGAGGCGAGAACCAGCCAGTCATCCGTGTAACTGCTGGACGTTGCAAGCTGGTGCGCGATGTACACGTCTACAGCGACGGGCATACCTTGGAAGCGACTCGCTCCTTTATTGCAGGGGGGGAGGGGGAACAGGGGCACAGGGAGGCACAGGCAGGAGCAGGAGGAGGAGGAGGATGAGGAGGATTTCCCCCTCTTCCTCCTCGCTCCCTCCTCCTCCTCCTCCTCCTCGTCCTCCTCCTCCCTCCTCCGCCTCCTCCTCCTCCTCCTGAGGAACGTCCCACGTACGACTGCGTTCGGGGATCCCACGGGTGCTTTCATGGGCGTTGTCGGCCTAGTGACGGCAGTGACCCGCGGCGGCAGCCAGGAATCCCTCGAGGTGGCATGGCACCATTTACATCATTTAGTTGCTTTGAGTTCTGACGAGGTTGGCAGCTGCACTTCGTAATGGTTGAACGTCGACGGAGGCTTCATGGAGTTGGCGATAGTGTCCCACGTTGTTTTCTGAGTGCCAAGTCACGGCCAGGATATCGAGTGTGCGCGGTTGATGGCCCTTCCTACGTCAATCTTCTCCTCCAGCTTCCTCCGCATAGCACTTCGGCTCTCCCTGACCCTGGCTAGACCTCTTGAAGTCTTGTGGGCCTTGGATACCATATAATATCTGTGGAGAGGTTCTCCCAACACCTGTCTAGTTCATCCCTGCCCGACCCTGCCATGATTCTCGGCTCGGCGTTTTGACGGATGCCATAGTGTGGCGCTCGCACAACCGGGGCAGGACCTGAGTTCGGCATCTTCCTGGCCATGCGCCTCTCAACCCACGTCAGTTCTTTTCCAGCCCTGGTCTTTGGCAATTCTATAGATTGTCCGACCTCTGCTTTCTGTAGTCCCATCGTTTCGGTTGGTCTGGACGTGACTGAAATCGACTGCGCAATGACGTTCGTTGCCAACTGCATGGCAGCGAAAGTGCTTCCAGCGGCCCCGTGGGCGCACCAGGGAGCGACTTTGTGCGATTTTGGTGCGGCCGTTCTTTGTGAGTGGCCTCCTGGCGGCCCATGGATGTCCTGAGTTTCTAGAGTGGCTCTCTTTTGGGCCTCTCAGATTGGGGTCGGAGTACATGGTGTCGACGGATCGCGCCGCATCGCCGATGCGTCGGCGATGCATCAGCGATGCGGTTCGATGTGGCGCGTAATCTTCCCCACGCCGACGTCGCCGATGCATCGGACCCCGTCTAAGAGGCCTCTACCTCAAGGCATCCCTTACATTTGTGAGGTCTTTTCTACGGCTACCTCTCAGCGCAGTTGGTAATCTGTAAAACACACGGCGCCTGGAGGTTTTGTTTGGCTGGTTGGAGCGGGGAGGAGGAGCAGGAGGAGGGCGCAGATCTGGGTCATCTGCTTCTGGGCCACTGCCAGCCACACGGGTCCCGCAGATTCTGCTTCCCAGGGGGGGTCAGCTCCATTGCCAGGCCTCCGCGACACGCTCAAGATCGCGGAGCCAACTCCGGGGCCAGCTTTTGCAGAGCTGTACGGGCAGCATCTGATCATTCTGTTTTGTATGGACTAGATTGTTCACTCTGGTCGACGAGCAATGAGCGACATTGGCGGAATGATTGATTGCAGGGGCGAGTGACAGATCTATCTGTTCAGAGAGGCTTAGGACGGAGATAATTCAGTCCAGAGCGTTCTGGGGCCCTCTCAGAGTGTTTTGCAACTCTAACGCCGCCGCGCTCCATGCATCCTCCAGATTCACCGGCTCTCAGAAGTCTGGAGTTACATTTGCTTGGTTTCATTTTCTTCCTGCTGTCGCCTGATGTTCAGCGTCCGTGTGTCGCTGCATTTCGGTGTTGTTCGACCTGTCCAATTCCCGCGTCGATTTGTCGATCGCCGATGGCGACCAGTGCGACGCCCAAACCTGTGGGGGCCTGCCCAGACTCTGGATGGACAGCGTGCTTGCCTGTGTGGCAGTAGCCCGGAGGTTGCCAGAGGTGGTCCTGACCCACGGCGCAACCCGCTGCGAGTCCCATGTTTCGGGGGCGGCAAGGAGGGGGGTGATGACAAGGGGGGGTGGATATCATGGCGGTGGCCATGATATTTTCCCAGATGTCATGGCGCCTCTTCTGATTTCAATACGTTCCCTGGCCCCCGCTGGGCCGCGCACATGCCGCCAGCCATGATTTGCACCCACCCCCCTCTTGGACACCCCCCTCTTGACCGCCCCCGAATTTTTGAAGTCCAGGCGGGCATTCGCATGGGTATGATCCCGCATTCCAGCCGCTCAGATTCAGCTGTGTTGGGTGGGGACCCCGAGGAAATGCACCCCTCTTGACCGTTGACGAAGAGAAGGACCGTGGCCCCGGGAGAGCAGAGAGGTCCGCTCAACTTGTAAAAAGACAGGCTGTGCCGACAAATGTTCGGATTCAACAGTCTCGGGTGGGAGCTGTTGGGGAGGCCACTCCGCTTGTGTTGTGCTGTTTACGATGGGTCGTGGCCCTGGGAAAGCTGGAAGTCGTGCTGCCAAATTGTGTGCTGAACAGTACGACGACAATTCCGTTGCACAAAGGAGAAGGGCGATCGCAGAAAATTGAAGTTAATTGAAGATATTTTCGTGGCAGAGCATTTGGAGCAGCTTGGGCGCGATAGTGTGTACCTCTGTGTGTCTGTATGTGGCCATACGGAATGCACGATGTTTGGCTCAGCTTGCAACGTTTGCCTCCAAGTCGCGGGCGCGAGCCTGTTACATTTTCTGCATCCTCCTGGACGTCATACCATCACAGTGCCAATCCGAGTATGTGACTATCTTAGGATCCTTTGCATGTATGTGTAGTGAGGCCTGTATCCTTGTCACCGACCAGCAGCCGTGGTACGTAGACAAATCAGAAAGAGGGGAAGTGGGATAGTGGAGTGACGTGTTGCGACAGGACTTCGGCTGGGCGGTGCACGCACCATCGTCGCGGCGCGAGACGTTCCACCCATATATCTTTGCCAACATGAGAAACTCAAGCATGGGAGACGTACGAGAAAGGCCGAGAGGTAGGAAGCAAGAGGGTGGAGGAAGCGTTGCAGTGCGAAGAACGTGACCTGTTGAGCCGTTCTTATTTGATGTGTCGAGTAGGCCCACCGCACATCTTCGTCCATTGCTGATGTAGTGTGATGTAATCTCTCACCCGCGGTCCCAAGCAGGCGGACATGATAATAGGCGTAGTCACCCCCCTGCACCACCACCCACCCGATTGTCGATCTAGCGCTCTTGACACCCAGTGTGCTACTCTCGCCTGCAAGCCGCCGTGGTGCCTGGAAGTTGTGCTCCCGCTTGCAACAGGTGATCGGCCCCAGTTTGATTTGCATGTCAGCGTCAAAGCGCTGCTTTCATCTGCATGTGGTGACTTCTCGGATTGGGGAACGTTGATGCTACTTCACGCCGAGTGAGCCCTCTCGAATATGCGAGCCTTGCCACCAACCTCGCTTGCAAACGCGGAGCGCTGGTTGAGCCTGCGCGCTGCGCTGGCCTCTTGGAAGCATAGTTTGCACTTCTGTAGCGGGTATGTTTGGTTTGACATTGTGACATCTAGCCTGAGTGACGACCGTGCTGCCATCGAGGTCGACGTGAATGCGAGATATAGGAATGGACATAAGTTGCGTGAAGCAAATGCGTATTTACTGAAGCAGAGGTCGACGTATATTAGAGGTGCATGTGATTGTGTAAGCCATGCTTAGGCTTCGTTCCTCTTGACAGCATATCGGTACATGCCGAGGCCGAGGTCGATGGGAAAAGGTGGACAGAGGTCGAGGAAGGAGTGCAATACTCGAGGAGTAACAACAGCTGCATGAACATACACTTGCGGAACTCCGCGCGGATTTCCTGGATCGACGCTGGATTCCCCTCCTTGGCGCGCGGAGCGCGCCAGGCTGGGGGCGGGCGCTGGAGGCGCCTGGCTGGGGATGGGGGTGGCCTTTTGAGAAGTAAAAGCCACCTGCACCCCCAGCCAGGACCCCCCCGGATCACCAGGTCGGGAGTGGGGGATCCGGGCTGGGGGTCTGGTGGGTTGTGTTGTCCTCAGAGGAGGCGCAGCCTGCACGTTGCCCTGCAAGCCCCGAGGTCCGGCGTTGCAGCACAGGTTGCAACACCACAGAATAGAGCACGACGGGACCCCCCTTCTTCTGCGTGCTTTTTCGAGGCGGATCGGTATGTGAGGGCCCCAGGGCCCGAAATGGAGCGAGGGCGCCGGGCTCGCAGACATCGAGCCGCCAGGCTTACGTCGGGCGTGTCCCCCTACAGGTGGACTTGCGACGACAAATTTTAAAAAATCCCCCAAAATATCCCCAAATGGTCAAAACATACTTCAAACAATAGTCCCCAGCATATTCTTGTTTTTTACTACTTCTGGATGTTCCCCCTGAAGAGGGGACAGGCCCGGCTCAACGCCAGGCTCTCAGGGGGGGCCTCTGGGCCCGCCGTGCTCCCCAGCCTCCTCCCGGGCCCAAAAGGCAGCGCCCCGAGCCGCGCGCCGTTTGCGGCGCGGCCGCCCCGCGGGCCATGGGCAAGAAGAGAGGCGCGCCGGCCGAGGGCGAGGCGCCGGCGGACGCGTCGGCCGCCGCGGACGGCGAGGGGGCGGCGGCGCCCGCGAGGGCGCGGCGGGGCCGCTCGCGCTGCTGCTGCTGCTGCTGCTGCTGCTGCTGCGGGTGCTGCCGCTGGCTGCTCGCCCTGCTGCTCGGCGCCGCCCTGGGCGCGGCGGCCTGCTTCGTGTGCGTGCTGCTCGCCCTCGAGGGCGGCTGCGGGGACGCCGCGCTGGCCGCCGCGCGCGCCTGCGGGGCCGACGGGCTCGGCGGGGCCCGGTGCACCGAGGCCGTCACGGGGACGAGCTCGAGGGAGAGACGCGGCACACGCAGAAGCTTTCGGAACCGGGCCCCTCTGGCGCAGGGTTTCCCCGAAGGGCTGAGGCGACCCGTCCTCCTCCTCCTCCTCCTCCTCCTCCTCCTCCTCCTCCTCCTCCTCCTCCCTGCTCCTGCTCCTGCTCCTCCTGACTCCTCCTGCTCCCCTCCTGCCTCCTCCTCCTCCTCCTCCTCCTCCTCCTCCTCCTCCTCATCTCTCCTCCTCCTCCTCCTCCACCTCCTCCTCCCGCCTTCTCCCTTCCTCCTCCTCCTCCTCCTCCTCCCTCCTCCTCCTCTCCTTCCCCTCCACCTCCTCCACCTCCACCTCCTCCACCTTCTCCTTCTCCTCCTCCCTCTCCTCCTCCCACCTCCCTCCTCCTCCTCCTCCTCCTCCTCCTCCTCCTCCTCCTCCTCCTCCTCCTCCTCTTCCTCCTCCTCCTCCTCCTCCTCGGGTCGCCTACGGCCCCGGGGAAAACCGTGCACCCTCTGGCGGCGCCCCTGGCACCGCCCCTAGCGCGCTCTGCCAGGCATCGGGAGGGAGAAAGAGTATAATGCACACGCCGCCGTGGGGATCCCATCAGCGTGATATGGGTGAGGGGGCATTAGGTATTCGGACGACGCTGGGCTACCAACGGCTGCGTGCCATCGATGCTCTCCATCCCTCCCGAAGGGAGGGGTGGCTTGTGCTATCCGCATGTGAGCGGCGCAGAAAGACGGGGTCGCCTGCGCCGACGGTCTCGCGTAAGCTCCCACGACAGGTCGCGCGTAAGTTGTTTCGCCTATGGTGCAGCATGCCGAGCTGGCGGCCCGCGCAAGCTGCGGTGTAAGGCCGTCATGCCATTTCGCGTAAGACCCGTTTTTTGTTGGTCGCTGATCCCCATACAGTCGGCCCAGATTAGTAGGGCGACCCTGCCAAATCAAGGGTGCCGTTGTGTCCTGTGTCTCGCGACCCATGCTTTCTACATTCCTGTGGCAATGTGGCCCTCAGAAGGGTCTTGTGTCCTCTCGCGTGTCCTGTGCAATCGAGTCCGACTGTGTGCGGCGTTCCAGAAAGAGCGTCTTCTTCGAGGACCGAAGGAGTTGCCAACTCTTCCGCGGCGGAAGGCGGCGAGAGATCGGCGGAAGGCGGCGGGTGTAAGACCAGACCGCCTCCGCGGGCGGACGCCAGCGGAAGTAAAAACAACGCCCCCAGGAGATGTCGGGAGTTCGCAGAGGGAGTGTTATCCAAGGTGGGGCTGAGGAACGGGCCCAGCTGGATGCTCCCGTGTATCGCGCTTCCTCCTCCCAGGGGCCGTTCGGAACGGTTTTCCTTCGAACCTCCCCTCTGCCCCTGCCCCACCTTTGGTGCCTGCACCAGACAAGAGTGGCAACGTCTTTGGGTTCAGGGTTTCCATGGAGGGTTTCTCCGAAGGGCTTAGGCGACCCGTCCTCCTCCTTTCTTCTTCTTCTTCCTCCTCCTCCTCTTCCTCCTCCTCCTCCTCTTCCATCTCCTCCGCCCCCTCCTCCTCCACCTCCTCCTCCTCCTTCCCCTCTCCCTCCTCCACCTCCTCCTCCTCCTGCTCCTGCTCCTCGGGCCGCCCACGGCCCCGGGGGAAACCGTGCAGGCTTCCAGAATCCATTCTGTGCGTGTGCCAGCTTCTCTTCCTCCACGATCGCCGGCTGCCGCGCGGCCGCAGAGGGCGCGGGAGGCGCCTGCGCGGCGGCGGTCGGGCAGGCCGACCGCTTCTTAGCCGCCGCCGTGCACGCGGCGGACGGCGCATGCGCGTCGTCGGTGGCGGCGGCGTCGGCGGCCCTCGCGGACTCCCTCGCCTCCCGCGGGGCGCCCAAGGATCGACACTGACGAGATGTGGAGTGATTTCCGAAGGGCTTAGGCGACACGTCCTCTTCCTCCTCCTCCTCCTCCTCCTCCTCCTCCTCCTCCTCCTGCTGCTGCTGCTCCTCCTCCTCCTCCTCCTCCTCCTCCTCCTCCTCCATCTCCTCTCCCTCCCCCTCCTCCACCTCCGCCTCCTCCTCCTCCTCCTCCTCCTCCTGCTCCTCCTCCTCCCCCGCCTCCTCCTCCTCCTCCTCCTCCACCTCCTCCTTCTCCTTCTCCTCCTTCTTTTCGGGTCGCCTACGACCCAGTGGGAGACCGTGCAGCGAAATGGGTACGGAAAGGATGGGTACCGCAGGTTCGCGTCGTGCCGACGCGGCCGTGGCCCCGCCCAGGGCGCTCCAGGCTGGACGTCACCAGCTGCCCCGAAGCAGCCACTATGGGACAGTCTGGCGATCGAAAAAGCGTCAACCGTGATGGATTTCGAACAGATTTGCTCTCATACCTCCCCCCTTGTCCGATTTTCTGCTGCCTCAGCCAGTTCAGACCCCCTGGCCACCTCCAACCCGAACCAACTCTCCGGGTTGGTTTGGGAGGTCGCCGCGTCGACCGCGGCGGCCCAAAATTAGGGCACGGTTTTATCAAGGAGTGGCTTGCCCTTTCCCAGTGTCCCCCCCGTTGCACTTCCTGTTCAACATGGGCAGTCAACTTTTTGGGGGTACGGGTCGATTACGGTGGGGGCGTGCGTTAAGGAATGAGCCCGGGAGGCTTCAGACCCTGAAGGGTTCCTTATCTGATGACGGCGGCAGCGATACTCATGGCCGATCCACGATTGGAGTTACACTGGCTTCCAGACCCCGGATTCCTTATCGAAGGGTTCCTTACCCAATACCCCCACCGCAACACACGCCCCACGGAGCCGAGCGCCGTCGAGAAAGGAGGGATCGGAGGGCGGCCCCTCGGGCGCCGCCCCAGGCGCCAGCGCAGGCC
This sequence comes from Prorocentrum cordatum, assembly GCA_963575745.1. Taxonomy (NCBI): domain Eukaryota; class Dinophyceae; order Prorocentrales; family Prorocentraceae; genus Prorocentrum; species Prorocentrum cordatum. The sequence goes on from CAUYUJ010007914.1 coordinate 325,527, forward strand.
CGAGAAGCCCGCGCGGACCACCGGCAGGTTCTGTCCAAGCCGCTCTTCTCTTCTCTGGTTGAGTCGGGCGTGTCCCCCTGCGGGAGGAATGTGCAAGAATATCAAAAAAAAATAGTCAGGGGACGTTTTTGTTTGGGGGGAGGTATCTTATAGCAGTTTGGGGGTATTGTTTGACCATGTTTTATTTTTCGTCCAAAATCCGCCTGTTGGAGGACATGCCCGACCTAACTCTATGTACGCAGCTCGGAGGACCTGGTGCGCTTGGACCCCGGGAGGGCCCCGAAAACAGCCTTTTGAGGTGCCGTTGCCTCACCTCGCCCTGCCCCGAGGAGGAGGCAGCAGGAGCGCCCGCGGAGCCGCCGGCAGAGGCGGCAGCGACGGAGGAGGCCCCCGCGGCGCAGGCGCCCGCCTCACCGGCGGCGGCCGCCGAGCCTCCTGCGGCGGCCGCGGAGCGGCCAGCGGCGGCAGCGGCGCCGGGCCCGGAGGTATCGGGGGCGGCAGGGAGGGGGGGGGGGGGGACGGTTACAGTCGGACTCGATTGGACAGGACACGCGAGAGGGCACAAGACCCTTCCGAGGGCCACATTGCCACAGGAGTGTAGGATGCATGGGTCGCGAGACACAGAACACAAGGGCACCCTTGATTTGGCAGGATCGACCTACCACTCTGGGCCGACTGTGGGGGGGGTGGATATCATGGCGGAAGCCATGGTTCGAAGGAGAGCAACAGTAACATAAACATAAACTTGTGGCGTTCCGCGCGGGGTCCTTGGATCTGCGCTGGAGCGCCCTGGCGGCGCCTCCGGCGCCGCCCCTGGCGCGCTCCGCGCGCAAGGGAGGGGGGTCCAGCGCAGATCCAAGAAATTCGCGCGGAGCGCCAAACGTGGATGTTTGTGCCGCTTTTCTTTCTAATGATATCTCCCCAGATTCATGGCGACTCCTCTTCTTTCAGTACGTCCCCGGCCCTTCCCTGGGGCCGCAAACACGCCGCCGGCCATGATTTGCGTCCCCCCCTCTCTTTGTTAGTGGGCGAAGAACGAAGAACGGTGCAAAGTATATATTTCCGCGACGGGGGCGCTGCCCCAGGGTGGCTGGAAAGTTGTTGCCTTGACGTGCCACCGTAATGGTAAAAACTGCCCAGCCGCCCTGGGACAGGCGCCCCCGACAGCGAAAACGTAGTTTTTTGTGGCGACGCCTCAGGCCCACTTAGCCCGCACAGTAGTATTTCCGTAGCTGTGCGTGTTGGCTCAAGAACAGACGTCGCCCGCCCCGCCGCGAATGGCTGGCCTCCTCTTACCCCTAGGGCCAACCTAAGCTTAGCGGACACATCCCCACACATTCTCATGGCGGGAAGAAGTACATCACCATTAAGTCGATTGAACTTGAGCAAGAGCCGTCAATAATACGAAGAAGAACAACCGACCGATATGGCCAAACAGATGCCAATGTTATCAACGGGCGGGCAACATATTGGTTATCAGCCGAAGGCTCCTCGACGAAATACTTCTTACCTGAAGGAGGAACGATGTTCCTTTCAAGGGTGATGAACATCCTGATCAAGGATCACGCGATTATGAGGAAAGTGTGGGAGCTCCTGAAGAATCCGACTCCATCGATGAAACTAGGAGCCGGGTCTACGCCCTCGCGGTAGAAATCGATGGGTCAGCGAGGACATGAAGGATAATATGATAATGACTACCTCCCGCTCGACGACCGCATGGGCGCGTCCGATCACCCCATCCAGCGACGACGAAGACGCAGAGACAATATCGTCCGTGGAGAATTTCTTTCGCAGATCAACGCCTGCGCCGCTTGGGGGCCGCGAGAGCCAGGGGCCGCGCGGCGGGGGGCGCGGGGCCCATGACCCCGCGTTTCCCGCCCTGCCGGGCGATTCACTTCGAATCGCGGCTGAGATGCGCCCCTCGCGCGGCGAAGACGCGGCGACCCCATCGCGCGGTTCTCTAGAGCGACGCTTGGAAGACATCATGGGCGAGGAAATCGCGGGGGGCGATGTTCGGCGGACGATCGAGCAGAGACGGGAACCAAGCAGTCTTTCCGTTACCTCGCGCCTCGGGAAGCGAATCAGGTCCGGCGACGCCCCGGAGCAGCGCCCCGCGCTCATTCCGGGGGGGGGCTCTTGAGAGCTATGCGCTGGGATCCCCCGGGGGAATCTCAACGCTTGAACCCCCGGATCTACGCGCCCACTCCCCACGAGAAAGAAGCGCTTGACAAGGGCGGGCGACGGGTTCTTAGGCCGCGATCGGAGGTGTCGGATCTATCTGATTCGTCAAGAAGATCGAGCACTTTTAGCATGCGAATCAATGCCAAGTGTGCCAGCATAGGCCCTGAGTGTGCTGAAGTGCCTGAATCGCGCTGCCCTGGTCAGTCTGTTTGGTCAGTGCGAGAAGCCCGTCTGCTTTGGATGCTCGAACAGATGCGACCCATGCAACCTCGACTTCCACTGCGCGTCTCGCGCGGCCCCCGCGTCGCAATTGCGCCGGATTGCGGGTCGATGAGCAGCGAGAAGCAGAGGGGAAGGAGGGG
>CAUYUJ010007914.1:328169-338797 GCA_963575745.1 Prorocentrum cordatum
CTGCTGCCGAGCGGAGGGCCAGTCGCTGGAGTCCGTTGATACACCCTCTGGGGCCGAACTCCCCGCAGCCCCCCGCTGCACGTGGCTGGCGGGGGGGGAGGGGCCCGCGCCCTCCCCCATCCGCTTTTTTCTGCCCCCTTCCCGTCGCCGCGGCCGCGGCCGCTGGCGGGCGGCCCGCCGCCTCGGCGTTGGCCCCTTCTGTGTGCCACTGGTCTATTCTCGTTCCCTGGCCGCCCTTGCGGTGCTTCGGCTCTCCCTCCGTCTCCGCGCTCGCCCCTCTCCTGGGCGGGGGCAGCCCCCGCGCAGCCGTCGCCACCGTTCACGCAATGCGGGCCAGGATGGCGGCAGCGCGCGCGCGCCTGAAATGGCCCCCCAAGGATTGAGCCTGAAAGCTACAGATGGCGCAGACAAGGGAAGGGGGCTCTTGGACTGGGCGGTTCTATCAACTTTTGTTTTTCCAGCGAATCCCGCGGCTCCCCGCTGCCCCCGCGACATGGTCGGTCGCTATGTTTCTGACGCGAAAGGGCTCGAGCACCATGGGCATTGATTCGTCGTCGCCAAGCTGGGGGCCAGCGGAAGACAGTCGCGCGCCACTCTCCCGCGCGTTGCCAGCGCCGCCGTCGTAGAAACTTGCCCCCCGCGCACCTGTCCCTCGGCCCCAGCTTCCCAGCAGCGCCAAAACTGAGCTAACCATGTGTCCTCCCACCGTAATGTCTGGTAGCGTTGCGTCCCAGGCCTTCCCTGCGCGGCGTGGGATACGAGGGTCCGCCCCAATCCTAGCTCCCCAGTCTCTTGCGCACTTCTTGAAAATTGAGATGTCTGGTTGCCTCCGCGGGCGCCAACTTGCGACGTGTTCGCTGACCTCCGCCAGCGCCTGCAAATCTCTGACTACCTGCTTTGTCCAGCGCGTAGACGCCTCGCAGCCCCCACACACACACACACACACACACACACACACACACACACACACACACACACACACACACACACACCCTCGCGCGCGCGCGCACGCACGCACGCACGCACGCACGCACGCACGCACGCACGCACGCACGCACGCACGCACGCACGCACGCGCACACACGCACACACACACACACGCACGCACGCACGCACGCACGCACGCACGCACGCACGCACGCACGCACGCACGCACGCACGCACGCACGCACGCACGCACGCACGCACGCACGCGCACACACGCACACACAGACAGACAGACAGACAGACAGACAGACAGACATACACACACACACACACACACACACACACACACACACGCGCGCGCGCACCCCGCCCCACCCCCGCACGCGCACCCCCCCCCCATGTTCCAATCCCCTAACTTTGCCGAGGCTGCCCCGCTTCGGCGCGCCAAAAACTGCCGCCAACACACTGCCAAAGTCCTTCGGCTATTTCGCCCATTGTCTGTGCCACCGTGGCCCTTGGATCCTCGGCGCCGTTCAGCAGCGCGGCGTCTCCCACCTCCTGAAAGCCTCCCTGTTGGCGTAGCACCTGGTCGTGCCATCTGCATCTAGCCAGCTCATCATTCCTCCGGCCATTCTTTTCATCTGTTCAAAACAAACGCCACAGCACTGTCGAGTGCAATCAAGTGACGCGCCCCCCGCACAAGCGCCGTCAATCCACGAGGCCTTCTATATCTTGTCGGTGAGCTATATGCATGGCCCCACACCTCCTCCGGATCGTCCCCGCGCGCCCTGATCTCTTGGTAGGTATGGCCCCAGTGCTCGCATATCCCTCATCGGCGAGCCCTTGATCTTCTTTTCTTGTTGCAGCTGTCGCGTGGTCCCGTCTCGCCCTGGGCCTCGAAGGGTTACCAGGTGGTTCGTTTTGGCTGGGTTCAAGCTCCATCCTTCTCTCTTCAGCCTGCGCTGGATGCGCTGCGTGGTGGCAATTATCTGATATGCTATCTTTCTCGCTTGGGGTCTTGGGCGGTCCGAGATGACCTCGCTTTCGCCAAAAGCCCACTGGCGCTGAGTGCCTGGACGAGCCGAGAAATCCTCGCTTTCGCCAAGCGCCGACTGGTGCTCCGAGATTACCTCGCTAACTCCAGTCGCCTGCTTGTGCGGACCCGACGAGACCACTGCATGGACCTTGGTGGTGTCGTCCATGAACGCGTTGAGCGAGAGGTCGTGCTCTTGTTCGTTGACTGGGCCCACTGTGCCACGCGCTGTCTGCATCTCGCCATCCCCCTTCCTTCCCAGTGTCATTGCCCCGCGCACGGGTTGCATATATGATTGAATTGCCTCGGGCACAAGGTGAAACCCACCTGCGCTCCCCGCGCCGCCCTTGCATGCAGCCAACCGCCCGCGCATCCAATGTTCATTGACGCGCAGCGCAGCGCACCGATAGCGAATGATCGGCCCTCTTCTTTCGACGCGGCGAAGACTGATGCCCGCGGGAGGTTGCGTTTCGTGTTCGCGAAAGCGTTTGTGCAGTCGCAGTTGCTGGCGACGGTGATCGCCCTTGCCTGTATTGCTCTCCATTGCGCAGCTTCGACGCAGGCAGCCGCGTTCCCCTTCGATCTATTTCTATGCCGCCCCCCCCCTCCCCGCCGCTCCCAGCATGGGTGCGCTGGCTCTCCTTTGCGCGATGGATGCCCCTGCGAAAAGCCATTCCCATAGAGCAGCGTGCGCGCGTAACGTTTTTTCCTCTGGTCCCCTTTTTGGGGGGCGCTTTCTTCTGCCGAGAAGGAAATAGACCTGTGCCAGTCCAGCGGCGTAGCTTGGTATTGGCGACATTTAGTCAGGATGTCCTCCAGCTTGCTCATGCGCTCCATGCCCGCGCACTTCTCCAACGCTGACGACCCCGGCCCAGCTTTCTCGCATCTCTTCAGGTGGTCTGATTTTCCCTGTCGCCCGCAGCGCTTCTCCGTCGTCATCTTTGCCCGTTCTGCCCAGTGCCCTGCCTGATGTCCAACCCATTTCCTGCACATAGACTTGCCAGCCCTGCACTTGCATAGCGAGCTAGCTGCACTTGTCCGAGTCCTCCTCGTCATCTCGCTTCTCCGCCGCCCGTGCGTTTTGCTCCTCCAGCTTCTTGTTCAGCTGCTCAAGGTCTTCCAGGTTGACTGTGGGCTCCAGTATCACCCATGCCAATTCCACTAGTGCATCCCACGGGGAAATCCCCCTCTTTGCCGCTTCCCCGCAGTACTTCAGCATATCTCTGTTGCCCCTCTCCATTTGAGCTTTGGGATCCATGCCCACTGTGAGCGGCATTTTCCCTGCAATCATTTCGTCGTGCTCCTTCTCGTATTGTTCTAGGTACATCGATTCCGCTGCCTGCCCCCCGTCGCGGGGATGTTTACCCAGTTATTTGGGCCCTTCCTTTGCTTTCCGCCATGCCAGCACCGAGAAATAGTATTTGTTTGAGTTCTCTCCCATGCCTCTGATATTTCACCCTGAGCCCGGGCATCTCGCTGAAGTTGTTGTTCTCGCATGCCCTCAATATGTTTCCTGCCAGTTTCTTTTGCCTTGTCATTTCCAAGTCTGCCCTGCGTCGACGTGGCGCATGCTGCATCTGCGCCAGCTCCTTCTTGATATCCTCCTATCTCTCCTGCGCGTCAGACTCTACCGTGTCCGCTCTTAGCTTCATCCTTTCTGCCAATAGGGAAGGTCGCAGTAATTGGAAGGTGGCGACCCCCTTGTTCTCCTGCTTCTTCTTGATTGGGAGTCTTTCTGTCATGGCATTCCCGCTCGCTTCGCTCCATGTCTTTCAGGAGGGAAAGAAACACACAGACACAATTAATCGTCGACTCCCAGGAAAATATGCAAAAATATGGGAAGTGGTGGGGAAGACAAAAACCAAGAAAATATGGGAAAATATGGGGGATCATTTTATTTGTGTGTATTCATTTGTGTTTCCTTGGGCCCCTTGAGTCTTCCGCATCTGGTCCGCCGTGGGGCGCTCCTGGAGCTCTCTCCATTCTTCTTCTGCCGTTCGCTCCCCTTGGGCTGCACTCCGAGAAAGCCTCCCTTCCTCCTGGGTCGCATTCCGAGATCATTTCGCTAGTGCATCTTCTGGGAGTACAGAAGCATCCTCCTGGGTCGCATTCCGAGATCATTTCGCTAGTGCACCTTCTGGGAGTGCAGAAGCATCCGCCTGGGTCGCATTCCGAGATAACCTCGCTAATGCTTCTCCTGGTTGCAGTGGCAGGGCGACCTGCAGGCGGCGGTCGACAGCGCTCAAGAATTCCGCTCGCAGGCGCCCTTTCCTCAGTCACTCCATCAGCGCGTTGCGCCCACTTCCCCGCGCGTTCTTTGTTGTCGGTGTGTGCCCGAGAAATGCAAGTGATGTCCCCGTTCCAAAGGATGTGGTCTCTGTGTCCTCTCGCGTTTTTATCGCCTGCAATGTGTTCGCCACTCCTCTCAATGCAGCGCGCCTCCGCGCGCGGGGTAAAGCCCCCGGCGGTATCGCTGGGTGGTTTATTTTGCTCGTCTTCATCTTCCCGTCTTGCGCGCACTAGTAAGTTGGCCCGCAATCGATGAAAGTCGCGACTACTGACAATGCGCCGCGGACACACAACTCCCTGAAAGCGGTGCCACTATCGTTCTCCACCCCCTTGGCAATTAGCCCCAATGCTGCTGCATGTTTGCCCGAGCTGTGTCTACTTACGACAAGATCATTGCTGTCTAACCCGTGCATTCCCAGTTGGCTGTTGATGCCCCCTCCCACTATGATAGCAGATCTGCCACCCGTGTCGCCACGCTTCTCTTCCACCCATTTCATATTTTGGGGGGTCATCCAATTGTTTGCGTACCCTCTATCTGGCGGCAAGCACGTCGCGATCATTGTGGTATCGTATGCTCTCGTACGCAGCCTAAGCCCTGCATTTCTTCCTGGCAGTTGCGCAGGTGGTGTGTGTGTGTGTTGCGCGTGGAAGGCATTGTATTGCATCGTCTTGTCGGACACCAGAAACGTCGCACCACGTGATTTGTTGATCCATGATTCCCTTGTTTGACACGAGCTGCAGTGCCGCATGATATCTACGACTCGTCTTCTTCATCGGCTCTGGACCTGCCCACTGATTTGTCCCCGTCAGCACAATCACGTCCCACTCCTCGTAGTGCACTGCTAATTTCGTCCAGCCTGTCCGTGGTCTTCGCTGCCCTCGGACTGTCGAAAACCAGTTAAATCAACGCGCATATCGAGAGAACTGCAACCGCCATCCATCTGCCACGCCCCCTGGTTCCCTCTCTGGCCCGTGCGGTTGCTGGGCGGTCGTCGTGTGAGAGAGTTTCAGCAAAATCCTTTTCTCCGTCGGTTTTCGAAGTGCCTGAGCCTCCAACGCCGATTAGGAGTATCAGGAGCAGGAGTATCAGGAGCAGGAGGAGGAGGAGGAGGAGGAGGCCTCAGGGCATCGGATCGCGCGCTCGTCCGCCGTCCTCGGTTTCGCGAGGCCATCGCCAGACCCCCCCCCTTTCCCAGGGGCTTCTGGATCGCCAGGAACCGACTCGGGATGACAGGCGCTGGTCCTCCCAGAGGGGCCCCGAGCGGATGGGGGTCGGAGGACATCGCCCGCCGCATCGCCGATGCTTCATCCCCGATGCATCGGCGATGCGGCTGGATTGGGGCCCGAGTTTCTCCAAATCGACGTTGCGGATACGTCGCCGATGTCGCTGATACATCGCCGATGCATCGGCGATGCAACGTGATCCTCTGGGCCCACAGTTTCCGACCCCATTTGGTATGCCTCTAGTATGAAAAGTCGGGCATGTCCATGTGCAGGAGGAGCATGCAGGAACAGTAAAACAACAGTTTGGGACGATTGTTCGTGCTCGTCGGGTTACTTGTTGGTTTCGGTATGACTATTTCCAAGTATTCTCCCAATATCCACCAGTGGGGGGACATGCCCGACCTGATTCTAGTAGAGGCATCTTTACACCGGTCTGTTGAGTCTACAGATCGGTCTTGGGGAGAGCCTGGGGGCCCAGGGCCCGTTTCCGCCCCGGCCCCCGGCCGTCCTCCGTCACGCCCGGGAGGAGCGACCCAGAGTCCACGGCGGCGTGCCCCGACCTGCACGACGCGATGTTGACGTGGATCTACGGCATCGACCACATCAAGGACCCGAGGGGTTCGAGGTATATTATATTCGAGGGAGGAAACACGGGGACCACGACCAAGACGTCGCGGGATCCTGTCGGTGCCGACCTTGGTCATGGTCCATGTCGGCCGTCGCCGATCCGCGAGGTTGATCCGCGAACTTACGCTGACCAAAATCGACGGTGACCAAGATCGGCACGACGTGTCCGCGTTCAGTTTTGGTCATGGTCCCCGTCTTCTTCCCCTCCGTCTATTCCACCGCGTCTGGTCGGCCGAGGAGCCAAGGAACTCGGCGAACGAACCCGGCGCATCGGCGATCCAGCGCCCCACAGCCCGGGAAGTTGGGGCGTCTATGCGCCGAGCTCCCTGGCCGACCAGGCGAAGTGGTGTATACAGATCGAGCACCTTTCTTCCAGAGTTGTGAGGTTCCCACATGCTCAAGCCTTGATCACCAGAAAGATTTCCGAGCACCGAGGAAGTGCCGAAAGCGGAGGGGTTTCACGTGCCAGGCCTGGGGAGGCGATACTCATTCGACACTTCACAAGCGTGTCGGACAGACACTGCTTGGATAATTTTCGGGGTGTTCGAAATTATTTCTGGGATATGGTCCTTATCGGACGGGGTTAGGACGAGGATAAATCCGCTCCAGAGCGTTCCAGACCGCTGAGATAGCCGCGGCGACCGAGATATCTTTCAGAGCCGCCGGATCTCAGAGATTGCCGATTTATCCTCACCCAAAGTATTTATCTTCGTCCTGGCTTCGTCTTGCATAATCCCAGAGGCCGCGAACGCGGGCGAGAAGACTGGGATGCAGCAGTACGTGGACCAGATCTCCACCGACGCGGCGGCCTTCATGGGCCTCCCGCGCGGCCACCCGCAGCTGCGCTCGGCCTTCGACGGCCTCTCGTTCAACAACCGGCAGGTTTTTTAGGATGCAACACCTGAGGGGTGACACTCAGCATCGGTGCTGCTCTTCCTCCACCTCCTCCTCCTGTGTATCCGTGGTCGAACACTGGCCTAATCCGGCATTGTCCCGCTTCATACACTCCCACACCCACCACATGTTTTTAACATTCGCTACGTGTTTAACCAACACCCACAACTTTTTTAAGAAACAATTGCCGAGCGCGAAATTGCCTACGACATTGCTCAAATCGCGCCATCCCGAACGTGCAACGGCGCAATTTCACAAACGCAATAACGCGTTTATAAAACAAGCAAGACGTGTTTCATAACAAAACAAAGCAAAGAAGGGTTTTGACAACGATGTGTAAAACTGGAAGCGTCGCGGTTCGCAGTCGTCGCCGTGGGGGCGTGTCGACAAAGTCCATAATTCCGCAAACATCTAAAAATCATCTTGGTGGGCGTGGGGGTGGGGATTTCTGGTCAATGGCCTAGTCCCGCTCAAACCGGCTTGATCCCAGGCCTAATCTCGCTTACTCTGGCTTGAAGGCCCCCTAATCGGATTTGATCGCATCTAATCTGTCCGATGAAGACCTCGCAGGTTGCAGGCGGCTGGGGGGTCCGAACTGGTTGAGACCCTCGAACATTTTTCAGGAGGGGGGGATGAGGCCAACTCCGCTCAGAATCGGTTCCCGGATCACTCCCGGGGTCCCTCTGGTGTGATGTCGGGCCTGTCCTTCTACACGAGGAATATTCAAAAATAGTCCAGAAATAGTCGGGGGACGATTGTTCGACTATTTTTGCACATTTTGGAATATGTTTGGGTTATCTTTAATTTTGCACCCAAAATCCCCCTGTAGGGGGCCACGCCCGAGTTAACTCTGGTGAGGTTTGCACCCCAAGTCGTTTTTGTTTCCCACATGCTTCGTGGGGTTATGGTTTTCTTCTCTGCCGCGCCGCACCCGCGACACTCACCCTCACACCTCACGCTTCCCCTCCTCCTCACAGCACTGCTCAGCACAGCTCAGCTAAGCTCAGCACAGCACAGCACAGGTCAGCACAGCTCAGCTCATCTCAGCACAGCACAGCGCAGCACAGCGCAGCTCAGCACAGCACAGCACAGCTCAGCACAGCTCAGCACAGCACAGCACAGCACAGCTCAGCTTAGGGGGTGCGCAGGGGGTGGTCCCTCACCGCGGCCGCACACAGGGGTGCTTGTGACAGCACACACATATTCACAGCACATATACACACCGCACACACACAGACACAAACAGACACATACCCTGATCACGCAGAATTGCCCGTAGGGGGTGGGGGCCCTATGCGTTGCAGGCTCCCAGGGCGTGGCAGGCGTGGCATTTCCTCTTAGCCACAGGGGGTGCGCTGGGGGTGGGGGCCCTGTGCGTTGCAGGCTCCCAGGGCGTGGCAGGCGTGGCATTCCCTCGACGCCACAGGGGGTGCGCTTGGGGTGGGGGCCCTATGCGTTGCAGGTTCCCAGGGCGTGGAAGGCGTGGCATTTCCTCGACGCCACAGGGGGTGCGCTTGGGGTGGGGGCCCTATGCGCTGCAGGACCCTAGGGCGTGGCAGGCGTGGCATTCCCTCGACGTCACAGGGGGTGCGCTGGGGGTGGGGTCCCTATGCGCTGCAGGCTCCCAGGGCGTGGCAGGCGTGGCATTCCCTCGACGCCACAGGGGGTGCGCTGGGGGTGGGGGCCCTATGCGTTGTGGGCTCCCAGGGCGTGGCAGGCGTGGCATTTCCTCGACGCCGCAGGGAGTGCGCTAGGGGTGGGGGCCTTATGCGCTGTGGGCTCCCAGGGCGTGGCAGGCGTGGCATTTCCCTCGACGACACAGGGGGTGCGCGGGGGGTGGGGGCCCTATGCGCTGTAGGCTCCCGGCGTGGCAGGCGGGCAATTCCCGCGACGCCACAGGGCTGCGCTTGGGGTGGGGTCCCTATGCGCTGGCAGGCTCGCAGGGCGTGGCAGGCGTGGCAATTCCTCGACGCCACAGGGGGTGCGCTGGGGGTGGGGGCCCTATGCGTTGCAGGTTCCCAGGGCGTGGAAGGCGTGGCATTTCCTCGACGCCTCAGGGGGTGCGCTTGGGGTGGGGGCCCTATGCGTTGCAGGTTCCCAGGGCGTGGAAGGCGTTGCATTTCCTCGACCGCCACAGGGGGTGCGCTTGGGGTGGGGGCCCTATGCGTTGCAGGCTCCCAGGGCGTGACAGGCGTGGCATTCCCTCGACGCCACAGGAGGTGCGCTGGGGGGGGGAGCCCTAAGCGCTGCAGGCTCCCAGGGCGTGGCAGGCGTTGCATTCCCTCGACGCCACAGGGGGTGCGCTGGGGGTGGGGCCCTATGCGTTGGCAGCTCCCAGGGCGTGGGAAGGCGTCGCTCTTTTCTCGACGCCACAGGGGTGCGTTGGGGGTGGGGGCCCTATGCGTTGCAGGCTCCCAGGGCGTGGCAGGCGTGGCATTCCCTCGACGCCGCAGGGGGTGCGCTGGGGGTGGGGGCCCTATGCGTTGCAGGCTCCCAGGGCGTGGCAGGCGTTGCATTCCCTCGACGCCACAGGGGGTGCGCTGGCGGTGGGGGCCCTATGCACTGCAGGCTCCCAGGGCGTGGCAGGCGTATCATTTCCTCGACGCCACAGGGGGTGTGCTGGGGGTTGGGGCCCTATGCGTTGCAGGCTCGCAGGGCGTCGCATTCCCTCGACGCCACGGAGGGTGCGTTGGGGTTGGGGGCCCTATGCGTTGCAGGATCGCAGGGCGTGGCAGGCGTGGCATTTCCTCGACGCCACAGTGGGTGCGCTGGGGGTGGGGGGTCCTATGCGCTGCAGGATCGCAGGGCGTGGCAGGCGTGGCATTTCTCGACGCCACAGGGGGTGCGCTGGGGGTGGGGGCCCTATGCGTTGCAAGCACGCAGGGCGTGGCAGGCGTGGCATTTCCTCGACGCCACAGGGGGTGCGCTGGGGGTGGGAACCCGTGTCTTGTCAAGAACCGCAAACACCTTGGCTCAAGCCGGCTCGGCGCGCTTGCGCTCTCACGCAGGCGCGCTCCTGTAGGTCTACTTCAGAGCAACGCCTACCTACTTCAGAACACGCCCTTCTCCTCGCCCCCGCCCGAGGATGTCAACAGCGCCGCTGTTGTTGCTCAGCGCCAGCTGTAGTAGTAGTTGTTGTAGCTGTAGCTGTAGCTGTAGCTGTAGCTGTAGCTGTAGTAGCAGCTGTAGTAGTAGTAGTAGTAGTAGTAGTAGTAGTAGTAGTAGTAAGTAGTAGTAGTAGTAGTAGTAGTAGTAGTAGTAGTAGTAGTAGTAGTAGTAGTAGTAGTAGTAGTAGTAGTAGTAGTATGTAGTAGTATGTAGTAGTATGTAGTAGTAGTAGTCAGAAGTAGTAGTAGTAGTAGTAGTAGTAGTAGTAGTAGTAGTAGTAGTAGTAGTAGTAGTAGTAGTAGTAGTAGTAGTAGTAGTAGTAATGGTAGTAGTAGTTAGTAGTTCGTAGTAGTAGTAGTAGTAGTAGTAGTAGTAGTAGTAGTAGTAGTAGTAGTAGTAGTAGTAGTAGTAGTAGTAATAGTAGTAGTAGTAGTAGTCGTCATCGTCGTCGTAGTAGTAGTAGTCGTAGTAGTAGGAGAAGTAGTAGTAGGAGTAGGAGTAGTCGTAGTAGTAGTAGTAGTAGTAG
>CAUYUJ010007914.1:338897-391397 GCA_963575745.1 Prorocentrum cordatum
GTAGTAGTATTAGAGGTAGTAGTAATAGTAGTAGTACCAGTACTAGTACTAGTAGTGCTAGTAGTGCTAGTAGTACTAGTAGCACTAGTAGCACTAGTAGTACTAGAACTAGTAGTGCTAGTAGTAGAAGTAGAAGTGCTAGCAGTAGTAGTAGCAGTAGTAGTAGTAGTAGTAGTCGTAGTAGTAGTCGTAGTAGTCGTAGTAGTCGTAGTAGTAGTAGTAGTCTTAGTAGTAGTAGTAGTAGTAGTAGTTGTTGTTGTTGTTGTTGGTGGTGGTGGTGGTGGTTGTGGTGGTGGTGGTGGTGGTGTTGTTGTTGTTGTTGCTGCTGCTGCTGCTGCTGCTGCTGTTGTTGTTGTTGTTGTTGTTGTTGTTGTTGTTGTTGTTGTTGTTGATGATGATGTTGTTGTTGTTGTTGTTGGTGGTGTTGGTGTTGTTGTTGTTGGTGGTGGTGGTGGTGTTGGTGTTGTTGGTGTTGTTGTTGTTGTTGTTGCTGTTGTTGTTGTTGTTGTTGGTGGTGGTGGTGGTGTTGTTGTTGTTGTTGTTGTTGGTGGTGGTGGTGGTGGTGTTGTTGTGGTGGTACTAAGAATAGTGCCGATGGTACACGCAGGAATTAACATAGGTATGTCGGGTTCCTCGGTCGCGTAATTCATGGTCCCCGGGCCCGAAGACGGGCGACCACGGAAACCGAACACAGCGAAAAGCCCTTCCGAACCCAGGGACTCGAGATCGAACCAGCCCGTCTTTCCCGCTTGCCAGATTCAGTGTTGGGCCTCCTTCTGGGAGGGCAATCAAAGGGGGGGGGGTAGCGAGGGAAGCCGACAAGGGACCCTTCAGGGCCCCTGAAGGCGCCTTTCCTGGCTCAGAAGGGGGCCTCCAGGGCTCGAGAAGGGCACATTTCTCCCCCTCCCATGTATCGCCCCGCCACTAGCCAAGGGAGGAAAAACCACCCAGACCAGATAATTGGCGTCTACTACACGGCCCTGGGCTTTGAGTAAACATCCCTGCCCTGCTCGATTCCTTCTTCGGGCGCCGTTTACGAAACTGCTTCGAGTGTCGGGGTGATTATGGTGGGGCTTGATTTGTTGCCCTCTAAATTTTCGGAGGTGGACAGACCTCCCACGCTGACACGTCGATTCAGGGATCGGCCGCTTTCGGTTCGCGAGAGGGCGTCGCGGCCGTCATTTTTGCGGTTCCGGGTCCGTCGGTTCCGGTCCTTGGCCGTTTTCATTAAACGGGAGGTTTACGAAAGGGAGGTTCGTCCACCTCCGAAGTACGTCGCGCCCAGCCTCAGAGACCCGACGGCTCCAGCTCCCGGGAGGAGGAGGAGGAGGAGGAGGAGGAGGAGGAGGAGGAGGAGGAGGAGGAGGAGGAGGAGGAAGGAGGAGGAGGAGGAGGAGGAGGAGGAGGGGGCGGGGGAGGGGGAGGAGGAGGAGGAGGAGGAGGAGGAGGAGGAGGAGGAGGAGGACGAGGAGGAGGAGGAGGAGGGGGAGGAGGAGGAGGAGGAGGAGGAAGAGGGGGAGGAGGAGTCGCCCCCCCCGAGGTCTTCGAGGCGCTCCGGGGCCACTTCGAGCCCCAGCGGCCGGAGCAGCGGGCCGGGCCCGCCGCGCCCCTGCCGGCGCGGGGGCTGCTGTGCCGCGGCGGCTCCTGCGAGGCCCAGTGATGCTCGGCCCGTGCGGCGGGGGCCCGCGCCGCCGGGGGGGGGCAGGCGCCCTCCCGCGGCGCGATATTGTATGCGTCGAACGGACCAGCGGCACAGCACGAGCTTTCGTTTCTCCAGCTTTCGATTTCCCCCCCCCCCACACGTGTCGGCTCCCCGTCACGGAACGCCCGTTCTTCGATCTGCGTGGGTCGGGCGCCATTCGAAGAGCAATCAACAGCATAAGCGTACATGTTCGATGGTCCGCGCGGACGTCCGAGCATTATGTAGTTGTGTAGTTCTCTGCTCCTCTGTGGCAGTCCTGATCGGGTGAACGTAAGTCTAGGCCTCCCGGATGGGATAAATTGGCGATGCGGCGCGATCCTCCGACCCCAGTTGTTCGGACCCCATCCAGGAGGCCTCTACGTTAGTTGATGCGTAATGTTCGACTCCGAACCAGACCTCCAGGTCGGTGTGGACTGTCGCCGCGGCGACCGCGACAGCCACAAGTCGGGGCAGGGTTTGTGAAGGAGTGGCATGTAGACATTGCACATAATCAGCAATTTAGCGACAGAGAACTGTGAATTTACGTCCATCATGGGCAGTCCTGTTTTGTTGGGTTGGGGGTCGATTATCACGCAAGCAGTAAGGATCGAGTTCGCCAGAACTCGGATTCGCCGACGTTGTTCGACGGGGTCCGTCCTAAGTTTAGACGGTCCAGTTGTTGTGGGATGCTTGTGGCGGGAGCTCGCGTCAAACTTCAGGTTGGGCCTGGCCGTTTTCCTGACGGCCCCGTCAGGCCAACAAGTCCCCCGAAGCGGGTCTTACGTCCTCCTGGCTGGAGCAGGCGGTTTCCACAGGTCTGTTCTCAGGCCTGCGCATGGAGGAGGAGGAGGAGGAGGAGGAGGAGGAGGAGGAGGAGGAGGAGGAGGAGGAGGGGAGGAGGAGGGGGGGGAGGGGAGGAGGAAGGGAGGAGGAGAGAGGAGGAGGAGAGGAGGAGGGGAGGAGGAGAGGAGGGGAGGGAAGCCGAGGCGGATCGGAGCGGAGGCGGAGGGCGGAGCAGGAGGAGGAGGAGGAGGAGGCGGAGGAGGGAGGAGGAGGAGGAGGAGGAGGAGCCGAGGCGGAGGCGGGGCGGGAGGCGGAGGAGGCGGAGGAGGATGCAGAGGAGGAGGCAGGGAGGAGGAGGAGGAGGAGGACGGTGGAGGACGGGGAGGGAGGAGGAGGAGGAGAGGAGGAGGAGGAGGAGGAGAGGAGGAGGAGGGGAGGAAGAGGGGAGGAGGAGGAGGAGGAGGAGTGAGGAGGCAGGGAGGAGGAGGGGGAGGCGGAGGAGGAGGAGGAGGAGGAGGAGGAGGGAAGAGGACGAGGAAGAGGAAGGAGAAGAGGAAGCTATAGAAGAAGCAGAAGCAGAAGCAGAAGCAGAAGCAGAAGCAGAAGCAGAAGCAGAAACAGAAGCAGAAGCAGAAGCAGAAGAAGAAGAAGAAGAAGAAGAAGAAGACGAAGAAGAAGACGAAGAAGAAGACGAAGACGAAGAAGAAGAAGAAGAATAAGAAAAGGAAAAGAAGAAGAAGAAAAAGAAGAAGAAGAAGAATAAGAAGAAGAAGAATAAGAAGAAGAAGGAGGAGGAGGGGAGGGGGGAGGGGGGATGGGGGAGGGGGGAGGAGGGAGGAGGGAGGAGGGAAGGAGGACGAGGAGGGGACCGCGAGGGAGGAGGGAGGAGGAGGGAGGAGAGGAGGAGGGAGGAGGCAGGAGGCAGGAGGGAGGAGGGAGGAGGAGTCAGGGAGGAGGGAGGAGGGGGAGGAGGGGGGGGAAAAAAAGGGGGGGGGGGAGGGGGAGGGGAGGGGGATGGGAGGGGGGAGGGGGGAGGAGGAGGAGGAGGAGGAGAGGAGGAGGAGGCGGAGGAGGAGGAGGAGGAGAGGAGGAGGAGGAGGAGGAGGAGGAGGGGAGGAGGAGGAGGAGGAGGAGGAGGAGGGGCGATGGGGGGAGGGGGAGGGTTAGGAGGAGGAGGAGGAGGGACTCTTTGGGCCTCCAGGGAGGCCCCCTGGTCAGAGCTGATGGGGTCAGAGGATCGCGCCGCACCGCCGATGCACCGCCGATGCGGCGCGATGTGGAGCCCGATTCGCTTCACGTCGACGTCGCCGACGCATCGCCGATGTCGACGTTGCATCACTGGTGCATCGCCTATACATCGCCGATGCATCGCTGATGTATCTGTGATGCGGCGCGATCCTCCGACCCCATCTACTCGGACCCCATCTGGGAGGCCTCTCCTCGTGGTCACGGCCGGGTCAGCCTCGGAATGCTGGTCAGAACGCCTCCTGGGAAAGGTCTGTGGAGCAGCGGAGTCTTGTGCTTCTTGTCCTCCCAGAGCGGAGATCTCCTGGACAGGGGCAACGACAGGGGGGGGGGGGGGGGCGCCACTCGGGGGGACGAAGGGGTGGGGATAGCCAAGGGTAGGGTAGAGAATCGGCTCACGTAGCTGATTCTCCCAGCGCCTCCCAGCGCCGGGAGGCGCCCACGTATCGAGGAATGGGCCCGGCGGCGGGGCCGAAGCCAGCTGCATGCAGCAGATTTCGTAACCCCCCCTTTCCCCATCCCCCCCTTTCGTTCCCCCCGAGTGGCGCCCCAGGACGGGGGGCCGCATGGGGGCGAGGGCGGAGGCCACGGAGGAGTGGGGCGCGCGAGCTCGTGCAACCTCTGGCGATCGAGGTGCCCAGGGGGGCTCCTCGCAGCGCGCCAGCGCTCCGGAGTCCTGCCCGGGACGGGGGGGCCCGCGCGAGCGCAGGCGTTTGTGGTGTCAAGTCGGGCGCGTCCCTCTACAGGAGAAGTGTTCAAAAATAGTAAGCACAAATCGTCTGGGGATGAGCTGTTCGTATTTGTTAGAGCATTTTGGATGTGTGTGTGTGTTTGGACTTTTTCCCTTCATCGCCCAGAGTCCCCCCTGTCGAGGGACACGCCCGACCTGAAGCTTGTGGCGTGGCGCGGTTGGCGCCTCCGTCTTCCTGCCTCTCTGCCCACGGGGAGCCGCGCCGGCGGCGCGTCCGCGACGCGTGGGGCGCGCCGGGAGGGGCCTCGCCTGCGAGGATCGAAGGAGCTGCAGGCTCTGCCTCGGCTTAGATCGGGCGTGTCCCTCTAAAGGGGGCGATTAAAAAGTAGCCCAAGAATAGTATGGGGACGAGTTTGTTCGATCGTTTTTTATAATGTGAAGAGATGTTCTGCATGTATGTTTGATGTTTCGTCCAAAATCCGCCTGTACGAGAGCATGCCCGACCTAAGTTTAGGGTCCACCCCGTGATCTGGCCATACGTTCCACGCGCCGAGGTTGGTAGGTTTGAGCCAGACCCCACACTCGGCGGCGAGCGAGGGGGGGGGGAAGTGAGAAGTAGAAGGCCTTCCCAGAAGGTTCGGAAGTCCCCCGGAAGCCCCCCCCGGCCCCAGTCAGACCCCCCACGCGGAGCGTCCGTTTGGGCGGGCCTGGGCGCAGCGCTGTGGGGCCGCAGAACGGGGGCGGCCCCGCCGGCAGAGGCCGGCGGAAGACCGCGGCGGAGGCCGGCGGAGGTCGAATTACATCGGGCTTGTCCCTCTGCAGGAGGAATGTTCAAAAGAAGTTACACATTATCCCAGTGCGACCCTACCTAGGAGTTGGAGCATTTAGGAAAGCAGCATCTACATCTACACCGACGGCTACATGTACATACACACCTGCATCTACATCTACATCAACATCAACAGCGAGACTCACATCTACATCTACAACTACATCTACACCTACATCTACATCTACATATAATATAAGGCTATGATATGCTATGCTGCGCAGTGCTATGCTATGCAATGGTATGCTGCGCTATGCTATGCTAGGCTAGGCTATGCTGTGATAGGCTATGCTGCGCTAGGCTATGCTGTGCTATGCTGCGGTATGCTATGCTGTGCTATACTTTGCTATGTTGCGCTATGGTATGGTATGCTATGCTATGATGCGCTATGCTATGCTATGATATGAGTTGCTATGATATTACATGCTATGCTGCGCTGTGCTATGCTATGCTATGCGATGCTATGCTGCGCTATGTTATGCTATGCTATGCCATGCTAGGCTGCGCTAATGTTGCGCTAAGCTGAGCGGGGCAAAGCTAAGCTTAGCTAAGCTAAGCTAGGCTTAGCTAAGCTAGGCTAGGCTAAGCTAAGCTAAGTTAAGCTAGGCTAAGCTAAGATGAGATAGGCAACGCTAAGCTAAGGGGACGTAACTGGGGGAACCGCGTGGCGGGGACTGGGGGAACCGCCCGTGGCGTTTTACACTGCCCGGCCGCTTTAAGCAAATTATCCCAGTGGACCCTACCTAGGAGTTGGAGCCCCTAGGAAAGCAGCATTAGTAGTTACAGTAAAGCTAAGCTGCAGCTAAGCTGCAGCTAAGCTACAGCTAAGCTAAAGCTAAGCTAAAGCTAAGCTAACGCTAAGCTAAAGCTAATCTAAATATAAGCTACAGCTAAACTAAATATAAGCTTAAGCTAAGCTAAAGCTAAAGCTAAAGCTAAAGCTAAAGCTAAGCTGAAGCTAAGCTAACGCTAAGCTAACGCTAAGCTGAAGCTAAGCTAAAGCTAAGCCAACGCTAAACTAAAGCTAAGCTAAAGCTAGCTAAAGCTAAGCTAAAGCTAAGCTAAAGCTAAGCTGAAGCTAAGCTAAAGCTAAGCTAAAGTTAAAGCTAAGCTAAAGCTAAACTAAAGCTAAGCTAAATTTAAACTAAAGCTAAGGTAAAGCTAAGCTAAAGCTAAGCTAAAGCTAAAGCGAAAGCTAAAGCTAAAGCTAAAAGGTAAAGCTAAAGCTCCCAGGGGACTGGGGGAACCGCGGGGCGGGGACTGGGGGAACCGCCCGGGGCGCTTTACACTGCCTGGCCCCTTTAAGCTAAGAGAGCAAGAACCCTCTAGGCAGAGCCTAGGTAGAGAACAAAGTAAGAACCCTCTAGGCAGAGCCTAGGTAGGGAAATGTAATCTGGGGACGCTTTTTTGGTGTATGTTTGATTATTTATCATTCTTCTACCAAAATCCCCCTGCAGGTGGACACGCCCGACTTAAAGATAGAAGTGTGCCCCCGAGAGACGACGACATCTTCGGGCGCAGGGTTTCCGGAACCCGCCAGGTGTCTCGGTCTTGCCTGCATCGCACCATGCTGCGATTCGCTCGTCGGGCCTGGCGCCGTGCCACGATTCGCTCCGTCTTCGTTTGTCCTGCCTGCCACTCCAGGACAATGGGTTGCCGCCCTCGAGCTTCAGGGTGGTACGTGCCCACGCTCTCGCCATACAGCGGGAGCGATAATAGCCACCGTGATGGGAAGCGGATTGGATGGTCAGTCGAGCTTTTCTAGACCTTGGGCGGGCATCGTGCGCATGTGTTCCGAGGCCTGGCTCTCACTCTCGGCCTCTGGGCGGTCCCGCCAGGTTCTGCGGGACCCTCGACTACCTGCCGCCCGAGATGGTGCACAACAAGAGGCCCACGCCGCCGTGGGCCTCTCTTTGGTCTGCGGCTCCCCACTGGAGTTAAGTAGGGCCTGTCCCTCTGCAGGGGGGATATTCAAAAATAGTGAAACACTAGTCTGGGGACGATTTTTATCATTTTGTTGTTTGACCATTTTTGACTATTTGTAAGTATGTTTCATGACTCTTTTTCATTTGTCCAAAATCCGCCTGTAGGGGGACGTGTTCGACCTAACACTGGAGGGCTCCGTCCCTCGTGGCCCACGGCGCCCCTGGCGTTCTGAGTGCCGTGCTGGAGCGCCTGGGGCCCTCGGGGCCACGCGGGGGGTACCATGGTGAAGTCGGGCACGTCCCTCTACAAAAATAGTCGGGGGGCGATTCTTCCATTGTTGTTTGTTTAATAAAACTCTCTATATATATATATAGATATATATAAATGTATATTTGGCGTTCGTAGTTTTCCTCCGAAATCCGCCTGTAGGAGGGCATGCACGACCTAATACTATGGAGGTCAGCTGGGCCTCCCTGGAAAAGCTGGGGCCACCCTGGGCCAAAACCGCACCTGGCAGCACCCGGTCCTGCCCACCTTGCTCCCCGGCCTCTGCGCCCCCCTCCACGCTCCCTGCCCCTCCGCCCCAGCTCTCTCCCTCTCTTTCTCTCCTGCCTCCCCTCGCTCCCCTCGCCTCCTGCGCTGGTGTCCTTGACTCTCTGCTCCAGTCGCTTCGCACCCTTCTGTCAAGTTTGCCCGAGCAAGAGCTTTGTCGAGGGCGTTCGGTGCGCAGATGCTGCAGCGCCTCACAGGCTGAGAAGCCAGGGAGTTGCGCACCGTGAGCGCCTTGGCGGCCGACCAGACGACGCGGTGTATACGAATCGAGCGCCTATCGGAGGAGCGCGGAGGGAGTACGGTAGGTTCGCGTCGTGTTGACTGGCGGCGACCCCGCCGCCAGCGTTCAACGTCGAATGACGGCGGCGGCCCAGAATCGGTCGATGTCGAACGATCGAACGCTTGGGGAAACGGCCGATCGCTCGAGGCGGAACGGATCCCCGCGGTGTCGAGAACCAGCGCCGAAGTCGGCACGGCACGAGCTTCCCGCAGGCGGGGAGCGGAGGCGGATCTCCGCGGGACGGCGCGGCCTCCTCGCCCCCTCCCCCTCCCCCGTGCTGGGGCTCGCTGCCCCCCGCGCCCCCTTGTCCGAGGCTCCTCCTCCTCCTCCTCCTCCTCCTCCTCCTCCTCCTCCTCCTCCTCCACCTCCTCCTGCTTTCCTCCTCCACCTCCCTCCTCCTCCTCCCTCCTCCTCCTCCTCCTCCTCCTCCTCCTCCTGCCTGGAGGATCAGTTTTCGGGAACCTCGGCAGGCGGGGGAAATGGACATCTTCGGGCCCCCGGTCGCCGAAACAGATTGGGTTTCGGAATGAGCGTGGGGGAGGTACCCCCCCGACGGGGTCAAACTCGCCTCGTCGTCGCGCCGCGACGGGGATCGGAGCGCCTTTGGCGCGCGGTGGCTGCCCGCGACGGGGGTCGATGTGGGGCTGTCGGCGGGGGTGACGCCCCCCCCCCCCGACGCTTATAAAGAGACTCGGAGTAGGCGCCCCGGCCTCCTCCTCCTCCATTCCTGTTTATTCTGAATAACTTCTCCCTGTCGCACCCCGAGGCCAGTTTTTACGGCGGGCCGAGCGTTTCGCCTGAGATTTCCTCACCATTTATAATTATGAAGTTTAAGAAACAGTTTCAGATCTGGAGAGCGGGTCGTTTTCAAACTGTGGCTCTCGCCTCAGCGTCGCGCACATTTGTTTGTTTAATTGCAAGAGCTTCACGGATTAAGGGCAAGCGGTTTTCAAAATGTGGTTCTCGCAGTTGCGCCGCGCACATTCGCTTTAAGAATGTGCAAGAGCTTCACGGATCGAGGGCGGGTCGGTTCCAAAGTGTGGCTCTCGCTTTAGCGCCGCGCACATTCGTTTTAAGCATTTGCAAGAGCTTCGCGGATTGAGGGCGGGTCGTTTCCAAAATGTGGTTATCGCCTTTAGCGCCGCGCACATTCGTTTTGAACGTTTGCAACAGTTTCACGGATCGAGGGTGGTTCCTTTTCAAATTGTGATTCTCGTTTTAGCGCCGCGCACATTCGTATTAATCACTTGCAAGAGTTGCACGGTGTCCCATGATCAATGTACCAATCACACTTGAGAAAATTCCAGCCAGTGGATGATTTGAACATTAATACTATGGATCTTAATATCGATTGTGAGATCGATAATGGCATAGATTGTGCAATCGATAGTGAGGACGATTGTAAGGTCGATCGTGAGACCGAGAGTAAAATCGGTTCAATGAGATCGATAGCGAGATCGATCGCGAGATCGCTCATGCGATCTCTGGTGAGATCCCTTGTGAGATCGATCGTGAGATCGATTGTGAGATCGATGGTGAGATCGATAGAGAAGTGGGTAATGAGATCGTTCGTGAGACCGATTGATAAGAAGATCGACCAGGAACCCGGGAACCCAGGAACCTCGCCGCCCTCCGAAATCGGCCCGGAACCAGGAACCAGGAACCTGGGAATCCAGAACAGGGAACCCGGGAACCCAGCGTGCGACCAGAATCGGCGGGAAATGTTCGCCAAATCCTTCAACATCCGCGAGGACCCCTTCAGTGCAAGCACTGATTGGGGAAACATTTCACTTGAGAAAACCCAATCAGTGGATGTTTTCAAAATTATTACTACGGATCTTAATATCGATTGTGAGATCGATAATGAGATCGATAGTGGAATCGATAGTGTGGACGATTGTAAGGTCGATCGTGAGACCGAGAGTGAAATCGGTTCAATTAGATCGATAGCGAGATCGATCGCGGGATCGCTCATGTGATCTCTGGTGAGATCGCTTGTGAGATCGAACGTGAGATCGATTGTGAGATCGATGGTGAGATCGATCGAGAAGTGGGTAATGAGATCGATGGTGAGACCGATCGATAAGAAGATCGACCAGGAACCCGGGAACCCAGGAACCTCGCCGCCCTCCGAAATCGGCCCGGAACCAGGAACCGGGAACCCAGGAACCCGGGAACCGGGAACCCGGGAACCCAGCGTGCGACCAGAATCGTCGGGAATTTTTCGCCAAATTTTTCATCCTCCGCGAGGACCCCTTCAGTGCAAGCACTGAATGGGGAATGGCGTTTTGAAAGGCTTCAGGATTACGCGGGCGCAACAGTTATCTTGATTCGCGGTGTTGGAAGTCCCCCAAATGGCATTCTGGCACGATTCCAGATCGTCAAGACGCAGCAGTCAGGTCGGTCCGTGGCGCTGAAATCCCGAGAACTATGTGTTGGCATGCTTCATGATCTTCAAGCGGTTGTCTTCTAACGAGGCAGCTCCTCAATGGAAAAGAACCGTTGTAGGGGCCTATGAAGAGGGCGCTTGGAAGGAGGGTCAATTTCAACATCGTTGATGACTCTTGAGTTTACACTGGTCCTCCTCCTCCTCCTCCTCCTCCTCCTCCTCCTCCTCCTCCTCCTCCTCCTCCTCCCCCTCCTCCTCCTCCCCCCGGGCCCCCGGGGGCCAAAATATATCAACCACCGCTCGCCGGCGCCCCAGGACGTCGGTGCCCAGGCGGTGGACGTGGATCAGTCCGGGCCTCGCACCATGGATGGCCCAGCCTCCTGGTTTCTGTTTTCCGCAAGGCCACGGGGCTATTGCCCCGACGTGCAGACTGCAGTGTCCATGCAGCTGCAGGCTCAGTGTGCTGGCGTAGGTGTAGTTGGTTCGATCTGGGGCCGCTGGCCGTCCTTTTCGCTGCTGGACTTGTGGCTATATTTCTCTCTGCTTGCACGGCCGTGCGGCGCTGCAGGCAATTTTCCCCCTGCGGCGACAGTTGCACCGAGAGATTGCCGAGCTGGTCAGCAGCTTCGATCTGGGGGTTCGAGCCGTCCTTGTCAGTGCGGCTCCCGCTTGACTTTCGCCCGTCCGGTTGCCCTCAGGGTCTTCCTCGATGGTGGTTTAGGGACGCATAGTGGGCTGGCGCCTTCGGGGCACGGGGGAGGTCAGGCTCTGGGCTCCCTGACAGTGGCTCCCTGGGCAGCCCTAGTTGCCGACACGTCTTGAGCACAGTCTCCTGGTCTTGCCATAGGGGGCAGGCCCTGTCGTGGTGAGGCCTGTGCAGCTCGCTCTGTGCAGGCGTCGGCGCCGCCGTCATTTGGGCGGCGGCATGTGGCCTATGTGGTTGCAGGCGCCTGCAATTTGGGTGCTCTCAGCTGTTTTGCGCGCCGCTTCGCCAGCGCGTAGAGGCGGCTTTTTGGCCGTGCTCGACGGCCACCAAGTGCACCCGCGCAGCGGCAAAAATCCTCCTCCGCCTCCTGTTTCTCCTCCTCCTCCTCCTCCTCCTCCTCCTCCTGTTCCTGTTCCTCCTCCTCCTCCTTTCCTTTCTTCGCCTTCGACGGGCGCATCCTCCTCTCCCCTCCTCCCCCGAGGAGGAGTCGCTGCCGCTCTTGGCCGCCGCGGCCTCCAGACCAGGGCGCGGGCTTTGGTCTGGAGGCCGCCCGCGGCGGCCCAGAGTTGCTAACAGTCGGACCGAGGTAAAATCGAGGTGTCGGTTCGGGGAGGGTGCCCTGGTGTTGTTCGTGTGTGTTGGATGTTTTCGTGTGCGCCCGGGGGAGGGTACCCCTGGATGCTCTGTGTCTTTTGGACGGCGGAGGGTCGCATGTTCTTGAAGTCGTATGTTTTTTTCAGGCCTAGGTCCGACTGTAATCTTGGCATCGCTCGGACGTGTGCATTTTTGTCTCGGCGAGGATCATCGAGGAGCATATTGGATCATCCTGCGAATGGAACATGCACGCGCGAGGTCGAAATATGCACAGGAAATTCGTCGGGTCCCCGGGGTCCCCGTTTGGGGGGCCCTTCTCCTGCAACCCTTGATGCCTTTCCCCTTGTGTCCCCTCCCTGTTGCGAGGCGCCCGTTCTTCAACTAGCGTGGGTCTGGCAGTACCCGAAGAGCAATCAACACTATACAGTCGGGGCGCTGAAGAAGGAACCCTTTTCGTTGGGGAGGCGCTTGGTGTTCCTTGATTTTGTTGTTCAGTTTGCCTTGGGTTCGCCTCGGTCTTTCCATGGGAACTCGAAGTTCTAACGTATGGAAAAAAGGGGTCTCGTTCCTGATACCGGGTTCCTCAGGTCAACGCCCCGACTGTATCCGAAGAGCAGTCACCAGCATAAGAGACTGTTTGTGTTAGGGTCCGGCGATAGCCCGGGCTGTCTGGCTTGCCCCACCTCCCCCCCAGGAGAACCCCCAGGATGACCCGAACCCGGGCATGTGCAGGACTGTCCACAGCCCCAAGGTTAGGTTATCGGCCGGTCCCCTCCTCCCCCCTCCTCCGGATAACCCGGGTTATGACCGATTCAAAAACCCCCCAGGAGAACCCCCAGGATAACCCTAACCCGGGCATATGCAGGACTGCCCACAGCCCCAAGGTTAGGTTATCGGCCGGTCCCCTCCTCCCCCCCCCCCCCCGGATAGCCCGGGTTATGACCGATTCCGGGAGCCTCGAGACGGGGGTCAGTGCAAACGGGGGTCAGCCAGGGCGCCGGATCCTGCAGGATCCTGCGAAGGCCCCCTCTGGCTGACCCGGGTTAGGGAGCCGCTCGTGGCGGCGAGGCGGCCGCGCGTATTGGCTGACCCGGGTTTGCGAGGACCTGCGTTGCAGGTTTTTTTCCTGCATTGCAGTTTTTGGTTTCCTGCTGACCCGGGTCTGGATTGACCCGGGTCAGAGGATCCCCGACGATTCAAAAACAAACGGTCTCTAAGCGCAAACCTTCCAAAAGGTCCTCGCGGATTTATCTCGGATCGGCGGTGGCCCCCCCTCTCGGCGGCGCAGTCGGCGCCGCCCTGCCGACCCCCGAAGCCCGTGCCAGGGTTCAAGTCGGGCGTGTCCTCTACAGGAGGAGTACTCAAAGATAGTGAAGAAAATAGTCTGTGGACGATTTCTCGAATATGGTCGACCATCATTTGTTTTTTCCTCCCCCCCCCCCCCAAAGGAACGCCCCAAATCCGCCTGTCGTAGGACATGCCCGACTTGAGCCGAGGTGTCCTTGACTCGAGGTGTCCCCATGGTTTCCAGGGGGGGGCGGATGTTCCCAGGGGCCCCAAGCTAATGCGAACAAGTGGGGATATGTCAAGGCCAGGGGCGCCTATGGCGACCCCCAGGGGCGGGGGATCGCGTGGGGGGTCGGTGTTTAGACCAGCCACAAGCAGGGGGGAGCTGCGGTCCTACCCGTCTCAATTCCGCGGGGTAGTTTTGAACCATTTACGAGAGGAGTCAGATTTCGTAGATGTGGATGTCCGTAGCGCAGTTTTGCTTGTACACTGTTTCTCAGGAGTTGTCGGATTTGCCGGGTAATGGAAGCGATGTTTCATCATGCCGATAGGGGCCTTCACCGACAATGTGTTGCATTGCGGTCGGCTCTTGCTGCGTTGATGGAGGGACATGAATCGGCAGCGGATGAGAAACATCACAGAAGAAGGAACAGAGGAGGAGGAGGAGGAGGAGGAGGAGGAGGAGGAGGACGTCGATGACGAGAGTAGGAGGAAGGGAGCTCGAGGACTACAATCATGAGAAGTGGTGGAGATGGGCCGGGAAGGTTTTGCATTTACTTTTCGGGCGACTATGGACCTTATTTGTCCGTTTGGGGCCTTCTCGGGCCTTCTTGTGGCGTCTTGCGGCCCTGAGGGCATTCAGGGGAACCCCTGTGCCCTTTGAAGTCCATCGTGCTGGGGGGCAATCATTTTGTGAGAGGACCTTTTTGCGTCTCTCAAGAGACCTCCAAACTTTCCCAGGCCTTGTCATGATCCACTTATTAAAGCTGAAGCACGCCACCATTGAGGGCCGAATACAGGTGACCCAACGAGCAGGCAGCTATATGTTATGATGCGTTATCCATTCATCGTTGTTCATATATGTATGTGTGTTGCCTCCCCTTGCTCCTGTACCCTTGCCGTGGAGCTGCCAAGCGGTATCATCAGTGGTAGATATCAGAGAGTGGATGGATTATGCGTTTGATGTGTCGCCCCGCAGATACCACAGCCAAGTCGACATCTGGGGCCTGGGAGTGTTGTTGTTCGAGTTCCTCGTTGGCGATTCGTCTCCCCTTCGCCTCTCTAGCAGTCCTCGTGGTTTGATGACCTGGGGGCCAGGCGCTTTATGAACGGGTGCAGGAGGACCAGGATTGATTCGGGCAAGGGAGTGAGAGAATGGGACGGAAGCGGAGGAAGTTAAAGGCGGACAGGCGCTACATCACAAGCGAAGGCTGATGGAATCATTACCATTTGGGTTGAGGAAGCCCGAGTGGAGGAAGCGGCGGGGATGGTTGAGGGCTGGGGCCAGATGCGCAGAGCGCGTTGCACGGTCAGGTCAGTGGCGGTCACCCCCACCTTCCTCATTTCGTCCGCTCTTCCTTCCAGCCATCCTTCGCTCCGCCCGTCCAAGAGGGGCCCCAGGAGGTCAAATTCAGTGGGCTGCCTCAGGTTTTGTCATGATGTTCGCGTTCTCGCTTTTGTAGCTTCCGACGCTCCAAGGCGACCCCATGGCCCCCGCAAGTCGCACCAAGGCAGCCCATCAGGCCCTTCAGAGACCCGCAAGACGGCCCAGGAGGCCTCCAAGACGGTCCCCTGCGACGGCCCCAAGACGGCCGCATAGACCTCCAAGACGGTCCTATGTCCCTTCCCCAGCCTCGGGGAGCTGAGTCCCCGGGCGCTCCGCAGGCCGCCGGCGATCTCAGCACACCGCTCTCGTTGAGCACGCAGTTCGTGCGCCAAGACGCCAGCTTTCAGAGCCTATTCTGGGTTTCTCAATAAGCGTGGGGGGGTACCCCTCCGACGGGGGTCAACCTCGCCTCGTCGTCGCGCCGCGACGGGGGTCGGAGCGCCTTCGGCGCGCGGTGGTTGCCCGCGACGGGTGTCGATGCGGGGCTGTCGGCGGGGGTGACGCCCCCCCGACGCTTATGAAGAAACTCGGAGTACGGTTGAGCCTTGCCCCGTCTCGCCTACGAGAAGCAGGTTTCTTCGCACGATGATTCGCCATCTCCGCCAGTGTTGGCGCGGAGGATCGTCGCGATCAAGCTGAACGAGATGCCGGCGCACGCGCCGATCGCATTTTGAGTCGAGTAACCCGTCAAAACAAGTTGTGCATTCATCTGGATGCTCAGCAGACAATTTATTATAGTACTCCTGGGATTCAGGAGGCTCTTCTATGTGATTTCACATCGCTGCAACAAAATCTCAGATTCTGGTCGTGATTGTGTTCAGTGTCAAGCTTCAGGATTGTTACAAGTACAGAACCCTTCTTATTCGTATATGGTGCGACTGTGACATCTGGCCTTTGTTGCTATAGTGGTTTGGTTCCACCCATCCTGTGGTGTTGGGCCCTCGTTTTGAAGAGACAGCAACCCGCGTCCTCCTGTCCTCCTCCCCCCATCCTCCCATCCCTGCCTCCTCCCATCCTCCATCCCTGCCTCTTTCCTCCGTATGCCCATTTCGGCACACGCGTGGCCGTTTGGGGAGCTCCACCGAAGGCCCCAACGGCAGAAGCCGCATGGCTGCCCCACGCCCATGTCCGCACACCCATCACACGTTTTGTGGTCTCATTGGGTTCCACCGAAGACCCCAACGGTAGGGTTCGCATGGTGGCCCCGCGCCCATTCGGCACATCCCCAACACGTTCTGTGACCCCATAGGGAGCTCCACCGAAGTCACAAGCGTCATGGCAGCCCCGCGCCCATTTCGGCACATTCCTCACACGTTGCGTGGAGGGAGCTCCACAGAAGGCCCCAGCGGCAGGGTACGCATGGTGGCCCCGCACCAATTTCTTGTGGACCTAGAGGGAGCTCCACCGAAGGCCCCAACGACAGGGTCCGCATGCCGGCCTCGCACCCATTCGGCACACCATTTCACAAGTTTCGTGTCACCATGGGGAGCTCCACCGACGGCCCCAGCGGCAGGGTCCGCATGGTGGCCTCGCGCCCAGTTCGGCACACCCCTTCACACGAATCGTGACCCCGCAGCAGGGAGGGCTCCACTGAAGGCCCCAGCGGCACATGTTTCTTGGCCCCACAAATCTCCACCGAAGGCCCCAGCGGCAAGGTTCGCATGGGGGCCCCGCGCCCACTTCGGCGCACACACACCACACGCTTCTTGGCCCCATAGGGACCGGCCCCTCCTTCGTCCCGCCTGCCTTGCGGCACTCACACCCGCATATGGTTGGATCCTTCGCCTGGGTATTTTTTCACGGACCATTGGCATCACTGCGGCAGTGCATTTTTGGCGTAATCGGGGTTGACTTTGATTTTGTTATGCGGCCCATCCCGCCGCCGCACATGGATCTTGGAAGAGAGGTCTTTCTTGGGTCCTGTGTCGCCTCCCGAGCCCTCTTGAAAGCCTCTCAAGGGGTCCGTGGGTCCCCCTGGCCTTGCGCATCATCTGAAGCACCGGAACGTGAAAGAGTCAATCTTTTCGAACAGTTTGGGACCTTGGGAGGCTCATACCCTCGGGAATCTGGGGCCATCGGGTGCCCGGGGCCTTGCAGCATCCTCAATCTTCCAACACTCAGCATTTGCAATTGTCGTGAGCCTCGGGGTATTCCACCTTGCGTGCCGAGGGAGGGCACGGTGGCGGATAAATCAGAGCACAGAAAGCGAGCGCGCGGCGATAGGTGCTGGGCTTCTCTGGGCACTCGGTGAGAAAGGATGTCGCGCGCAGACAGATGGCAGGGTCGGCCCTGATCAGTGGGTCGACCCAGCCAAATCAAGGGTGCCATTGTGCCCTGTCTCTCGCCAATCAAGTGCGACTGTATCGTGCAGGTCAGAGTTGGAGCAGCACAGCATTTCAAGCGATGAGTAGCTTGCCAGGCAAACCACCGTTCGAGGACAACAGCGAGAAGGCGCGCGACGGTCGGCTGTTCTCTCCCCTGCCTCGAGCGCACGTTCGCGCGCCGTGGGGAGGCGCTGGCACGCCACCAGCACGATGGCGCGCATGCGTGTCCACAGCGTGTGCTGCTTGCTGTTGTTGGTATTGGGGAAGGGAGGAAGGAAGCCAAGCATCTGGCAGGACGCGTAGGCAGAAGAGGGCGCGGTTGGCTACTCTTCGTAAGAAAGAAACATGCATGGGAATGCGCCGCAAAAAATGTCGCTTCAGCACGCTTGGAGGAGGCAGGGGGGGAGAGGGGAGGAAGGGGGGAGGGGAAGGCGCGTTGGTGTTGCCTTGTGTAAATGAACGCCGGTCGTTGAAAGTATGTATATCTGAATCCCCAGGTCCAAATCTGCTTCAATCGCCTTCCTACTACCAGGACCGATGTGCTTGTGCTGTGATGTGTTATCATCTTGGAGGGCCTGGACCCAATCTACTTCATCTGCCTTCCTACGCGGTATCTGTACCTACTCCTTCCGACCGACGGGTAGTACCAGGGGCCGTTAAATCGTTGTTTTTGCTCCGCATTCTGCGCCTGGCATCTCGGTCCACAGAGCAACCCGACGTTGGCCATGTTTCTACAGCATATTTGTCCTCGGACGTGTAAACACATCCAATCGATGCTCTCTAGCACTAGCATTCCCTGACAGACTCTTCAGCCGTCACCACCTCCATCCAGCTTCGTTGCACCAGGAGATTTAGCCCATCCGCTCAAGCGGCCCGAACCTCTCGAATTTCACCGGCCGCCGTTCTAGATTGTTTTGCCTCGCTGGACATTTTGTGCAGTCTGTGTGTCACCCTCGGTCCTTCAGCTTCTCGGGCCCCCCTGGGCTCTCCTGTAACTCAGATTTTGTTCAGGGGCTCTGGCCTTCTGGGCTCTTCTGGCCTCTCCAGCTGCTCCTGACCGGCATGACCTCTCGAACTTCTCAAGCTTCTTCACTTTCTCTCCGTCTTCTTCGGCTTCACTGGCCTCCCCACGTAGTCCAGCTGCTGTAACGCCATGCAGGTCCAAACCCTGCCGCAGGGCCGCGCTCGCGCCGCCCGCCTCGGCCCCTGGAGCGGATGGCGCCGCAGATGCAGCGCGAGCTGCACAACGCGCTGGCTGCTGCCCGTGGGGCGGCGCTGGCGATTCCCGCGCGGCGGGCCTCCCGCGGCGCACGGCAGCGGCTTCTTGCCGCTTGCTGCGCGCCGAACATGGGGACTTGCCGCGCGGCGGTGGCGGAGCTCGAGGCCGCGTGGCTTCGCCCGCCTGCAGCAGCCCCACCGCCTCGTGGGGAGGCAGCTGCAGCAGCTCCTGCCACGCCCGTGGCGGCCGAGCCTTCTGCAGGCGCTGCCGCGCCTCGGAGGCGCCGCAGCCGTCGAGCGCAACGTGGCGGGCCCGTTGCTGATGGCACTGCCAACATGGTGGTGGACGGGAGGGAGGTCGGTGCTGGCGCGCACGCCGACGCCTCCAGCTTCGATGACGAGTGGGTCGACGCCCCTGGCGCGGCGATGATCGTTGAGGCGGCGGCGGTGCCCGCGGAGGAGACGGCGAGGGCGGCGAGCGCGGCTTCGCTCGCGGCGGACCCACTGTTGGCGGCGTTGCTGTCCCGCGGCGAGGCTACGCGGTCGGCGCGGAGGGCGGTCCTGGCTTCGCGGCTGGGGGCCCCTCCCGACGACACCCGCGCCCTCCTCCAGGCGGCGGGCGCCCGCGACCTCTGGAGCTGGAGCTCGTCGCCACGGCGGCGACAGCGAGCTGCTGCTGGAGATCGTCGCCACGGCCTTTACCCCACAGGGGTGAGGGGGCCGTCCTGGAAGCGGAGGAGGGTGCAGCGGGGGTGGGGGTGGTTCCGATCTCGCCGCTTGCGCGCTGGATCGGCCCCATCCTCCTCTCCTCCGCTCATGATGTTCGTCTTCGCCGTGCACTTGGTGGCGGCCCTCTGAGCTGCTGCCCTCCATGTCCTAGCGGCCAGGGTCCGTTCCCACGGATGCTAGACCTTGATTGTTCCCTGCCCCTTGTAACGCCATGCAGGTATCCCAGGCGGTGCGCTTTTGTTTCCCCCCCGAGCCCGTCCAGACTCTTCAGCCCCTTCCGTTTCTGTAGCTCTTCCAGTCTTTTCAGCTTAGCACCCCTTGCCCAATGTTTGTGGCACTTCCAGCTTGTCCGGCCTCTCTTGATGGTCCCGCTTGTTGGGATCTCCGTGGCCTCTCCAGATTCGCGAGGTTAGCAGCCTCTCGAACGAACGTTGCCTATGGTGGTTTCGTGTCGTGCCGACGCGGCAGCGACCGCGCTGCAGGCGTTCAGGGTTCGAACGCCGCAAGTGGCCCAGAATTGGCCAATGTGGAAGGATCTGGCGATCGAGGAGCCGCCGATCGTTCAATGCTGAGCGACCCGCACTGTGTCAGACACCAACACTGTGGTCGTCACGAGACGGACCTGCCGTAGTTTCTCGAGCGTATCCAGCCTTGCAGCTATTGCAGTCTCCGTCCAGTACTCCTCTGGTTTTTGTTCTAACCTCAGCGTCAAGCCGCGCGCTCAGCCCTTACGTTGCGGCGGTGTGTGGACATCGTAGGAGCACAAATTTGCGAATGCAGGTTGTTACCATTCGGTTGGTTGACGTTGGTCTTGCTGGATTCCCTGATGCCAATCTGCTTTAGGCGCCTTCCTACTTCACAAGAATTGAACTGCTTTCCACTTTCCTCCTTTTCAAGGGTCGGGCGACGTCTAAATCGAAGCTGAACGTTGAACTTCTTCTTGCTTATTCATTATACCCACCCTTCTTCGCACCGACGGGTAATTCCATGTTGCGCCAGGCGCTCCAGACAAAATAGGTGCCCGCTTGAAAGCATGATTCGGCAAACGGTGTGGTATCGCAGCCCGCGTTGTTCACAGTTTGGTGGGTTCGCAGAGGGTAATGAATTGCACACGCGGTTCGGTCGCATTGGATTGGTCAGTAGTGCAAATTGTGTTGGTCTGGTGGTATGCCGAAACATCTAGCCGTAGCTTATGGACGTGTCTCGTCTCAGGCGGGAGCGCGAGTTTGGCAAGAACGTGCCCTGCGAATTTGGAAAGGTTCCGCCCTCCATGCCAGTGATTACTGGGCATGCCAAGATCGGGATGAGCGCGGGAAGGGTTTAGGCGAGAACCAGATTGAGAAACCACTCGCTTTCCATCTGAGCGATCCGCTGTAAAGTTCGGGCCTGTCCTGGGACCCAGAACGCCTTCGACCGTGCTCTTGCTTGAATATCAAGTTTGACTGGCAAAACGTGAATATCTCGGGTGGAGCGCCCGGGCCACCCTACCGACAAGTCTGCCAGTGTTGCGGGGCGAGAGAACACTGTGAAACCACCCGCCTTCCTTACAGAGGTCGAGCTAAACGCCATTTCGGCGATGTCGTGAACCGCTTTCGCTTTGGCAGAGGCGGAGCGAAGACGGAACGAGGGACAACGAACACCAAACGAGCGGAGAACACGAACACGAAAACCAAGCGAAGGCGAAGACCAAACGAAAGCCAAACGAAAACGAGGTTGCAAAACAGGCCAGCTCGCAAAACCAGCTCGAGCCCCGTGCCGCGTGAGCTCTGCACCCGCCCGCCTCGAGGCGCGGCACGCCCTCCGCCCGCGCGGTTGCTCCTCAGACCCCCGGCGCCGTGGCAACCGGGCGAGAACCCGGAGAGGAGAAAACGCCAACATAATCTTTAGGCGTTCCGCGCGGATTTCTTGGATCCGCGCTGGGGCCCCCTGACGGCGCCTCTGGCGCCGCCCCTGGCGCGCTCCGCGCGCCAGGGAGGGGGTCCGGTGCAGATCCAAGAAATCCGCGCGGAGCGCCAAAAGTTTATGTTTATGGCTTCTTCCATTAACCCCCATAGGTCTTCAGACCGCCCCAGGAGTGGAAGCTAATTATCCTCTCGACGCCCTTATTGGCGGACTGGGGTCCCACCGAGAGTGTAACATGCTTATTTCTCCGCGACACCCGCCGCGCAGCAACGAGGACGGGGGGAGGAGGAGGAGGAGGAGGAGGAGGAGGAGGAGGAGGAGGAGGAGGAGGAGGAAAAGGAGGAGCAGGAGGAGGATGAGGGGCGAAGTTTATTCACCGCCGAGAAAAACAGGGGGGGCACAATTCAAGACCTTCTGAGGTTATCGGGCCCGTCCGCCCCCCCCCTCCCCCAGATTGCCGGTTGCGAAGGCCCGAAGGGGATGCGCAGTACGTGTGCGCGTGGGCATACCTGGGGCTGCCCAAGGCAAACAGGTTGGGTCATCGGCCTGCCCCCCCCCCCCGCGGATAACCCGGGCTACGTGAGGGGGCGGGCGCGGAGTTGGTCGCGGGTCGGTCGCGGGGGGGGGTCCGGGGAGGGGTCGCTTGCGAGGACGACGACAACACAGATTGTTCGTTCTTACCCGCTCGCGTGCCGTTCAACACGTATATCCCAAACCATCGATGCCCGCCTTTTTCGTCTTCGGTCGTGCACCCTGGGGGGCTATATCTTCGGAGTGAGGTATTATTTGGGGTATATCTACCTTACCTACCACGTGTAATTGGCGCAGCCCCTAGAACAGGGGAAGAGAGGACGGAGGGAATGGGGGCAGGGAGAAGGACGGAGCAATAGAGAGATTCGCTGGAGAGGGGCTAGGAGCAGAACACACGTGCCCAGGCGGCCAGGTCGAGCAGGCGGGTTGCTGAAGCGTGAGTCCTGCATGAATCGCGAGGTGCCCTCGAACGATAGCGCGATTCCCAAGTAAATCGTGAGAAAAGCCAGAGCGAGAGCATTGCAAGGAAGTCCCACGCGAGAGCGCGACTCCTGCAGAATCTGTGAGGACATCCCGCGCGAGAGCGCGATTTTGAAATACAATTTCAGGAAGTATAAGGCGGGAGCCGTTATTATTGTTGCTGTTGCTGTTGTTGTTGTTGTGGCTGTTGCTGCTGTTGTTGCTGTTGCTGCTGTTGTTGCTGTTGCCGTTGCTGGTGTTGTTGCTGTTGCTGTTGTTGTCATTGTTGCTGCTGTTGTTGCTGCTGTTGTTGTTGTAAACTGGGGGCCAGGGGCACAGCCTGAGAAGGATGACGTCCCCTTGAAAAAAACAGCGTGCGAGCCCTAGGAGGAACACCTGACTCTAAACGCGCAAGGTGCACTGGAGGGGGGCAGATCGACAAGAATCGTTCTCGAGAAGTGAGAATTCAACAAGTAAGCAAACGAACAAACACAACAATAGTCAGGACCGCGGATCCCAATTTGGGCCACACCCAGGGACAGTGAGAGACCGTTCGGCCCCTGACTCTGATATCCATGCCTACGGTGTCTTGGATTTTTTGGGGAAGGGATGCCCAGTCCCAAAAGCAGCGGATGTGGATACCATATGGCCTTGCTGGATGCCCGATCTCTATCCATGTCTACTGCATCTCGATTTTGTCTAGTGAAGGGATTTCCGAACATCTGAGCCGTACTAGACATGGATACAAGTCTTGCCCGCAATGGAGTTGCTAGGAACAGGGAGGCTGGGGGGTGAAGGGGACCAAACACGGGCGGAGGTTCGGGGGATAGGACGCGGGACGATTTCGCCTGGTCGCGCCGGGAGTCAATTCACTACCCTTGCGGGGTCAGGGCACCTACAAGAAGATCAAGTCCGGCACGCCCGTCTTCCCGCCGAACCTCACCAAGGAGGCGAAGGTGTGCCTGCATCCTTTTTGTTTCCGCCCTGCTTTCTTCTCCCCCCCCCCCCCTCGTATTGGTTGCTACTGCAGTGGCCTCGCATGATGGCGAGCCTGCATCTCGAACCAAGAGGGTCGGTAGAGCCGCGTCGGCGAATGTGATTGTTCTCGTTCACGTTTAGACCTGATTGTTGTAACCTTAAGTCGGGCGTGCCCCTCTACAGGGAGAAGATTCAAAAATTGTCCAAACATTGTCTGGGGGCTATTCTCATGTGATTTTTTTTCTAATA
This sequence comes from Prorocentrum cordatum, assembly GCA_963575745.1. Lineage (NCBI taxonomy): Eukaryota > Dinophyceae > Prorocentrales > Prorocentraceae > Prorocentrum > Prorocentrum cordatum. The sequence continues at coordinate 361,857 of CAUYUJ010007914.1, forward strand.
TTTTTGGAGCATGTTTTTGAATTGCTTTCCGTCCAAAAATCCGCATGTAGGAGGACACGCCCGACCTAATTGTAACCGTTGAACCGCACACCTTGACCAGAGTTTGATCGATGTGGCCTGCCAGGTTTGGCCGAGCTGGCCTCGTATGGCCTCGTCAGGTCTGCGTGCGCTGGCCGAGTTATTTGATGGGCCCGTTGTCCACCACCACCACCACCAGAAGTTGGAGGGGGAGGGGGTACTCCTCCTCTTCCTCCTCCTCCTCGTCCTCCCCCTTTCCCCGTCCAACTTATGGTGACGGTAATACAACAGGCCCATCATTATTGAATCGTTTCGCGCCTTCCGGTCGCCCACGTTGTGTCATTGTTGCTAGTTGGGCATGTGGGAAGTGCCATGGCTGAGGCCACGAGGGGTGCGTATGTGTATATATATATATACCTGTGTGAAAGTGTATATGTATGTATGTGTGTAGGTATGAGTTTGTATGTCTGTCTGTCTGTCTGTGTGTGTGCATGTATGCATGTATGTGTGCATGCATGTATGTATGTGTGTACGTGTGTGTGTGTGTGCATGCATGCATGTATCTATATGTGTATATGTGTATAAGTATGTATGTATATGTGTTTGCGCCTATGTATGTCTATACATACAATTATGTATATATGTATGTATATATTTAGCTATACGCTTACTTAGTTAGGCATGTATGTATGTAGTCATGCATGTACGTACGTATGTATGTAGCTATGCATGTGTGTATGCATGCACGCGTGCATGGTTGCATGCATGTATGTCTGCCTGTATGTATGTCTGTATGTATGCAGGTGTGTATGTGCATGCATGCATGCATACATGAATGTGTGTATGCATGTGTATGTATATATGTGTATATGTGTATATGTGTATATATATAGATGTGTATATGTATATGTATATGCGTATGTAAATGTATATGTATATGTATATGGTTATGTATATGTATGTGTATGTGTGTATGTATATGTATATGTACATGTATATGTATATGTATATGTATATGTACGTAGGTATGTACGTAGGTAGGCATTTATGAAATTATGTCAGAACTCTTAAAACATGTATTGTTGTATGTATGTATGTATGTACGTACGTATGTATGTGTGTAATGTATGTCGTGCATGCATATGCGTATATGTATGTAGTTGTGCAATGCGTACATGCATGCATGTATCGATGCATGCATACATGCATATAGGTAGGTAGGCAGGTAGGTGGTAGGTAGGTAGGTAGGTAGGCATGCATGTATGTATGTTTATCTGCCTGCCTGTTTGAATGTATGTATGGATGGATGGGTGGTCGGATGGATGTATGTACGTATGCATGATGATATACATATTTGCACACACCTAGATATAATATAAATATACATATGGGAGATGCCGGCCCTAGGGCCGGCCCCTCCCACTGTACGACGGTCCCCCCCCGCCCCCCGGGCGCTCTCCGGGCCGCCCTCCGAGGCCTCGACTCGGCTCGAGATCGCTCACACGGCGTCCAAGATGGCCTCCGGGCGCCCTGGGAGGCTCCCAGCATGCTTCCAGCCTGCCCCGAGAGCGCTCCAAGACGGCCGCACGCGACATCCCGACGGCCCACGAGACGCCCCGAGAGCCCCAGGGATCCATCCATCCTTGGACCCATCCACCGGCACGACATTGGAGTGGGTTCATAATTTCGTGCATGTCTGGAGCGGGAATCCAGCGGAAGGAGAGACCGTGAAGCGAGAAATCAGAATGCGCACCGTGAAGGATGTTGAGCATCATGATCAGCAGAAGGGCATTTGCGCTGTCGAGTGGCACCGTTTTGGCAGCAGCATAATGTATCATCCCCAGGACCTTATCACGCGCTTGCTGCACAAGAACCCTCGCGAGCGGATGACATTAGACGCGGTCCTGGAGCATCCATGGGTCGCGTTGTACGCTCCTTAGTTTCGTTGCACATCGTCCCCTCTTGAACTGTTGCATGTGGTGCAGAATACTTTCTAGTATGCCATGGCTTTGTCCACTCATTGTGGGGTACTCTTCCTGGGTACTCTTCCTGTCCAACTGTCTCTGGAGTTATTCGCGTGTGTGTTGCCTGTCGCTCCAATTTTCGTTGATCAGCAGGCATCCCTTTCAACTTGCGTGTCCCCCGCACTTTCTGGTGGTATATTTGCCAGCGTGGACCTCAAACAGTGAGATGTTGCACTGTGGATGTGTAAGCTATGTAGTGTGATCTTTGTGGTGTGATGTATGTGGTCTGAACTGCGAGGTGTTGGCTATGTGGCAAACTGTAGGTAGTGCAATTAATCTAGTGTGAGCTATGCGGTGTAAGCTGCGTGGTGTAATATATATGTGGTCTGAGCCATTTGGTGCAAGCTATGTGGTGCGTGATATGAGGTGCAGTCTGTGTGGTGTGAGCTATGCGGGGTGAGCTGTAAGGTACTAGCTATGAGGCGCAATCTATGCAGTGCAGCGTGTGTGGTGTGATCTAAGCGGTGTAAGCTCATGGTATGAATTATTTGGTGCAAGCGATGTGATGCAACATGTTTGGTTCAATCTATGTGGTGTGTGGTATGTGCGTTTGATGTGGTGAGAGCGCTGCAGTGTACTACGCACGGTGCGCCCACGAGGCGGCTACGGGCAGCGTCGTGGGGAAACCTCGGCAGACCCACCTAGCGCACGATGCGGCCACGAGGCGGGCGCGGACGGCAACGTGGCGAAACCTCGCCAGACCCATCTGGACAGAGCACGAGGCAGCCACGAGGCGGCTACAGGCGGCAACGTGGCGAAACATCGCCAGACCCACCCAGCGCATGGCGGCCACGAGGCGGGCACGGACGGCAACGTGGAAAATCCTCGCTGGACCCATCCAACGCTTCAGCGGCACCAGGAGGAACCCCTACATGCAAGCACTGTTTGGGAGCGGAGGAAAAAGCAGGCAGAAAACGAGAATGGGCGTTCTGCGAGCTCACCACGGGTGTGTTGAGCAATGGGGGGAAGAGAGAGGGGGAGGAGGACCGATGCCATATAAAGGCATGCGTACGTGGCACGCCACAATGATTCAGTGAACGCTGTATTATATCAATGCCAGCCATATTTACGAGCACCATGGAGCTTACATGTCGCATCTCGCTGTACCATCGACGCACGCACCTGGGTTCCCGCGTCTGGGAGGATGAGAACGTGCAGGGAAACGGAGATGTGGAGCAGCAGGAGGAAGTAATATAGCGAACCAGTTTGAGTGGTCGATGCGGCGGTGGGGCCAATGGTTTTTTGCCTCGCCAAGGAACTGTGGCGGATCCAATGCACAGAGGCTCCAGAAGCACTACGGCGGCATCATGTGAACAGCCAAGCTCCCTCCGCCATCTGACGGATGCGGCGTGACGTCCGGCAGTTTCTGCGAGTTTTTTCGCATCGCTCCGCGCCTTCCGATGGTCCAACTCGGAAGAACAGCTCGAGGGATTCCGATTCCTGCCTGATGCTAGAGCAGGAAGGAGGGATTACCCTCTCTCTACCTCGCGGTGCCCTCAGTGTCATATGGCTATAAACCCTGGAAACGAGCACTCTTCTTGCGAAGGCCTTATTGCCAGTGCCGCCGACTTTGGAAGGGGAGGGGGGGGCGACGGCGACGGCGATGACGACGACGGCGCTGACGCTTTGGAATCGAAAGCTCATTCCAGATAGGGTTGCTCCTGCCTGGGGGGGCGGGGGTCACACTCCCGGTGTTCCCCCACCCACCCCAGGACCCCGCCCCCGCCCCCTAGGACCCCCACCTCACCCTCCCAGGATCCCCACCCATGGGGGGGATGAAGGTGCTTCCCTTCGACTCGGTTGCGACATTGCTCGCTTTCCTCTGGCTGCAATGTTTGAGGGGGAGCGGCGACGACGACGAGCACGACTCAAACGGAAAAGCCGCTCACACACGCCGACAACGTGGGCGGATTTCAGGGCCCCTACGGAAAGCACCCGCAGAGCCAGGGCAGGCATTGCAGGCGAGTGGGACGGGGGAGGAGGTATCCTTGGAAATTGTAGTTTCATTGAGGGGCGCGCTGGACACTGCTGCCTGGGAACGATGCGTTGGCGGAGCCTCATAGCCTCATAGCCTCTGCATGGTGCCGAGTACGTGCGGCGAGGAGACCTTCCTTCGCGGGCTTGTCCCTGTCCTCACCTCCCTTGCGGCCCCCTTCCAGGCCCTCGGGGCCCGCCCCCCTCCACCTGGCCAGCTCGGAGGGACAGCCCGAGAGATTCCGATCCTTCATCTCCGCCTGGTGCAGCGAAAGGACGAACCCGCCTCAGGCTCCACAGCTGCTCCGCCGCCTGCCCTCTCGGCCGGAGCCCCGCCGCTCAGCTCCGGCGCCCCGTTCGGCCCTCTGCCGCCGTCCGCCCTCCAGTGGTCTTCGGGGGCCCCCGACATGGTGAGGTGACCACACCGGGTGGTGGGTCGGTGGGTTGGCGCCACCCCAACATACTAATATTAGGTGTACGTCGCCCCCAGGTGCGACGCGCACACCGAGAAATCTGATTGTATATGCGTGGTGGCGGGCGCTCTCTGGCCACGCCGCTCGGGAAATCGATGTACTGATGATGCTGATGATGATGATAATGCTGATGATGCTGATGATGCTGATGATGCTGATGATGCTGATGATGCTGATGATGCTGATGATGCTGATGATGCTGATGATGATCATGATGATGATGATGATGATGATGATGATGATGATGATGATGATGATGATGATGATGATGATGATGATGATGATGATGATGATGATGATGATGATGATGATGATGATGATGATGATGATGATGATGATGATGATGATGATGATGATGATGATGATGATGATGATGATGATGATGATGATGATGATGATGATGATGATGATGATGGGTCGGACGCGCGCCTCCAAGGAGGATATATGAAGTATTAGTATGTCTCTGTGCGTCCCAGTGGGGGATTTCGGGGCCGCCGCACGGCTTTGGGCCTCCCTGGCCGCTCTCCGACAGGACGCCTCTCGGGCAACCGAGGCCTCCCCCGAGGTCCCCATGGAGCCGTGCGGCGGCGGGCCGCGCGGTGGGATCTCTCTCGGGGCTCCGAGGTCGCCGCGTGGTGCGTCACCACGTGGACTCTCGGCCCCCCCTTGCCCCCTCCTCATTCTTTCCTCCTCCTCCTCCTCCTCCTCCTCCTCCTCCTCCTGCTGCTGCTGACACGACGAGGGGAATGAATCCGGATCGCCCACCACATGAATTAGAGAAGCTGAAGGTCACTCAGTAAGGGCACCCCCAAGTGCGCAGTCATGCTACAGCTCGAACTCGAAGAATGGATCCAGGGAGATGAAAAACTCCCTCGCGACCTCGGGGACCTCGGTATCAGGAACACCGAGCGGGGCCCCCGTGGGCACATCCTCGAGGCGCACACAGGCAAGGAAAACGGCACAAGTCAGACGGGTACTCTTTTGAGCACCGTAGTGCGGAATCCAGTCCCACCCTCCCGACGACCAACCGCGGCCACGTGTCCTCCTCGGTGCTGACACCTCCCCCCCACGCCAGCACCTGGCGAGCCGAGTCAGACTCGGCGCATGGACCCCGCGCAGACGGGTGGGCTTCAAGAAATCACATCCGAACATAAATTGATCGACGCAAACGGTGCTAGCGCACGGCAGTGACGCAACCCACGCCATCTCAAGACACCTCCAGGATGGAGCTCTTCCTCTCCTCCAGGGCACTTCGGGATGCCCCATAGTGCAACATACGCCAGCACAAGCACAAGTTACAAGAAATCCCACTGTCGTCCTCAGCAGTTGCCCAAGGCAACTTGGCGGCGCTCAGCGGTGGTGAGGCTGGGGAATCCCCCACGGCGCCTCGCTGCTACGGGTTGGCCTGGGCCCTGAGGTATCGGCCAGGGGAACACACCGAGCGGTGGACCGGGTCTCGCTAGGAGTCCCACACATAACCCCCACGACGATTCCCTGATAGACCCTACCAGTGCTTGATGGCGCCTTCATTTCGGAGGTCCCCACGGACCCTATCATTCGCAACATCCACGGACAACGCCCACAAAGGCCGAGTGAGCGGAGAGCAGACATTCATTTCCACAATCCAGTGCTGGAGATCCCTCGGCAGGCGCAATCCAGGAGAAAAAGGTGGAACACAAAAGCGCAACCGAAGTAATCCCGCGGAATCGCCCCCGAGAGGGGCGGCCCCCCATTCCCTTCCTCAGCGCCCCCCACTCAACATGGGTGCCAGGCGGGGCAACATCCGAGGGGGGGGGGGGCAGGAGGGGGGCAAGGCAAGGGGGCGCGATAGGCGGGGACAAGTGCCCTCCCCCCATGCACCCCCGCAGCGCGCAGAGATCGACTCAACTTCGCATCCCCCTTTTTAAGGCCCGCGACCTCGGCGGGGGGCAACGGGGCCAGGAAAGCCGCCGGGCTCCTCGCGCAGCGCCTGCGCTGATGCCGAAGGTGACGGATCAGCCTTAAACGCGCATGAAATTCGATACCGCGTGCAAGACGCACAGAACGCAACTGGGGCGAGTCGATGGGTGGGCGCGCCTTCGCAACGTGGGTCTTCCATGCGCCATCGGGCATTATTTTTCGATATATATATATATATGTATATATATATATCCTCTGCTGGCTCGAACCTTCCCTATGTTGAAGTCCGTACCTAGGTTCGTTATGGAGTCCGCGATAGTCCCAGAGTATTCCCCAAGGGCAGACGAAGCCTTTTTCATGACCTCAGTATTGTTGGATGTGAAAATTATGTTTGTCATTTGGGTCAGAAGCTCGAGAGCGCGAGTGAACTAGAAGAACGCGCACGCCCCGGAAGATCGGCAATATCGTATAAACAGACGTCGGTTGCGTACGCGATCGGTTCGAGCGAGGTGTTATCGATGCGGATCGAGAGGTCGGCCCCTTCGAAGATGTCTGTCTCGCGAAAACAGCGGGCAGCATGTAGGCTTTCACCACGAGAGCGGCCGCAGAGGATCCTGCGACTATCCCTTGGCCGGGCGCGACCTCATCCCCCGCCCAACGATGCGAACCTAAGGCGGCACGGCGCGCCAACAGCGGGAAATTGCACTCACGTCCTTCTTCAGACATGATGTCATGATTTGCGCGCTCATAGCACTGCTTCAAATCTGCCAAAAGGGCTGCCACACAGTCTCCTTCGCGGTCGGCCAAGTCAGCGCGCGCAGCAGCCCTCCAGGCCGAGTCCGCGCTGCAACTCTCTCCCGTTGATGGCAGTGATGGGCTAAGATTTAAGAATGCGCGCGGCTGCAACTCTCGAATAAGCCCGTCGGTCGGCGGCCGACCGATTTGAGGAACAGGGCGACGATAGGCTCTTTGAGAGTTGTGGGATTCGTGCCTAATATGTTCATGGTGTTGAGAAGGCCTTCCATGACTTTCAGGGCCCCCTCGGAGAGCTGCGAGAAGTGCATGGGGTGGTGCCCGTCCACGGCAGTGTCGTTAACCTTGAACCCCGCGGAGATCTTCTTGAGCTGCTCTGGGCTGGGTCCTGCTGGGACCCTGTAGCCGTGGGCCAGGTCAGGGAACTCCAAGCTTGTTGTAGGCTCCCCAAGGTTTTGACAACATATCATACTGTTCTTGATGTCGAACTCCGAGGGCAGAAGTGTGGCCTCCCTCTGGATGTTCCAAGACGTCTTCAACAAACCCGTGCGTGGTCTTAGTGGTGCTGCGCGCTCTCCTTGCTCCTCCAGCCAGGGCCTTCCCGCACCACTCCTCCCAACGCTTGCTGATCTCCTTCCCTTCCTTCTGAATGTATGTATCATGTAGTTCGTCCAATATCTGGATCCACACTTCCGCCCCGACGAGAAAATCAAGATGGCGGGCTCAGTCGAGTGCCAGGGTGCCCATGTCGCGCGCACAGACGTGCCAGTAATCGCTGTGGGTCCTCCACAGTGCCCTGGAAGGTCCACCTCGAAGCGGGAGATTGAAAGTGCGCAAAGCGAGTTGTTCGAGATTCGCGTTTTTGTTATGAACAAGGCTCCTCAATCCTTCAACCTCCTGGTCATCCCTTTTTCACTCGGCAGAGGGTTCCCACTGATGATGATCAACCCAGACAAACGGATTTGCTCAAACTGAAACGGTTCGCCTCCCTCGAGGCCGATAGCGCCGGCGATTTGAAATTTGGCGTTTAGTTCGCCCCCTGTCTTCGTAGTCCAGACAGGGTAGAGGCGGTCGAGGGAGTCCTGGAGGATGGCTTTCTCGCCCTCGCTGATAGGAGTCCTGCAACCTCCTGACGGGTGCCGAAAAATCCCCAAGCTGGCTTTGACTATCTTGGACCAGGTCGTCGTAGTCAGGGGGCTCGGGCTGGGGTCCCACAGGGACCGTGGCTGGAATATGTGGGTGAGCGTTTAACCGTTGAACCCAGATGTCCCCCGTAGCGCTGCTCAAGGACATCGCAACTGGCTTGCGCGGCGGAACGCGTGCATTCAGATCGACGGCGATTCTCTCGAAGGTGAAGGCAAGCACGGCATCCACTAGAAAGTAGTCTATGCTTGTCCTATTGTCCCCGATGATACATGCGTGCTCGACGGGGGCGACCACCTCTGCTTTGTATTTCTCGGGCCTCATGCACTCGGATTGCGTCTCAGGGTTTGCGCTGACATCGCCGCCGGCGACGTAGGGGGCTCCCGACTTCAGAATGTGCGGCCCCAGGGTTCTGGGTAGAGCGATGTTAGCGCGGCCTGCCCAAATACTGCCCACCCAGTAGTTAGAATATAGACTGACAATCCCAAAATTCCTTGTCCTCGCATAGGCGTGAACGATTCTCCCAGGAGCCAAGACACCCTTGGACGCGGACGGTTGCCAGGAATCTAGATGACGGCGAGATAGGATCCCCCCCCCGAATTTCGTTTACAGGGGGTGACTAAACAGGGGCTCCAATGGCTGGCCCACCCCTGGTGACCTAAAGAGGCTTGTACATGTGGTATATGGTAGTGTCGGAGTCTATACTCCTGCACCAAAGACTATTGCTGCTTCGCGGGGAACTGCATCTAAAAAGTAGTAGGCATCACCCAAGAGGAAACATTCGTTGTGACGAACAAGAAATTGTTACACACCAGACGATTTGACGTGAGACGGGGCCTTGGCCTCACATGCATCAGCTCTGGATGTCGGGGAACGTGAGCGGGTCCTCGGGGCCTCGTGGAGGTTCGTCTCCGCGGCCGGCAGCTTGGGCAGCCGCTTCTCTGCCAGTCTCCACAGGGTCTGGCAGGGCGTCCTCGTCCACGCTGATGCTGGCCGCCAGGATGGTGGTGAGCTTCTCGACCACGGCGGTGATCTCCGCCTGCCGTGCTGGGGCCTTGGCGCCGTCCTGCTTGGCAGTTGCAGCCGACGAATGATCCACGGGTACACCAGTAAGATCGTCGGGACCGACCCCCTGCATGGCGTCGTCCTCGCCGGCTTTGTCTGACTTGTGGTTTGCCTCGATCTTGGCTGTGACTTCTGCGATGGCCTCCTTAGCCTTCGAGACGAGGGCGACCTGCTGTTCCAAGTGGCTGCGGGCATTTGCAACTTCGATCTCGTGCAGTTTGGGCTGCTCCTGGTGTCGCTCGAGCTGCTTGAGGTGCTTGATGCGCTTGTCTGCTGCCGCCTGCATCTGGGCGCTGGTCGGCTTGGCTGCGACTCTGTTGGAGTGGAGCTCTTGCAGGGAGGTCTCGAGGGCTTTGCATGCTGGCTCGCCTTTTTCTCAGAGCTTGCGTAAACTGTCCAGGGCCTGCTGGCAGATCTGTATCTGGTGGCCCGAGATGGACTTGGCTGGGGTGCCCGCAGCGCTCTGCCCCGCAGGGGCCGGTTCGCTCGACGCCTCACCCGGGGCGGGAGCGGGCGCCGCTGCGGCACCGAGCCCAGGAGGTGCGTCTTGGCTTCCTGCTCTTCAGCCTCTTGCAAGCTGGCCAGTCCCTGCTGCGCCGACGAAGTTGGCACTGGGGGCTGACTTTGACCAGGATTGCGGGGCGTACGCTTGCCTCTGGGCTGGTCGGACGCCGTGTTCTTGTCCTGCGAAGTATTCTTGCCGCGCGAGTGCTGCTCGCCACAGCGCCAACAACAAGACAGATTCCAGGATACACTGGCCTGGCAGCAGCACTTGCAGGTCCAGCTGTAGGCCTCCTACTCTGGCCACGAGCGCGCCAGGGCTGGCCCCGCGACATCGCGTGAATTGCGGAGATGGAGTCGCAAAAGCACGGGCGCCTGCTCTCCGAGCAGGGAGTGAAATGACGGCCCAAGGTTGCGCCAACTACCTTGAGCCAAAATGGCTTGAGCCAGATGGCTACGGACCTTCTCCTCTTCCTCCTCCTCCTCCTCCTTTTCCTCCTCCCCCTCCTCCTCCTCCCCCTTCTCCTCCGCCCTCCTCCTCCTCCTCCTCCTCCTCCTCCTCCTGCTCCTGCTCCTCCTCCTCCTCCTCCCCCTTCTCCTCCCCCTCCTCCTCCATTCCTTCTCCTTATAAATGATTTCTCCCTGTCGCATCCCGAGGCCAGTTTTCAGGGCGGGCCGGGCGTTTCGCCTGAGACTTCCTCACCACTGATGTCTCTGAAGCAAACAGCGGCAGCAGTTTCACAGATGGAGGGCGTGCCGTTTTCAAAATGTGGCTCTCGCCTATGCGCGGCGAATATTCGATTTAGAACATTGAAAAGAGTTTCACGGATTGAGGGCGGGTCGTTTTCAAAATGCGCTTATCGTTTTAGCGCTGCGCACATTTTAAAACACAATGTGCAAGAGTTCATGGATTGCGAGTGGTTTTAAACATGTGGTTATCATGTTGGCGCCGCGCACAGTCGTTTTGTTAAGTTTGCAATAGTTTCACGGATTGAGGGCAGGTGGTGTTCAAAATATGATTCTCGCCTCAGCGCGGCGCACATTCGCTTAAACAAGTTATCAGAGCTTCACGGATTGAGGGCGGTTCCGTTTCAAAATGTGTTCTCGCCTTAGCTCCGCGCACATTCGTTTACAACATGTTCAAGATTTTCACGGATTCCCATCATCAACGTACCAGAAATGGTGTTTTGAAAGGGTTCAGGATTTTGCGGGTGCCACAATTACGTTGATTCTCGGTGTTGAAGTCCTAGGAATGGCGCTTTGGCGCGATTCGGGATCGTCAAGGCGCAACAGTCCGGTTGATCCTTGACGTTGGAATCCCGAGAACAATGTTTTGGCATGCTTCAGGGTCTTCAAACGGGTGTCTTCCAACGAGGCAGTTCCATCAATGGGAATGAACCGTTGTAGGGGCCTATGAAGAGGGAGCTTGGAGGGAGGGTTTACTCTAACATCGTTGATGACTCTTGAGTTTACACTGGTCCTTCCTCCTACCCCCCGCGTGGCGCCCGAGCTCCGTCCGCCTTCCGGTAGTCTGGGCGGCTGGTCCCGGCCATGCTTTGCTTGCACGTGCCGAATTCGCAAGATGCACAGTCCGCAAGGGAGAGGAGCAGGCGGAGGGAGGGAAGGGGGGAGGGGAGGGACGGAGGGAGGGAGGGAGGAGGAGGAGGAGGGGAGGAGGAAGAGGAGGAGAATGGAGGGAGGAGGATGGAGGAGGAGGAGGTGGAGGAAGGGAGGAGGAGGAGGAATAGGAGGAGGTGGAGGAGGAGGAGGAGGAAGGCAGGAAGAGGAGGAGGAGGAGGAGGAAGAGGAGGGAGGAGGAGGAGGAGGAGGAGGGGAGGAGGAGGAGGAGGAGGAGGCGGAGGAGGAAAGGAGGAAGGAGGAGGAGGAGGAAGGGAGGAGGAGGAGGAAGGGAGGAGGAGGAGGAGGAGGAGGAAGAGGAGGAAGAGAAAGGGAGAAGGAGGAGGAGGAGGACGAGGAACAAGAGGAGCAAGAGGAGGAGGAGGAGGAGGATGAGGAGGAGGAGTAGGCGGAGGAGCAGGCGGAGGAGCAGGCGGAGGGAGGAAGAGAAGGAGGAGGAGGAGGAGGAGGAGGAGGAGGTGCCGATATCGCCGCCCCACCCTCATCGTTGCAGCTGGATCCGCGTCCTTCGGATTGCTGCTTAGAGCGCACCCCAAGGGAGATATCCGTGGAGTGGCGGTGTCGGTATGTTTGTTGGTGTCGCCCAGAGAGAGAAGGGGAGGGAGGGAGGTTGGGGAAGTGTGTGTGAGGAGGAGGAGGAGGAGGACCATCGCATGCTAATGAGGAAGGCTAGGGTTAGGCCGACCCGACCCTAACCGAAACCTGAGGGTTACATCCGCTCTCCCTTTACGCTCGCGTTCGTCCCTGTGTCGCCCCTCCTTCCTTGAGGAGCTGGGCCGCAGGGATGGGCAGGGAAAGTCGGGGGCGGGCCTTCATACTACTCTTGGGATGACGGCCGCTGCTTGCCAGGAGGGACCACGCACCTTGGGAGAACTTGCTTTGGAAGCGCTCCTTGCATTCACCTTTGAGTCCTTTGAGGTTGCTTTCGCTGTAGCGGCCGCACTTCTTACAAACGACTAGGAAGGACTCGACATCAAGGTAATCACATATCATTAAAGTGTGCTTCTGGGGGTCCCGAATTAACTTTGACAACATGACTGAATTACCTGGGCATGCTTCACACATGCGGGCCTGTCGAGGTGCTGTCCGTGCGGGCGCGGGTATGACACGCTAGGCACAGCCAATGACTATTAAGCCATGCCCACTGATGTCTGGCCACGCCCTGGGGGTTACGGCACGCACGAGCACGCCGAGGACGACCCCCAGGGGGCGGGGGTGGTGCAGTCCACTGGCTGACTGCCCCCGCTGCCCCAACTGGGGGGTTGAGACTCTGGGCGGGCTTCTCGTAGGCCTTCTTGCCCGACTTCGGAGCGAGTGGTGCCCACAAGGAAAGCGCCTCAGCAGCATACTTCACAAGCCTCTGAACTCGGCTACGGCATTCTTTATAATGCTCGATTTCTCTCGGGGACGGGGCGGGGATTCTGGCGGCCGCTTGTTTGGCCACCTTGTCCGCCCAGTCATTCATTTCCTTTGGCAACAAACCAGCCCCTCGAGCCGACCACCAGGGACGACAGATCCTGGTGGGCCTTTACTTTCCCGATCTCGAGGGACGCAACCAGCTCTGGGACCTGGCCAAAACTGAAACTCCTGAGTACATTTCCTTACGTGAGACTTCGGCGCTCTGGTGCACCGAGAGGATACCCTTGAAGTCCGCCCACGCTTTGGTGACTCTGGGGCAGGACGTAGCAACTAGAAACCCCAGGTTTTCGGCAGCGGGCGACGTGGGGGGGAGGCTGGCCCCCACAGGGCCTGAGAGATTGGCAACCAGGTCGCCGTCCACGTCGATTTTGACCGCGGACCAGGCGGGGGCATCGTACACCGCGGGCCCAGATTTCAAAGCACTGCCATCATGGAAAACTTCTCCTTGCATGGCCACCTCCTTGGGCAGCCCATCTCGAGGCCAATATACAGCCTGATCTAGTCCTAAACCAGGGGGCCTCAGAGCTATGGGTTCAGGTCGAAGTTGAAATCCTAACACATATGGAAATCCTCTCCTCGGGTCCTTCCTTGAACTCCTCGATATCTGCTTCGCTTAACATTTCCTCTCTCAGGTTGCGGGTCTGCGGGCACTCGAGGAGCCTGTGGGGGGCGGAGTCCACGGAGCCCTTACACAGCTCGCATTCGACTTCATTATGATAGCCTGCCTCGGCCATCTTTTCTTTGGTCCAAATGCACTGACAGCCATATGAAAGCAGCGTTTTCCTTTTGTAGGCCAGCACTGTACCATCCTGCATCGCGCGCTGCATGACCGACGGGTCGAGGGGCTCGTCGAAACCGAGCTTCTGCCCCGCCTTCGCGTCCAACTGCAACTGCCACTGGGATTGAAACAGCTTCTTGATGAGGGCAGGGGAGGTGGTGATGAGTGGGCAGTCCTGGCCTTGCGAGTCTCGAAAGACGAGCGGGTCGGGCATGGGCCACCCCAGACGGCTCAGGCTGAGCAGCGTGGCCCCTATGGGCCCTCGGATCTGGTACCACTTCGCAGGGGGCTCGTGGAGGACCTGGAGGGCTTGTTCACGGAGTCCCACCAGAGAAAAGCCGATCGCACCAGGATAATGAGCAACTCTCCAGATCAGGTTGGCCCAATAACTTGCCGGCCCCAGGGCAGCACTCCACGTCGGGTCCCCCGATATCGATAATGCCAGGGACCTGGATCTTGTAGCACAGCGGGGCCCTACAATCTTGAGGTAGAGGGACTGGGCTTCATACAGCTCAGGGTTGGCGAGGCCGACGACCTCGGCGCCATGGTAGGCGGCTGCTTTCAAGCTTGTCTGATAAATATTCCGCATATTCGCACCTGCTCGCCTAATCTGGGCCACGCGGTGGAGTCGACATTTCATCTTGGAGGTTCGCTTCGCCAGAGCTTCCCGGGCCTTCTTCGAGACCCTATTGCCCATGGTGAAATCGACTCCGAGGTTTGGCGCAGACTGTGCTTGGTTGACTCCCTCTGGTCCACTGTACTTACCTAGAGCTTTGGCCAGGCGATGGTGTGCTGCAGTGGACGAGCCCAGCACCGCAGCCTTGTGCAAGGCGACCGAGCAGTCGAGGTCCTCCTCGATTAAATCTAGCATGCTGTCGGCGGCCTGCGCCAGGTCCGACACCAACGGGCGAACGCTTGTGTTGTTGCTTGTCAACATGAAATCGTCAATGAAGATTGAGGGGTCCACGGTGGGGAACTTCGGAACCCAGGGGCCCATGCGGGGAACCGTATACATTTGGACGTTGTAGGTCGCAAGCGAGCAGCCAGCAGGGAAGCCTTTGGTAGCACACCCCGCGTAGGTAGCCAATGTTCTGGTTGCGACAACCCTGGGACCCCCATACTGGTTCATCATAATACACGTGAGCGTCTCCGAAAATCCAGACGAGATCGCCCGAGATTTCCATTTCTCCCGATTGACATTCTCATAATAGTCAGATAAATCCCATAAAACCCACCAGCGTGGATCGCTTGATAGCCAGCAAGTTCAGCCTCCAAGGCCTGAGCATAAACAGTTTCAAGCACACCTCGACCTGACTGATGAGCAAGATAAGGCCTCTTGTTGGCCCTTTCCCACCGACGAGCTTCCTCCCGGCGAATTTTGGACCGCGCCCTCCAGAGGGCAGGGGGCAAACCGATACCTCGGTACGAGGGGCCCTCAGACTGGTCGGGCTTGTGCTTCTCAATCAGCGTGATAATGACGCCACGGATGGCTGTCGGAAATACTCCAATCTCTTCGATCGCTGCCAAAAGCTCACACACATGCTCCAGTTCCACATTGCTGAGATAAGCAAAGTGACGAGGGTGAAACCCATCCCAAGTCTGGCTGGTAGATTTTGGGAATCTTTTGGCAGCTGATCTGATCTGGCCAGGCGTGATGGGCCCCAAGCGGTCACGCTCGGCCGACGGCAAGTTAAAGCCCTGCCCCTGCGGCGTGGCCTGCCACAATCCTGCGAGGCGGGTTGCCTCGAACTGGAGCAACTCTGAAGGCCGGCCTGAAAATGTTTGCAGCTCGGGGCGCCAAACTTTCTGAGGTTGCCAGGAAGTGAGCTTAGAGGTCCAGCGATGGGCCCAACCAACTCTCCGAGACATGGCCTCCTGGACCCAGTTGTTCCAAGACGTTGTTTCATTTTGTCGGTCCTTGGCCTCCTCAGCTTGGAGCGCGTGATCAACTGCGTCATCGAGCTCTTCAAATACCTCCAACACGAGCTTGGGATCCATCTCGCCACTGTCCTGGTCCTGGGCAGCAGCGCCTAGAGCAGTCCTAACACTGGCGAGCAAACGGGCAAACTCCTCAGTACCTTCGAGCTCTGGGGGCGGCGACTGGATGCTGGTCAAAATCTCCGAGAGGTAAAACTCCTCCTTGGAATAAACCCGACGGATGACATCCATAACCTTGTTTTTCAACCACCGAATCGGAATTGATAGACTCCTCCAACCGGCACTGGGTTCACCTCTCGGGCGGCTCCTGGTACCCAGCGGATCTTCGGGAGGCCCACCCGCAGGGCAGTGGGCGACTTGATCGGAGTGCCCGTGCGAATACTGATCGTCTTCGCCATGTCCGAGGCGAAGTACTGGCATGCCGAATCTAGGTCAGCAAGCGGGCCTCAATCCCAGACTCTCGATCAATAACCTGGCCCAGGAATCCCAAGGCAGCCTCCGCACGGTCCCAGGACGGCGCATGGTTTGTAGGCCCATAAGGCCTGGAAGTAGCGAATGGTTGGGGCTTCTCCAAGACTGGCACCATAAAGGGCTTCCCGCAGCGCAGCTGGAACAGCACGGGCCTATGCGGGCTCATGGGGTACTCGTCTAGAACCGTGGCCCCCGAGAGGTCCTGGTCGAAACACGACGAGGCGAGAACGAAGTCGATGATGGACTCAGACTTCTTCATCTTACATGTTGGTTTTGTCGGGGCCAAGATCTTAAGGCCTGCTCTCAGCGGGTAGTTCGACTCGATTAGCTTACTCGTCGGAACATTGAAATCCCCAGCAATGATGAGTGGCTGTCGCACAGCGCCCTGAATCATTGTAACCCCAGCTAAGAGCTCTAAGTTATACTGGTTGCGGCCCACCCCGTCGGCCAAGTAGAGTGAAACTAATGCGAATGGACGATGTCCAGGAAGCTCAAGTGAAACTGCTGTGCACCGTGACTCTACTACCCCTGCAGGCACTGGCGCACGTGATACTCCATAGTCATGCCCATCACGAATCAAAATCCCTGTCCCTTGGACAGGGTACCCTTTCTCACTGAGCACGGCTGGAGAGAGTATCGCGTTCCACCCCTCTCGCTCACACCATTGTACGATGAAAGGGAGCGCATCCTTCAATACCCGAAGCTCTTGACAGCAGATGATGTCCACCGTCTCGGCTGCTTTTGACTTCAGAAACTTCCGAATAGATCTCCAGCAGCTTCCATTGATAGTGGCGAACCTGACCGCGTTACCCACACGGCGCCCCGTTCGCCCCCTTTCCGCCCTTGCCCTTGTTGGCCAGGCAGAGCGCCTTCGCGCTGGACTTGAGCGCCGCGTTGGCCATCTGCTGCTGGGGCGTGAGCGCCGAGTTCTGGCCGTTGATGTTCAGAACCTGGTCGATCGCCTCGCCTACGCGCTTCATGCCCTGGCTCCGCTTGTCTGCCTCGTCATGGTCCAGCTGCATGGCCTCGGCCTCGACGTCCAGGCTGGCAGCCAGCTCAGGGCTGACGTCTCCCGATGGGGTGGCGGTGGCCAACGACGGCGCCCTCGGGTCGGCATCGGCTGCGATTGGGACTGCGGCCCCCACCTCGGCGCCCGTCTGGGACTCCGCCGCCACCTGGGACGCCGTCTGGGCCTGCTGGGAGCTGGCCTGGGTTGCCTGGGCTGCCTGCCACTCGTCGCGTAGCTTCGCCGACAACTGAATGACGGCCTGCTTCGCCTCAGCGGACGGCTCGAACCCAGGCGGGAACAGGCTGATGATGTACGTTTCCAGCGAGGGGGGCCGAGGTGCTGACGTGCTCCTTCAACGCCTGCTCCACTGCCATCTTGTGCTGGGTCTCTAACTGCTGCGTCTCCGCTGACAGGTCGGCGACGAGCTTGCACTGGTTGGTGTAGTCATTAGCCAAGGTGACCACGGCCTCACACGTTTTGTCACAATTCTGTTGGGCACTGAGCAGCTTCTTCTTTGCGACTTCGAGCTGGTCGTGCAGCGACTTTCGCTGCTGGTCCCATGGTTTTGCTGCTAGTGTCGATGCTTTCGCTGCTTTTAACTCCTCCACGGCATGCAGGTAGTGACTCCCTTTGATGCCCTCCATTTTTTCCACAACTGAACAGCTGCCGCGCACACAGCAACTGGATCACGATCTGGCTCATCGGGTTCACGTACAACTGCAGCTCCTTTTTGGTGGCTCTTCGGCGCTGGGCTGGACGAGCGCCTGCGCCACCTGTTGGGAGTGCCGCCGGATGTAGTCTGTGACTGAGGGGACGAAGCAGGGAGTGAGAGGAGGAGGAGGAGAAGGAGGAGGAGGAGGAGGAGGAGCAGGAAGAGGAGGAGGGAGGAGGAGGAGGAGGGAGGAGGAGGAGGAGGGAGGAGGAGAAGGAGGAGGAAGGAGGAGGACGAGGAGGTAGCAGGAGGGAGGAAGGAGGAGGTGGGAGGAGGGAGGAGGGGTGGTGGTTATGGCTGTTGTGTTTCCGGTACTTTCTGCGCACCTTGGAAATTCAGGGGCGTGGCGCAGCGCGGGTTGTTACGTCGTCGTCGTCGTCGTTCCTCGTCGTCCCTCGTCGTCGTCGTCGTCGTTGTCGTCGTCGTTCCTCGTCGTCCCTCGTCGTCCCTCGTCGTCGTCGTCGTCGTCGTCGCTAGTCGTCGTCGTCGTCGTCGTCGTCGTCGTCGCTAGTCGTCGTCGCTAGTCGTCGTCGTCCCTCGTCGTTTTCGTCGTCGACGACTGTTAGTAGAGTGGATGATTCGAGGAGAGATGGAGGAGTTGGGGCCAGATAAGAGAGCAGATGTGGGGCGTTGGGGCGTTCCAGAAAGGGCCTTGCCTTCGATCGTCGAGGATCGAAGGAATTGGCATCGTCGTTCTTTGTTCTTCTAAAGACGTTGGCAGCACACGAGGGAGACGTTTGGAAAGTGCACAGGTGGAGCACGCTGGGCGAACTCACGGGCTTTGAATGCGGAGCGAGTGACCGAGATGGACCGTCAACGACGACGAGATGCTCTCAAGACTTCTTCGGGTTGACCCAAAAGGGGGTCCAGCGACAAGGGGGTGGCGCAATATATTTGGTGCAATAGATGTGTGAAGTTGCAATACATTTTGTGCGTGTAGTACATTCTGGGGCGCAAATGTATTATTGGATTTTCGCGAGCAATACATCACTTGCAATACAATGCAATACAATTCTCCGGCGCAGTGCATTCGCAATACAATTGCCCCAAATCTATTGCACCACCCCCCTTCTAGCTGGACCCCATTCTTGGTCATCCAAACTTCTGTCTGCCCTCCTGCACCCTTCCTCTCCAGTCTCCCTCTCTCGCCCTCTGCTCCCTCCAGCCGCCCTCCCCTGCCTCTCATCTCTCGGCCTATCCCTCCATCCAGTCTCTCTGCATACAGTGAGCGGCTTGAATGCGGAACACTTACTTTTTCCCTGACTCCAGCTCACGGCCCCAAGCCTCGTGACCCCCTCTGCAATTCTGTTTTCCACTTCTGGTGGCATTCTTTTCTCTGCGCTTTGACTTTGAGCCCGATGCTTTTTTCAGAGTTGGATGGAGATGCGAACAGCCTCCATTTTCCAAGGTTCATTGTTTCGGCCTCTGGCGCGATTTCGCTGTGTGCGGCAGGCCTCCTCCTCTTCAGGGGGCCGTCAGGCGTGCGCACGCACGCACACACGCTGCGTATGTCCAGTATGGTCGACGCTGCGAGTGTGTGAATGCTGTCCCCAAAAAATGATCCTCCCTGCGCCTTCCCAAGCCAGTCTCACCACAGTGTGAACAACCTTTCTCGCCACTCCCCCCCCCCATGCTCCAGGAGTCGAGAGCGCCACTGCTCTCAGAGGGCAGCGGGAGCCACGGTGTACGGACCACTGTGCCGGGCAACGGGCGCACGATGGCCCCTTCCCTGGGCCCCGGCGACAGGGAGGGAGGGCACCCGCAGCGGGCCGTTCGTGCCCCGATGGCGTCAGGCCGTTTGGCCGCTGCGGGGGTCGGGTGGGGCAGGCAGGACAGCCACAGGCCAGGCCCGCGCGGACGGAGGGGAGGTCGGGGCTCGAGGGCCGGGGGGTCAGTGCAAGCCGGGGTCCGTCGGATCGCCAGGTCTCGCAGGATCCTGCAGGGACAGGGGCGCACTGACCCGGGCTTGGGTGCAGGATCGTGCAGGACCCTGCAGGATCTTGCAGGATGCTGCAAGGCCTGACCGACCCGGGTCTGCACGGACCCGGGTCAGAAGATCCCTGAGGAGGGGGAAGGAGGGAGGGACGAGGGCGGAGAGTGGAGAGTGGAGGGAGAGAGGGAGGGAGGGAGGGAGAAGGGAGAGACGCATGAGGATGGAGGGGAAGGGAGGGACAGGGAGGGAAGGAGGGGGGAGCTGAAAGACAGGATGGCGTGGGCTCCAGCCGTAGGCCGCGAGCCCCCACCTGCGCCTGCCCTGCCCAGCGCGCTGCCACGGCAGCTCTTGCATGATGCACGACTGCGAGCTCGCTGCGGCTCGGCGAGCGGCGCGCGCGCAGTACAGTCGGTTCGCCGGCGAAACCCGAGCCATGCCGTCGCCGATCAACGATTCGGGCAACCCGATGGGTGGCGGGGGCAGGGTTCGGAGTTCGTCGAACACGTGGCGAAGTCCGAACCCGATCCCCGCCTCCCATCGATTCAGGAGAATTGCTGACGCTTCGCGTGTCCCCACCAGCTCACCCAGAAACAATGCCCAGTGGAGTTGAGGTGATCAGGGAAGTGGGGGAGCATGCAGAAGAACACAGGGCGGGGGAAGCCGTCCTATACCCCAAGAGGAGGAGGATGGATAATTGTCGTCGTCGGATGAGGAGGAGGACGAGGAGGAGGAAGACGAGGAGGAGGAGGAGGAGGAGGAGGAGGAGGTGAAGTAGGGCGAGGACGATGAGGACGAGACGGAGGAGAAGAAAGAGAAGGAGGGAGAGTTGGGTACCTCGGGGATCCTCTTGAGGCCTCGTATGGGGTCTATTGGAGGCCTCTTGGGCGCCTGTTAGGGCTGTCTGGGCGCCTCTTGGGGCCCTCCTGGGCCGCTCTTGGGAGCTTCAGGGACGCTCTTGGGGCTATATTGGAGGGCATCGATCAAACAAGAGGGAAGCGTCAATTAGCCTCCTGCCTCGGGAGCACCGAAAATCGGCTCCTGGACCCCTCTTGGAGCGCTCTCGGGGTGCTGTGGGGAGCTCTGGGGGCCGTCTTGGGCCTCTCTTGGAATTCCCTTGGGCCATCTTGAAGCCATCTCGAGGCCTCGGATGGCCATCGGAAGCGAAACGGCGAGAAAGCAAAAATCATTGATTGTCCTTAGGTTTCTGACCGATGTTGGCTTCCTGAAGGCCTCATTGGAGGTCTTGGACGCCTTTTGGAGCTGTCTGTGAATGTTCGTTCTTGGGGCCTAGGGGCCCTCTTGGAGCCGACTTGGGCCATCTTGGACGCTTCACCGCCTCGCGGCACCTCCCGTCCAGGTCCAGGAGGGGGTAAGGGGGAGGGGTCAAGCTACCCACCCGCCCGCAAGCCGTCTAGCTAACTCCCACCCGCCCTCCAAACACAAGTAACACCCGAGCTTGAGCATGCTCAGCGGTCGTCTTTGGATGGACAGCTACAGGGAACCAAGGCCGACCCCAGGTGCGCGACAGTTGGGCGAGGCGCGCCACGCGTTCCAGGGGCGCCACGCGCGCCAGGCACCCCTGGGGCCCGAGCGTGCCAGGCACGCCTGGTGCGCCAGATGCGCCACCTGCTCCGAGTGCTCCAGGTGTGCCGCACACTCCAGCCACGCCAGGTGCAGACGGGGCACGTGCGGAGTACGCCAGGTGCGCCTGCGCAAGTGACAGCACGCATCGGGAAACATGTCGGCTCACGTCATCCCTGTCGAAAACCAATGCCCATCATTGTGTCTGGTGGGCCTGCGCACAGCAGGCCACGCGCCAACACCCCCGCCGTCCCTGTCAAAAACGGTTTGGCAGTGATAGCGGGATGGCCGCGCATGATCCAGATTTAGCCGCGAGGTGCATGTTGTTTTGTTCTTGTGTCAGGGATGGTAGCCTTGCGCACAGCAGGGAATATGTTGGCACTCCCGCCGTCTCTGTCAAAAACAATACTACGCGTTCGCGGGCCTCACGAACATGACTCAAGACTTTTGCCCAAAGTTTACTTTGCATATTTTTTGACAGGGATGGTGGGGGGGCGCATCGGGTTGGCCGCGCATGCTCCAAATGTGGAGGCAGATTGCGGTTTGTATTGTTCATGGTTGGCCGCGGGCCAGGTAGGGGACCGGTCCCGAAGGGGAAGAAGGGGGTTGGAAGAGGAACCGCCCTAGACCACCTGCTCCCAGAGGGCTGGTGGGATTGATGGTTGGTAGGGGTAGGGTTCGGATGTCGCCACCTACTCGGGATGCCCAAGCCTGATCTGTTGCGGATTGCTGTGAAAGATGTACGTTTGACTAGAAGAAGGACCCACTGAAGCGTAACGGAGCTCCGCGCGGATTTCTTGGATCTGCGCTGGAACCCTATGGCGGCGCCTCTGGCGCCGCCCCTGGCGCGCGCCGCGCAGCAGAGAGGTTGGGTTTTCAGCGCAGATCCAAAACATCCACGCGAGCTTCCAACGTGATCTGCTACCCTGGTTCAAGATAAAGCAGCGCGAGCGAAACTTGGGAGGGGGAGGGGGAGGCCCTAGCGGAATACTTGCATAGCACAAGTTATCCCGGAATCGGGGAAGTATGTCCCAGGGCGGTTGGAAAGCTTATGTGATCGTTTTTTATTCATTGTTTTGCTAATCGGCGCGGGCCCCCCAAACGCCCCCTCCCCACCCCCCATGGAGTAGATCTTGGCTGTTTTTGGGCGCCTGTTTCGAGCGGGTGGAGTTCCAGAGGCAACACTCGTACAATCAGTCGCACTAGGCAGAGGTCCAGAGCCAGACCCCCCCCTCCCCCCCTTCCGCCCAATGTCGAAACGCCGAATAAAAAACGCTCACTATACCCAATGGTTCGGATGCAACTCCTGGGAGGTCAAATTCTGATTTGGCCCTGGTCCGAAATCCTGTTTAATCCTGCTCAATACCGCTTAATCCGGCTAAATCCCGCTTCATCCGAGGCCCACTCCGGCGTAACAGCCCCTTACTCGGGCTTAATCCTCTTTCATCTTTCCGACGAAAACCTCCCAGCAGTTGCCTCTTAACAACGGAGGCGCGTCAGTGTGTAAATTTTCCAGCCGCCTTGGGGCAGTCTGTCCCGATGCTCTCTTTTTTTGAACGGGTGTAGATCAGGAGGGAAGAAACACAGACACAATGAATCGTCGATCCCCAGGAAAGATGCGAAAATATGGGAAGTGGGGGGGGAAGACGCATATTCCAAAAGTATTCAAAAATGTAGGGGATCTTGGGAATTGTGTGTAATTCTTTGTGTGTCCCCGGGCCCCTGCAGTAGAGCGTCTCGGACTTCCGGGTTCCTCGGATCACACGGGCTTCCTGAGCAGCTGCGCCGCGCTCGGCGGCACGGTGGTGCGCGGCAGCACGCTGGCCTCGCGGAGCAATTCGGAGGAGATTCGGCCGCAAAAGGCGCGCTCGATGCTCGCGGGTCTCTCTTCTTGTTCCGCCAGGTAAGCGACACAAAAAACGGATTCGTGTGCGCCGACATTTGCGCGTGAGTTCCCCGCATAAGGTCGCGCGTGAGCGCCCTCGTCTCCAATGTAGCGCGCCGCGCTGGCGGCCCGCGTAAGCTGCGGCATAAGGTCGCTGTGTCATCTCGCGTAAGACCCGTTTTTGATCGTCGCTCAGGTGGGGAGTGAGATGGAGGTTGGAGCACGGTCTCATAGCAAGCAGTAGTTCCGTAGTCGTTGTGGTTCAGTGGGTGTCTTGAGGTAAATCCCAGAACGCTAAGTGGCGCTCAACCGGGCTAGGCCCACCCACATCACTGAAATCTCACTCGCTCATCTCAGGTGGAAGGGTTTTTTGATCTCGGGCAGTTGTGATTCACAGTGGCTGGAGCTGGCTGGGGGGCTGAGGTGGCCCAGCACGGGCTCCGGCCAGCAGAGGAGAAAAAAAAAGGAGCCCCCTCGTCGCCGCGGCTGGACGCGTTGCGAAAAACTGGCCAGGCTTGGCCGCAGGAGGGGGTCCGGGGTCAGATTTTGTGCGGGGTCGCTGCCTCGCCCCCGCCCGTGTCTTGACCGATGCTCTCGGCCCCCTTCCAGCGCAGACCCCACGGCGGCTTTCGAGGTGGAGGGGTGTGCTCTCGCCTTCGACTTAGGTCGCCCACTGAACTCTGTGTGTGATTCTGCTATAGGTTGCCACTGAATTCACCGCATCCCCCGGATAAAAAGCATCCCCCTCTCCCCCTGTATCTTGTTAGCCACGAGATGGAATGTGGTCCAAGTGGAATCAGGAGGCGGGGAGGCCGAACTTCATGCTCCCCTACAATGTTCCTATCGTAGCTCTGATAGTGAGGATAACTCAGGCGAAACGCGATCCAGACATCCTTGCATCGGTACCTCTTGCAAAAAGTGTATTATTCCGCCTGGACCCCGAGCTTTATTATCCCCAGGGGATTGTTCTCACCAGGCTATGGTTACGTTGACATGTGACTCCATATATCATTTCAGAATTAGTCTTTGTTCGCGCAGTTTCCCTGCGATCCCTCCAGACGGACTTGCGTTGGTCAAAGTCGCTCGCCCCATCGTGATAGCTTGTCTCCAATTTCGCTGTCTATTCCGATCATGGCCAACACCTTGAGTCGGCTGAGGTCAGAGATACCACCGTTCAAGAAGTCTTATTATTGGAACCCCCCGACCACTCGCCATTATTTCGTCCACCATGTCGATATCGATGCCGATCCTACAAGATCCAGAGCCGGTATCGAAGCACCCAGTTCGGATTCCAAGTATCTGTTTGGGTGTATACCGAGGCCGGTTTCGAAGGCCGGTTTCTGTATCCTATGAAGTCGATAAAGCGGCTTCGGTAGCCACCCAAGTGTTGGCACCCAAGGCAGTTTCGGTATCTACCCAGGTCGGTTTCGGCTTCCTTCAAAGCCGATTTCGGTATCCACCCAGGGCGCTTTCGGTATCCACGTATACTTGATTCGCGCGGCAGTGCAGCTGCTTTGGCGCTTTTTCTGGCAGGCTCAGCGCCAGCATCTGATCCGGGCCAAAATGTGAACAACAGACCAGGAGGATTCGAAACATTGTTTGATAAGGCCTTGCGGCCTGTGCCGCTGACCCTGAAGGGGGAAACCGAGGCGTCTTGGAGGCAAGGAATCGAAGTGGAAACCTTCTACCAGGGAGGGGTGCCCCCCCATGGGGTCACAACCCCCGGGACCCCCCCCTACCCCTTTCCCGGGACCCCCCCCCCCTACCCCTCCCGGGAGACCCCCCGAACTGGCGGGGAAGGGATCAAAGGGAAGGGGCTTTTCCCTTCGACTCGATTGCGACGTTACTCGATTTCTCTGTTGCTGGTACGTTTGACGAGAAGGGCCCACGGACAAGCACAGGGGGGAGCGGTGACGGCGACAACGAGGACGACGACGACGATGACGACGACGACTCAAACCGAAAGATGTGCCTGTATTTGACAGCCCCCAGACCTCGGACGCACACGAAAACAGCATAGCGATTTCAAGTGTAAGGGATACATCTCTCGCATGCGATATGGGTGGCATGATCTGAGCGGCGATAGGGAAAGCGACGACGATGGCGGCGACACAATAATCAAATTAATTACCCGACGCCTTTAGCCCCTCTGGCACCTGTCCCGCAAAGCAACACGCTGCGATTCGCGCTAATGAGGATCTCCAAGTTCCAGGGGGGCCCCCAAACAACGGAACTCTCGATATTTCAGGCGGCCCCAAAGTGCAAAGGCGAAACTTAGAAGAAACACATCACCGAACACATGTCCAATCATGCCATGGAACATATTGCGGCGCTCGATCCCATTGTCGGCCTTATCCAATCCGCGTTTGTTTCTGGATGAATCGGGTTTTTTCAGGGTACAATCAGATTCGATGTTTCGGATGCGTTGCATGAATGATCCGATAACTCAACGTAGCTTGACGCATCGACTCCAACCACTTCGGGAGGCCACCGACGTACCCGTGCAAATTCCCTTTCATGACCCTCCACGGAACAGAAAACGGAGACGACCCCCCGGAGTCGCACCATTAGTAGCGGAATTGACGCCACAACCGAAATACATACAGATAGTATTGATAGTCCTTCTATTGTGGCCACAAGCAACTGTGATAGTGGCGACAAGTTGATAGTCCTTCCCCTTCCATGACGTGGTCTCTACTCGTATTATTGCATCGTCTCGTCATTCTCAGGGTGGTGCGGTAAGTGAGCGAAAGTTGCGGCAACGTATAGCATGATTCGACATTGGACGATGGGGCAAATTATTGACGTCAGCACACAGCATGACACAACGAAAAACAATCACACCAAAACCAAACCCAAATATCCAAACATCTTGAGAAATATAACAACTCGCCAGGATAAGGGAAGTCAGTGAGCCACGCTGCAAAATAACATGATATTGTTATTCGATTTGGCACCTGGAAACAATAGTTGGCGTTCGATGTAAATGTTGTGCAAGTTGTCGAGCCAATGTTTACCAATCGGCGGAACTAATCTCCACTTGAAAGTTCCTTGATTCCGTTGTTTGGTTTAGTGAGGGCGGTGACACGTGTATGGCCATTCGGACAGCTTAGTTTTAGTTTAGTTTTAGCTTAGCTTTAGCTTATAGCTTTAGTTTTAGCTTAGTTTTAGCTTAGCTGTAGCTCAAATTTAGCTCAACTTAGTTGTGGCTTATAGCTTAGCTTTAGCTTAACGTTACTGTTACTAATAATGCTGCTTTCCTAGGGGTTCGAATTCCTAGAGAACACATTGTTTAAAAAATCACCTTTCCAGCGCTCACTCTCATTTTTCCCGCTGCACCGCACAGGCGGTAGAATGACCCCTGTGACAAACGATTAGACGAGTTGCAAGTCAGCCACGGTCAAGACAGGACGGTTAGCATGCGTGAAAAACAGGTTTGCCATCTAGAACGCTATGCGTGACGGCCCGCTGTAGCATTATTCCTCGCAGCCCCGTAGCAGCTCCGCAAGAATTTTTCCTTTACCCCTGCGGATGCGTGATTGACAATTTTGCCTACGTTTTTGTACAATGAAGAGACGAGAAGAGACGAGATCGATTCATTGCTTGCCCCATCGCTTGAAAACATTTAAGCAATATAGTGCTCGAAGGGAAGAGGAAGAGGACGGGAGAGGCGGCTGGGCCATCAATTCTTTACGCTTCGCGTATCCCCACCAGTCCATCTCACAACAGCAACTCTTGCGAAGCATGCCGACAGAAGCATGCCGACAATCGTGTTTTTCAGGTGTGTGTCCGCTTGATCCCGCATATCTCCGCTGTTCTTCTTTCCTCCCGCCTCTTTGTACATCCTTGTGGGGGGAGTCTCGTCCTGGGGTGAGTCGTTCGGGTTCTTCTTCCTGGTGTGAGTCGTTCGGGCTCTTCGTGGTGTGAGTCGTTCGGGCTCTTCGTCCTGGTGTAAGTAGTTCGGGCTTCTCGTGGTGTGAGTTGTTCGGGCCCCTCATCCTGGTGTGGGCCGTTCGTGGTGTGAATCGTTCGGGCGCCTCTTCTTGGTGTGAATCGTTTGGGCTCCTCCTTGTGGTGTGGGTCGTCCGTGCTCTTCGTGGTGTGAGTCGTTCGGGCCCCTCGTTCTCGTGTGAGTCGTTCGGGCTCATCGTAGGCTTTTCGAGGGCCTCTTGGGGCATCTTGGGGTCTCTTAAGGGAATCTTGGGGGCCTCTTGGTGCCCTCTTGATGCGAGCCTCTTGGGGGCATTTCGGGTGCCATGCGGAGGCATTTTGGAAGCCAGAAGGGCTGATGAGCGCTTCTCCCTGATAGAGAGAGACAACATGCGCACAAAACCTTTTTGTAAAATCATAAAGGAAGATGAGCGCGGCACCCTCAGGAGGCCAAAATGGGGCCAAAACCTTGGTAAAATCAATGACCTTGGCTTCAAAGAAGAGCAGAAGGGCCAAACTGCGTCCCCCCGTCGGATCGAGAATCCTCGTGAGTGTTGTAATTTTTTGGCCCTCCCAAGAGTCGAGAAAAACCTGCTTGCCATCACTCGGCCCGCCCTCTCCAAGTCCAGGGGAGGCGGTAGGGGGAGAGGGTAAACTGCCCCCCGAAGGGGAAGAAGGGGATTGAGGACAGAGCGGGCTCTCTAAACCACTCACGCCCAAAGGGCTGGTGGCCGAAAAAATCGGCGCACGCGACGGAAACTGGTAGTAAGTGTGGCTGGGGTATCAAGCACCATGGTCCACCCACAGATCGACTGCTAGTGGGCCAGCCCCACGGTCTACACACGTCGAGGATGGTGACGCCGTTGTTAACCAAAGTAGGTTAAACCAAGCATGTCCAAACGATCAGTTGCACAGTTTCCTTGGGCCTCCGCACGCCAACGCAATAATTCTATTATGTCAATGCCCGTTTTATTTCCAAAATATGAGAAATAGGCACGAAATCACGCATTAAATCATTATACCGCGCTGGTTTCGAAGCGGTCACGCTTTCGACCGGCGGCGATTTGCTGGCCATGCTATATATGAGTTGTTCTCATTTGCATATATCTTCAGGCCAGGCAGGCTGCCGAGTTCAGGTCGCCAAATTCCTTGGGTACGTATTGAGTTTGTTTCCTGTTAGTTAAAGATTTATTTTGTACCGCGTTGACTAATACATTTACAAACACTCATGCAATGGATCGGTTTTCCAGGCTGACTTCTTGTCCGACACTGGAATGGTTATCGAAGTATTTAAATATTTAAGGTGGCTGCTTTCTTTCCCTTGGCCCCTCCGTAAAAACGTGTACGTCCGCCGTTTGGACAATGATTGGGGGGAGAAGGCCGCACATAGGGCGACGTTACATCTTAATGCGCCCCCTGCCACGCATCGCAAAATGCATTGGCTAATTTTTAGGTACGGACAATACTAACGCTCTCAAAACGATTTTTTGCCACGCTAGCGTGAAAACGGGCGGCGATGTTTTGGCCATTTCGGGTATATTTAAAGATTTTTTGGGATCACATTGCGTGGTAATTGCCAACGGTGGCGTTGTTTCACCTCCGGTATTCGCTTCGATAGATTAGCGAATACATACATTTTCAATTCATACGTTGGGAAATAGAAATCGTTGACGAATGGTATCGATCATGTCAAAATGCCAAAGAATTCTTTGATTTACCAGAATTACGTTTTTCGCATTCGTGTTTCATATATATATATATATATATATATATATATATATATATATATATATATGTGTGTGTGTGTGTGTGTGGGTCCTGGCCTATTCCCCCCTCCCTACTGGAATCGATGTTTCGTTTTGGAGGGATTCCGGTCCATCGCAAACGCTTCGCGCACGAATTGGGGGGATGGGGGCGTCGTTTCGTTTGTTCGGAGGTCCTTGGACACGCATCTCTTTGGCCAAGGCCCATATATGTATATACAGGCATAGTCGTTCCAGTCCCCTCCGCACGTTCCCTCACCTCGCTCTCTCAGCAGTCCCGTGGGTGCCCGCTCCGCCAGGGCAGTGCCGATGGTGGGAGTTCGTGTGGTAAGTAGTGGGTGGGGAAGAGGGGGGGGGGCAAAAAAGAAAATCAACAAAAAAACAACGTTTTTTTTTTTTCGCTCCCTTTTCCCCTCCGCCACGAGTCGGCCATCGCAAGCGGTGCTGGCCGCAAAGGAACAGCAACAGGCCTCCACGGTTCCAAGCCGCAGGGGAGTGCCCCCGAGCACTCTAGGGGGGAACACTCCAGGGGGCTCGCGTGGCACAGCGATGCCATGGAGGCGCGTTGAAGTGCGATCGCATCGCATTGTTTTGCGACCGCATTGCATTGGCATTGGATTGCGTTGCTTTGCGA
>CAUYUJ010007914.1:396397-413897 GCA_963575745.1 Prorocentrum cordatum
TCGGGAGTGTCCCGCCACAGGCCGATGTTGGACGAATAAGAATCGATAGTCCAAAAATTTGCAGACATAATCAACAAACACTAGAAATTTGCCGCATACTTTTTTTGTATGGTTATCTTTGAATATTCCTCCTGTAGAGGCCCGACTGAAGGCAAGCCCTGGAAGCGAGGGCTGGGAGTGCCGCGACTGAAGCTCCCCGTCACCTCCGCTCAAAATGGTTGCCAAGTGCACGCTCGAGCCCACGCATGGGCACTCATGCGCCCTTACGCCACAGCGTGGGCACCGGTGGGACGACATCGGGCGCGCACGCGATGCGCGTCTGGCGCCGCCGAGTTTTCCGCCCTGGCAGGGACGGCGATGGTAGGGCGGCGGCGCACGTGCCGCCCGCTGGAGATCGTCCAGCCTCTGCCGCCGTGGAAAGATCGCGACACCCGGGACGCCAGCGCTCACAACTCGCTTCTTAACTTATCAGGGCAGGGGTTGCCCAGGCATAACCTCAGGTCAGGTCGGGCATGTCATCCTTCAGGCGGATTCGGACGACAAATGATTAATATACCAAAAAATGTCAAACATAGTCAAGAGTAGTAGGACAAATCGTCCCCATACTAGTTTTTGACTATTTTTTGAATATTCGTCCTGTAGAAGGACGTGCCCGACTGAAAGATAACCCCTGATTCGGGCCTTCCGCTTTCGCGCCCGGGTCTCCCTGGAACGCAATCAAGCCGAATCTTCCTGGATCATTTCTGGCCGACGCAAGCCCTGTCCAACACTGTGCGATCGCACGGATGCGTGCGATCGCACGGATGCATGGCCATCCCCGATCAAACGATTCCAATATTTTCCTGGATGGCACTTGCGGGCGCCAAGCAGGGCCCTGCCTGAACAAAATCTATCCCGAATAGTTCTGCTGCCTCCTCCTCCTCCTCCACCACCTCCTGGCTGTATCTGGGGACGCACTAATTGGGGTCAGCGCGCGCCCGGATCAGCCAAGGCCCTGTCGCGAAGCCAAGCCCGCCGCGTTGTCGCTCGCACGCCCGGGTCAGCGGAGGGAAGACGGGGGGAATCGGCCCCACGTGGCTCCCGAACCTGGGACAGCCAGAAGGGATTGGCTGACCTCCAATAGCGCTGACCTCCGTGCGTGAACCCCGATGTACCTTGAGGTCGGGCATGTCCAGCTACAGGCAGATTGTGGACGACAAGTCTAGAAATAGCTCAGACAGATTCGCAACAAATACGCGCAAAAATGGTCAAAACAAATCGTCACCATACTATTCCTTGACAATTTTTGCATACTCTCCCTATAGAGACATGCCCGACCCGACGATAGCGCTGACCTCCGTGCGTGAACCCCGATGTACCTCTGTGGAGCCAGCGCCAGACATCTACCTTAAAGTCGTGCGTGTCCCCCTACAGGGGGATTTTGGTCGAAAATAAAAATTACTCCGACGGTAGGACCCCGCACGAGAATCTGTTTAGCTTACCCTTTGCCCTTTCCTCTGCTTCCTGGGGCTCCCGCCTGAGACTTCCTCACACAGACGTGGCTCCCGCTCGAGACTTCCTCCATATTCATATCTCCAGAGCCCGAAAGTGACGACAATTGCACGTTGCGGATGACCCGCTCGGATTCAAACATGAAGTGCGGGCCCCACAGCGAAGGGGCTCCCGCCTGAGACTTCCTCACAATTCACTCACAGACGAAGTTCCCGCTCGAGACTTCCTCCATATTCATGTCTCAAGAGCCCAAAAGTGACGACAGTTGCACGTTGCGGATGACCCGCTCGGATTCAAACATGAAGTGCGGGCCCCATAGGGAGGGGGCTCCCGCCTGAGACTTCCTCGCGATTCACTCACAGACGAGGCTCCCGCTCGAGACTTCCTCCATATTCATATCTCAGGAGCCCAAAAGTGACGACAGTTGCACGTTGCGGATGACCCGCTCGGATTCAAACATGAAGTGCGGGCCCCACAGGGAGGGGGCTCCCGCATGAGACTTCCTCACAATTCACTCACAGACGAGGCTCCCGCTCGAGACTTCCCCCATATTCAAGTCTCAAGAGCCTAAAAGTGACGACAGTTGCACGTTGCGGATGACCCGCTCGGATTCAAACATGAAGTGCGGGCCCCATAGGGAGGGGGCTCCCGCCTGAGACTTCCTCGCGATTCACTCACAGACGAGGCTCCCGCTCGAGACTTCCTCCATATTCAATTCTCAAGAACCCAAAAGTGACGACAGTTGCACGTTGCGGATGGCCCGCTCGGATTCAAACACGAAGTGCGGGCCCCATAGGGAGGGGGCTCCCGCCTGAGAATCCCTTACAATTCACTCACAGACGAGGCTCCTGCTCGAGAGTTCCTCCATATTCAATTCTCAAGAGCCCAAAAGTGACGACAATTGCACGTTGCGGATGACCCGCTCGGATTCAAACATGAAGTGCGGGCGGGCCCCATAGGGAGGGGGCTCCCGCCTGAGACTTCCTCGCAATTCACTCACAGACGAAGCTCCCGCTCGAGACTTCCTCCATATTCCAGTCTCAAGAGCCTAAAAGTGACGACAGTTGCACGTTGCGGATGACCCGCTCGGATTCAAACATGAAGTGCGGGCCCCATAGGGAGGGGGCTCCCGCCTGAGACTTCCTCACAATTCACTCACAGACGAGGCTCCCGCTCGAGACTTCCTCCATATTCAAGTCTCAAGAGCCTAAAAGTGACGACAGTTGCACGTTGCGGATGACCCGCTCGGATTCAAACATGAAGTGCGGGCCCCATAGGGAGGGGGCTCCCGCCTGAGACTTCCTCGCAATTCACTCACAGACGAGGCTCCCGCTCGAGACTTCCTCCATATTCAATTCTCAAGAACCCAAAAGTGACGACAGTTGCACGTTGCGGATGGCCCGCTCGGATTCAAACATGAAGTGCGGGCTCCATAGGGAGGGGGCTCCCGCCTGAGAATTCCTCACAATTCACTCACAGACGAGGCTCCTGCTCGAGACTTCCTCCATATTCAATTCTCAAGAGCCCAAACGTGACGACAGTTGCACTTTGCGGATGACCCGCTCGGATTCAAACATGAAGTGCGGGCGGGCCCCATAGGGAGGGGGCTCCCGCCTGAGACTTCCTCGCAATTCACTCACAGACGAAGCTCCCGCTCGAGACTTCCTCCATATTCCAGTCTCAAGAGCCTAAAAGTGACAACAATTCGCGTTGCGGATGACCCGCTCGGATTCAAACATGAATGAAGTGCGGGGCCCATAGGGAGGGGGCTCCCGCCTGAGACTTCCTCACAATTCACTCACAGACGAGGCTCCCGCTCGAGACTTCCTCCATATTCAGGTCTCAAGAGCCCAAAAGTGACGACAGTTGCACGTTGCGGATGACCCGCTCGGATTCAAACATGAAGTGCGGGCCCCATAGGGAGGGGGCTCCCGCCTGAGACTTCCTCGCAATTCACTCACAGACGAGGCTCCCGCTCGAGACTTCCTCCATATTCAATTCTCAAGAGCCTCAAAGTGACGACAGTTGCACGTTGCGGATGGCCCGCTCGGATTCAAACATGCAGTGTGGGCCCCATAGGGAGGGGGCTCCCGCCTGAGACTTCCTCGCAATTCATTCACAGACAAAGCTCCCGCTCGAGACTTCCTCCGTATTCAAGTCTTAAGAGCCCAAAAGTGACGACAGTTGCACGTTGCGGATGACCCGCTCGGATTCAAACATGAAGTGCGGGCCCCATAGGGAGGGGGCTCCCGCCTGAGACATCCTCGCAATTCACTCACTGACGAGGCTCCCGCTCGAGACTTCCTCCATATTCAGGCCTCAAGTCAGCGAGTAGTGATGATGATGATGATGATGATGATGATGATGATGATGATGATGATGATGATGATGATGATGATCGTTCGATGCCGATGATGGTGAGTGATCGTGGGATGGTGATGGTGATGCTGATGGTGGTGATGATGATGAGTGGGGAGTGATGGTGATGGTGATGATGATGCGGAGGAGGAAGCAAAGAGGAGCAGAGGAGAGGGAGGAGGAGGAGGAGAGATCCTGCGCGGAGGGTGTGCAGAGACAACAAGAACCCCACTTAGGATGTGGGGAAACATAAAACAAACACACACACACAAAATAATACAAAGATGTAAAAAGGAAATCGGTCCCAGACTATTTTTTGACCACTTTTGAATATTCCTCCTGCAGAGGGACAGGCCCGACGTAAATCTACCTGCGATGGGGCCCAGGGCGCGCAGACGGGCCCACGGGCTCCCGAACTCGGAGCGGCCGCCCGGCGCGATCTGCCACGACGGCGGAGGTCGGGGCGCCAGCACCTCGCGGCGGGCCGCCTCGGCGCGAGGAGGCCGCGGCCGCTTGGGGGGAAGGGGGGAGGGCTGTGCCTACCGACCAGACCACCCCAATCCAACCCGAAGACCCGAATTCGACCCCAATTTCGGGTTGGTGTGTGTGTGTGTGGGTTCCGTGTGTTTTCAGCGTTCCCCGACCCCCCCCCACTGGAGATGGAGGGCAAATTGAGGGCTTCGGGTTGGGTTGGGGTGGTTTGGTGGTTGGTGAGGTTGGGCTCACGTTGCACCGGGCCCCTGCTCCCAAAGAGGACGGGGCGCCGACCATTTCTCACAACCACTTGTTTGGCACGGGTCCCACGCAAGTTGGCCACTCTTGGCTTGGCCGGTCACACTTTCGGGTCGTCTTCGGAGCAAGCCCGACAGGCATTCCTGAAGACGTTCTATGTGGCTTGCTCGCTTTCAGGTCCATACGCAGTTTGGGATCTCACGTATGAAGTTTGAAAACGGCAGCCCGCATTTGGCCAAAAGGGGGGGACAGGTTGGGCTCACGTTGCACCGGGCCCCGGCTCCCAAAAACAGGACGGAGGAGGAGGAGGAGGAGGAGGAGGAGGAGGAGGAGGAGGAGGAGGAGGAGGGAGGGAAGGGGGAGGGAGAGACACAGAGTCAATGACACCGCCGCTTTGATTTTTGTGGGGGAGAGCGTCGGATCTCGGGCTCCCCCCTCCCCCCAGATCGGCGCAGTGTTGGGAGGACTTCGCGCAGTGCTTCAAGCGCGCGCGTGCATGCCGGTCGGTGAAAGCAGGTCAGAGCCCCGAGTCATCAGGGTGAACTCGGGTCAGGGCCAACCCGGGTTCGCTTTTCGGGAATCCGAACCCGAGGTACCCGGGGCCCGAGCTACCCCGGATAATTCGGGCGCCCAAGTGTGCCGCGCCTTGGGCGGAGGAAGAGCAAGCGGCACACGCAGAAGCCTTCGGATCTCCGCGCAGATGTCCTGGGTCGGCGCTGGGCCCCCTCTCCTCGGGAGAGGTGCGGTCCAGACAGAGTCGGCGCACACGGAGACGGAGCACTCCGTGCGGGCCTGCTCCGTGCGGACGCAGCATCCGATCAGCAGATGCCCACCCCAAACGGGGCAGCCCCAGACGGACACCGAGCGCTCCGTGTGGACTCACACCGTACGGACATATGCTCCACACGGACTCGGCACCCTCCGACCTCCCCGGCAGCGGCGCAGCAGGCGCCGCCCGGGGCTCCCAACCGCCGACCCAAGAAAACTCTGCGCGGAGCTCCGACAGCGGATATCTGTGCAATGTGTTGTGCTTCTGGCCTCGGGGCGGCCTCAGAACTCCGCGAGGACGGGTGCGCCTCCCGCGGGGCTCGGCACGGCGGGCCCCGAGACCCAGAAGTCGTCGTCCTCGGTGGGCGACTCGCCGGACCAGATGCCCCCGTCGTCGTCCGAGCCGATCTCGAAGATGGGGTCCGCCTCGCCGCCTCGGGCTGGCCCGACCCACAAGGGAGTGGTCGTGGTGGTGGTGATGATGACCAAGAAGAAGAAAACGAATCTGATGATGACGATGATGATGATGATGATGATGATGATGATGATGAGGATGAGGATGAGGATGAGGAGGATGATGCTGACGATGATGATGATGCTGACTATGCTGACGATGCTGACGATGATTATGATGATGATGATGATGATGACGATGATGATGATGATGATGATGATGCTGATGATGATGATGATGATGATGCTGACGATGATGATGCTGCTTATGATGATGATAATGTGATGCTGATGCTGATGCTGGTGATCATGATGATGGTGATGATGCCGATGATGGTTATGGCGGTTTTGTTGATGGTGATGACGATTATGATGATGCTGCCGATGATGATTATGATGATGCTGCTGCTGCTGATGATGATGAACCCGGCCCCCCCCCCAGCCAGCCCCAAACCCAGGGCGCCCTGAATGAAGGGGGTTCTTCTTACCTCCGCGGAGGATCGTCGCGCAGCGCGCGAGGCGAAGGCACCCGAGTTTTACTGACGACTCACATCTGGAATTTAGGGGATTTCCTCTTCCATCTTCCCTTCTCCCTCTCGGGGAGAGGTTCACCTTTCCCCCCTACCCCCCCTGGGTCTTGGGAGGGGGGGTGTTCGCGAGGAGTGAGGGCTTCCAAGATGGCCCTCGCGAGAAAATCAGCATCATGGATTTTACAAACAGATGTTGGCCACATGTTGGTCTCTTGGGGGGGCGTGATTTAGCAAAGCCCCCCTTTGGTCGATTTCCTCCGCCCCCGAAACTCCCACAGGATGCCCCAGGACGTTCCCGAAAGGCGCCCAGGAGGCCCCAAGAGACCCCCCAAAACCACAAGACGTCCGCCAAAGGCATCCGTGGCGCCCCAAACGGCCTCCGGGACTGCCAAGAGATCCCCAAGACGCCCCAAGACGACCGTCAGCACCCACGAAAACATCAAACAAAAAACCCAAAAGGCATCCGAGAGGCATCTAGCCTTTTTGCTTTCTCCTCCGTCTCCTCCTTTTCCTCCTTCTCCTCCACCTCCTCCTCCCCCTCCTCCTCCTCCTCCTCCTCCCTCCCCTCCTCCTCCTCCTCCCCTCCTCCTCCCTCCTCCTCTCCTCCTCTCCTCTCCTCCACCTCCTCCTCCTCCTCCTCCTCCTCCTCCTCCTCCCCCTCATCCCCTCCTCCCCCTCCCTCCTCCTCCTCCTCCTCCTGCTCCCCCTTATCCCTCCTCCTTCCCTCCACCTCCTCCTCTCCTCCAGCTCCTCCGCCCCCTCCTGCCGTCCTCCTCCTCTTCCCCCTCGTCCTCCTGCTCCTCCTCCTCGTCCTCGACCTCCTCCTCCTCCTCCTCGCTCCTCCTCCTCCTCCTCCTCCTCCTCCTCCTCCTCTCCTCCTCCTCCTCTCCTCCTCCCCTCCTCTTCCTTATTGGCTACTCCTCCTCCTTCCTCCTCCCTCCACCCCCTCCGACCCCTCCTTCTCCTCATTCTCCTCCTCCTTCTCCTCCTCCTCCTCCCCGCCTCCCCCCTGCCCTCCTCGTCGACCTCGTCCTTCGTCCTCGTCCTCCCGGTCCTCCTCGTCCTCCTCCTCCTCGTCCTCTTCTCCTCCTCTCCTCCGCCTCCTCCTCCTCCTCTTCCTTGTCTGGCTATTCCTCATCCTTCCTCCCCCTCCTCCCGCTCATTCTCCTCCTCCTTCTCCTCCTCCTCCTCCTCCTCCTTCTCCTCCTCCTCCTCCTCCTCCTCCTCCTGGTCCTCCTCCGATTTTTCCTCCTCCTGCTCCTCCTCCGATTCCTCCTCCATCTTCCCCATCTTGGGGTATGTGGCCTTCAGTGCATACACCTCCACATTCATGATCAGGGCATTTCGTCTGGGCATCGGTTCTGGATGGGCTGGCGGGGCTGCGCGACGTGTCCAAATGTTTGTCGGAGGTCCGCCCAGATTCCTCGGACCGGCGCTGGCCTCCCGGGGCGACGCCCGAGGCGCCGCCTGGGGGGCCCAACGCCGATCCAAGAAATCTGTGCGGAACTCAAAACAATCATCTTAATGAAGTGTCAGCTATTTGCAAACTTCGCTCCCCGAGCGATCACTGTGTAGTCAGTGGCCGTGGTGCCTCATACGGAGCACGGGCCTTCAAGAAACGACGGAAAGCATCTTACCATCACGACGTGGCTGCCAGCACGGATCCTTCCGCAGCGCAGTCGCGCACATCGTTCTTTCTCATACCAACAACTTGATGCACAATTGACAACACTTTCGCGACGCTTCGCAAGCACGACTAAACATGTGCTAGAGGAGCTCCTTTTCCTGGCCAGCTGACATCGACGCTCTGCTCCTGGACTTCTGGTGTCTCTTCAGACCAGACCACAGCCTGGAAACACCCTGCGCGCAAGCCTCTGGCCCCCCCCCCCAGGCGCCTTCAAGAAGACACCCTCGAAGATATTGAACACCCCACAGAAGCTTGAAATACTTGCGTGCGATCGTCTTTCCACATCCGTCCTAATCTACATAAGACGCACACGATCAGAACTCTTGTTATGGGATATCTAAGAGCGCATTCGTGTCCAATTCTGACTTCCCTGAGGTGACCCAAGGATCCTATGGCCCCCCGAAGCTCTTGGGGGATGAGAGAACCTCACGTGGGGCACATGCTGGCCAAACAAATCACCTTTGACTAATTTGACGTGCGTGCTGCACCTTCTGGCCCTCCCGTTGCCCACCCAGGCCGCCCAACCGAACCCAGGAAACACCTCCAACAAAAACATCCGACCACCCTCCAGAGGAGCTCGCTCAGCCCGCCGAGGCCTGCCCCGCCCCGTTGGGCGCCTGGCTGGGACGCCACGAATTACATCTCACAGCTGGGAGCCGTCGTTGAGAAAGGGCGATCACGGGCGTGATCGGGGGGGGGTGTCGCGCTGATCTCGCCACGGCGGGGGTGCGCTGGGAGCGCCGCAGCATGCCCGCCCGCGAGCACCGCGTTATGCCTGCCAACATCACAGTAGCCTGCGATGCGATCGCCGCGACGTGTGCGAACTCGCCAAAATGTGCCGCAGTGCTTGTGAGCCACGCGACGCCTGCGACCATAGGCAATGTGTCTGTGGACGCCACATCGGCCCGCGAGCGAAACCATGTGCCCGCGAGCACCACAATGCGCTTGCGTCTGGGAATGCTTGGGAACCTTTCCGGACAAGAACGGGAAGCGCCGCTTCTCTGAGCTTGCGTGCGCACGCGCAGGGCTTTGCACACAACGTGGAATGTCTGGACATGGGGTTGGTCGTCGCTGGGCTTCCCTAAACGCCCAGATGGTTGCCATGCGTAGCTTGTGTTGAGTGGTTGCCTCTGGTTGGGTTGGTCAGGTGCTGCGCGTGGCCTGTATGCGTGTGTGCGTGCGTGTGCGTGCGTGTGCTTGTGTATGCGTGTGCAGGTGCGTGTGCGGCTGTGTGCGTATATGTGCCTGCGTGAGAGAGTGTGTGCAGTATGTGTTCTGGGGGGGGCGGGACGGGGGGGTGCGCGGTGTGCGTGCCGGGTGTGTGCTGGGCGGGCGGGCGGGGGGGGAGTACGGTGGGCGTCCGTTTTAAACCGCATGGCTGTTTTAACGTGATGACGCTAACGAGGATGATGACAATGTGATGCTGATGCCGACGATGAAGATGATGATGATGATGATGATGATGATGATGATGATGATGATGATGATGATGATGATAGTGGTGATGACGAGGATGATGATGAAGACGATGAAGGGTATCTTGGACCGTCTTGCAATGCTCTTGGAGATTCTGGTGGCCCTCTTGAGCCCCTCTTGGACCGTCTTGGTGATGATCAGATGATGATGTAATGGCGATGATGATTGATGATGATGAATGATGATATTATATGATGATGATGATGGATGATGGATGATGGATGATGATGATGATGATGATGATGATGATGATGATGATGATGATGATGATGATGATGATGATGATGATGATGATGATGATGATGATGATGATGATGATGATGATGATGATGATAGGGCATCTTGGACCGTCTTGGAGCATTCTTGGACAGTCTTGGAGCCCTCTTGAGCTCTTCTCGGACCGACTCGTTTCGCAAACTCCCTGGATATCACCGTTGTTCGAGGATGTCTCGAGCGAGAGCCCCATTTTGAACTGAAGACGTCTCGAAGTAGCTCGTCCACTATCACATTTTTTCCAGGATGTCTCGAGCGAGAGCCTCATTTTTAAGATTTCGACGAATTCGCGAGATCCCTGGAGATCTCACTTTTTCGAGGATGTCTCGAGCGGGAGCCTCACTTTGACGTAAAGCGTCCTAAAACAAGTCCTTCAAGATCCCACTTTTATAGGATGTCTCGAACGAAACGACCATAAAGGGGGGAATCCGCCATTCGATCGACCCCGCCCGACCCCGAGCCCGTGGTCCCTCGCGTCTCTGTTCTTTATTAACTCGTAGGAAGCATGGCCTAAGAAACTCCCACCACCTTCTCGTTCCGAGAAGGCGCTTCCCGTCACCCGATTTATTGAAGAGGTCTCGAGCGAAACGGCAATTGTTGGGGCCGTTCGGAACATTTTGGGAGCCTCTTGGAGGCTTGTGTGACCCTCTTAGACTGTACGGGAGTGTCTGGAGGGTGTGTGGGGGCTCTCGTGGGCTGTCTTAGCGTTCTCTTGGACTGTTTTGGGGCTCTCTTGGCCAGTCCTGGGGCCTCTTTGCGCGCTCTGGGGGGCCTCTAGGCGCCTCTTGAGGGCCTCTTGGGGGTCTCTTGGGCCGTTTCGGGGGTCCCCTGGGGAGCCTTCTGGGGCTCTTTGGGGCCGTTTTGAAGCTCTCCGGGAGCGACTCCAAAACAATGCCAGTTCGGAGTCCCCTCCGGAGCCGATCTTTCGAGGATGTCTCGAGCGAAACGGCCATCTTTCCGGAACCTGATCGGACAAGAACGGAAAGCGCCGCTGTAGTCTAATGGGCGTATTGGGCGAAGAAGAAAAGGAAGGCGAGGACGACGAGGAGTCGATGACGAGAACGACGTGGCGAACGTGAGGATAGCGAGGAGGAGCATGAGAACAACGAGGAGGAACAGAAGCACAAGCACAAGGACGAGGACGAAGAGAACGAGGGCGAGTACGAGGAGGAATGCGGAGGGCGATGATGACGACGACGACGCCGACGACGACGGCGACGACGACGACGACGACAGAGAACAGTACGAGGCAATTGGAAAAAGACGTTGCTCCTGGCGCCGCGCGCGGTTCTCTTGGGGCCTGTTGGGGGCTTCTTGGGGGCCCCTTGGGTCCTCTTATGAAATTATGGCGTCTTCTTGGGGTGTCTGGGCGCGTCGTGGGGTTCTGTGGGAACTTTCTTAGGCCGTCTCGGCGCTGGGGGCCTCCTGGGGCGCTCCCGTGAGTCTCTTGGGGCCTTCTTAGCCCTTCTCCGGCCGTCTTGGGGCTCTTGTGAGCTGTCTGGGTGGCTCCTAGAGCGCTCTTGGGGGTCTCTTGGGGTCTTCTTGGGGCGCTCTTGGGCGCTCCTGGGGCTCTCCGGGGCGTCTTTTGGGCCTCCCTTGGGCCGTTGGAAAGCCCTCCAAGAGCGATTCGAACACGACGTCGATGCGGAGTCCCCTCTTCGGCCGACTTTTGGAGGATGTCTCGAGCGAAACGGCCATTTTTCAGAAACCTTTCTTGACATGAACGGGAAGCGCGTGAAATCGAAGAGCTTGGCAAGAACGTGCACCAACATTAAAGTCACATGTCACGTAGGCGCTCTTCCCAAACGTTCACAGGGGGTACCAGGTGGAGTTCACTACTCGCGCAAGTTCAGACGTGGCGCTCACCCCGAACGTCCACAAAGGGTACCAGATGGAGTTCACTACCCGCGCAAGTTCAGACGTGCCGCTCACCCACAACGTCCCCAAAGGGACCAGATAGAGTTCACTACCCGCGCAAGTTCAGACGTGGCGCTCACCCCGAACGTCCACAAAATGTACCAGATGGAGTTCAGGACCCGCGCGAGTTCAGACGTGTCGCTCACCCCGCACGTTCACCAAAAAAAAACAGAATATTAAAAGAATTAAAAGGCACCCAATAAAGAAAAGAAAAAAAAAAAAGGTAAAATAAATAAAAAAACAAAAACAACCAAAAAAAAAAAACAAAAAAAAAAAAGAAAAAGATAAAAAAAAAATTTGAAAAAAAAAAAACAATAAAAACAGAAAGAAAAAAAAATATAAAATAAAAATAAACAAAAACTAAATATAAGAAGAGGGACACCAGGTGTGAGTTTCACATAACCCGCGCGAGTTCAGAATTGGCGCTAGACACCCACAGCGAGAATCATATCATCAATACCTCGTCTCATCATCATCATCTATCAACATCATCATTCATCAGACATCAATCAATCGTCATCGCATCATCATCGAACAAGTCATCATCATCATCACATCATCACCATCATCATCATCATCATCATCAACATCATCATCATCATCATCATCATCATCATCATCATCATCATTACCGTCATCAACCTCATCGCTATCATCAGGGAGGGCTGAACTCGCGCGGGGAGTGAACTCCACCTGCTGTGGGCGAATATGTTTTGAGGATGTCTCGAGCGAAACGCTTACTTTTGAACAAAAGTATTGAAACACCAATGGTTTTTCAATGATTTTGCCTTTGGGGCCATCATGGAGGTCCTCCAAGAGCATCCCCCAAAGATGCCGTACAACAGCTACTTCGGCATCTCATTCCCAACCATCCTGTGGTGTTGGGTCCTCGTTTTGAAGAGACGGTGTCCTGCGTTCCCGCCTCCTTCCTCCCTCCCTCCTCTCCCCTCCTCCCCCTCCCACACCCATTCTGGCACACCCCTCACACGTTTCGTGGCCCCATAGGGAGCTCCACCGAAGGCCCCAGTGGCTGCGCTCGCATGCGGTTCCACCCCCCATAGCCTGGCACAACAAGGATACTCAATCATACCCCTCACACGTTTCCGTTGCCCCATAGGAGCCCACCGAAGGCCCCAGGTGGCTGGCGCTCGGGTGCGTTCCCAGCCCCCCATTTCGGCACAACCCCTCACACAGCTTCGTGGCTCCATAGGGAACCCACCGAAGCCCCAGTGGTTGCGCTCGCATGCTATTCACCACCAATTTTGGCAGACCCCCTCACACATATTCTGGCCCCATAGGGACTCCACCGAAGGCCCAGTGGCTGCCGCTTCGCATGCGTTCCACCCCCCATTCATGGTACAGCCCTACACACTTTCGTGCCCCAAGTGAGCTCCACCGAAGGCCCCAGCGTCTGCGCTCGCATGCGGTTCCACCCCCCTTTTCGGCACACCCCTCACACGTTTCGTGGCCCCACAGGGAGCTCCACCGAAGGCCCGAGTGCTGCCGTCCGCATGCGTCCCGCACACCCATTTCGGCACACCCTCACACGCTTCGTGGCCCCATAGGGAGC
This sequence comes from Prorocentrum cordatum, assembly GCA_963575745.1. Taxonomy (NCBI): domain Eukaryota; class Dinophyceae; order Prorocentrales; family Prorocentraceae; genus Prorocentrum; species Prorocentrum cordatum. Next base: position 409,653 of record CAUYUJ010007914.1, read on the forward strand.
TCCACCGAACAAAAAAAAAAAACACAAAAGAAAAAAATAGAACTAAAAAAGTGAACAAAGAAAAAACAAAAACGAAAACAAGACAAAAAAAAATAAAAAAAAAAAAAAAATAAAAAAATAAAAAAAAAAAAAAATACACCCAAACATCTATAATACATGCACAAACCCCAAAACAGGTGTCGCACCCCAGAGGCATCGCTCGCACAGACCGCGCCACCCCAATTTGGCGTACCCACACCCCACACACATTCGTGGCCCCACAGGGAGCTCCACCGAATGGCCACCGTGGCTGGCGCTCGCATAGCGGTTCCCCAAAAACCCCCCCCCCCCCCCCCCCATTCTGGCACACCCCTCACCACGGTTCGTGGCCCCAAAAGAGCTCCACCGGAGGCCCCAGTGGCAGCGCTCTCATAGCGGTCCACCCCCATTCCTGCACACATTAAACCCCTCACACGTTTCGTGGCCCCATTGGGAGCTCCACCGAACGCCCCAGTGGCTGCGCTCGCATGCGGTTCCACCCCCCCCATTTCGGCACACCCCTCACACGGTTCGTGGTCCCATAGAGAGCTCCACCGGAGGCCCCAGTGGCTGCGCTCGCATGCGGTTCCACCCCTTTTTCGGCACGCCCTTCACACGTCTCGTGGCCCCATAGGGAGCTCCACCGAACGCCGCAGTGGCTGCGCTCGCATGCGGTTCCACCCCCCATTTCGGCACACCCCTCACACGCTTCGTGGCTCCATAGGGAGCTCCACCGAAGGCCCCAGTGGCTGCGCTGGCATGCGGTTCCACACCCCATTCTGGCACACCCCTCGCACGTTTCGTGGCCCCATAGGGGGCTCCACCAAAGGTCCCAGTGGCACTGCCCGCTTGCGTCCGCCACCACCCAGCACAGCCCTTGTTCCCTGCGCTTCACCCACCCAGAACAGCGCTTCGTAGCCCTATAGGGAGCTCCACCAAAGGTCCCAGCGGCACCGCCCGCATGCGTCCGCCACCACCCTGCACAGCCCTTGCTCCCTGCCTGCGTTTCACCCACCCAGTACAGCGTTTCGTGGCCCCATAGGGAGCTCCACCGAAGGTCCCAGTGGCACCGCTCGCATGCGTCCGCCACCACGCAGCACAGCCCTTGCTGACCGCGTCTCGCCCACCCAGTACAGCGTTTCGTGCCCCCATAGGGAGCTCCACCGAAGGTCCCAGTGGCACCGCCCGCATGCGTCCGCCACCACCCAGCACAATTGCGGCATTCACAATTGCATATGGTTGGGTCCTTCGCCAGGCTAATTTTTTGGAGGATGTCTCAGGCGATATCGTCATTTTCGAAGATCCGAAGGTTTCGCCAGCGATTTCAACATCTCCATTTTCTGAGGATGTCTCAGACGAGACGCTCATTTTTGGCATACGAGGTCTGACAACAGCTTTTTCGACATCCCATGTTTTCGCGGATGTCTCAGGCGAGAGCCCCATTTTCGAAGATCCGAAGATTTCGCTATAGATTTCAACATCCCGATTTGTTGAGGATGTCTAAAGCAAAATCGTCATTTTTAACGTAAAGCGTCTTAGACGATAGCCTCCAACATCTCCATTGTGTGAGGATGTCTCAGGCGAAATGGCCATTCCGGGGAACCTTTCTTGACATGAACGGGAAGCGCGTGAAATCGAAGAGCTTGGCAAGAACGTGCACCAACATTAAAGTCACATGTCACGTAGGCGCTCTTCCCAAACGTTCACAGGGGGTACCAGGTGGAGTTCACTACCCGCGCAAGTTCAGACGTGGCGCTCACCCCGAACGTCCACAAAGGGTACCAGATGGAGTTCACTACCCGCGCAAGTTCAGACGTGCCACTCACCCACAGCGTCCCCAAAAGGACCAGATAGAGTCCACTACCCGCGCAAGTTCAGACGTGGCGCTCACCCCGAACGTCCACAAAATGTACCAGATGGAGTTCACGACCCGCGCGAGTTCATACGTGCCGCTCACCCCGCACGTCCACCAAAGGCACCAGGTGGAGTTCACTACCCGCGCGAGTTCAGAATTGGCGCTGACACCCACGGCGAGATCATGATCAGCATCACCGTCGTCATCATCATCATCATCCTCCTCCTCCTCCTCCTCCTCCTCATCATCATCATCATCATCATCATCATCATTACCGTCATCAACCTCATCGCTATCATCAGGGAGGGCTGAACTCGCGCGGAAAGTGAAACCCACCTGCTGTGGGCGAGTATTTTCTGAGGATGTCTCGAGCGAAACGCTTACTTTTGAGCAACAGTATCCAAAAAACAATGATTTTTCAATGATTTTGCTCTCTGGACCACCTTGGAGGTCCTCCAAGAGCACTCCCCAAAAGATGCCGTACAGCAGCTACTTCAACATCACTTTTTTGGAGGATGTCTCAGGCGAAATCGACATTTCGAACATCCGAAGGTTTCGTCAGCGATTTCGACATCTACATTTTCTGAGGATGTCTCAGGCGATACGGTCATTTTCGGCATAAGAGGTCTGAACACAGCTTTTTCGACACCCCACTTTTTCGAGGATGTCTCAGGCGAGAGCCCCATTTTCGAAGATTCGAAGATTTCGCTATAGATTTCAACATCCCGATTTGTTGAGGATGTCTAAAGCAAAATCGTCATTTTTAACGTAAAGCGTCTTAGACGATAGCCTCCAACATCTCCATTGTGTGAGGATGTCTCAGGTGAAATGGCCATTCTGGGGGACCTTTCTTGACATGAACGGGAAGCACGTGAAATCGAAGAGCTTGGCAAGAACGTGCACCAACATTAAAGTCACATGTCACGTAGGCGCTCTTCCCAAACGTTCACAAGGGGGTACCAGGTGGAGTTCACTAACCGCGCAAGTTCAGACGTGGCGCTCACCCCGAACGTCCACAAAGGGTACCAGATGGAGTTCACTACCCGCGCAAGTTCAGACGTGCCGCTCACCCACAACGTCCCTAAAGGGACCAGATAGAGTTCACTACCCGCGCAAGTTCAGACGTGGCGCTCACCCCGAACGTCCACAAAATGTACCAGATGGAGTTCAGGACCCGCGCGAGTTCAGACGTGTCGCTCACCCCGCACGTCCACCAAAGGCACCAAGTGGAAGTCACTACCCGCGCGAGTTCAGAATTGGCGCTGACACCCACGGCGAGATCATGATCAGCATCACCGTCGTCATCATCATCATCATCATCATCATCATCATCATCATCATCATCATCATCATTACCGTCATCAACCTCATCGCTATCATCAGGGAGGGCTGAACTCGCGCGGGGAGTGAACTCCACCTGCTGTGGGCGAGTATTTTTTGAGGACTTCTCGAGCGAAACGCTTACTTTTGAACACAAGTGTTGAACAACCAATGTTTTTTCGATGATTTTGCCTTTGGGGCCATCTTGGAGATCCTCCAAGAGCATCCCCCAAAGATGCCGTACAAGCAGCTACTTGAACATCTCAGTTTTTAGAGGATGTCTCAGGCGAAATCGACATTTTCGAACATCAGAAGGTTTCACCAACGATTTCAACATCTCCATTTTATGAGGATGTCTCGATCGAAACGCTACGTTTAAACATAAGAAGGCTTAGAGCATCGTTTGCAACATCCAACTTTTTCGAGGACGTCGTAGGCGAGCCCGCGTTTTCGAAGATCCGAAGATGTCGCGACCGATTTCAACATCCCGATTTTTTGAGGATGTCTCAAGCGAAATCGTAATCTTTACCATGAAGCGTCTTAAACGATAGCCTCCAACATCTCCATTTTGAGAGGATGTCTCAGGCGAAATGGCCATTCTGGGGAACCTATCTTGACATGAGCGGGAAGCGCGTGAAATCGAAGAGCCTGGCAAGAACGTGCACCAACATTGATGTCGCATGTCGCCTAGGCGCTCTTCCCGACCGTGCACAAGAGGTACCAGGTGGAGTTCACTACCCGCGCAAGTTCAGACGTGGCCCTCACCCGAACTCCCTAAAATATACCAGATAGGGTTCACTTGCCGCGCAAGTTGAGACGTGGCGCTCACCCGAAACGTACGGAAATAATAAGATTCTGCAAGGAAAAATGTAAACGCGAAATACCGCGATATAAATGTACGTGCAAGGATCTCTCCGTTAGTACAGACTGAGACCGGATGAGCCGAACAGCTATAACATATGTGGACGGCGAGCGGGGCTGATTCCCGCGGAGGATCAGGGCCAACACCAGCTAGAGTTCACTCCCCGACTGAGTTCAGCGACGAGGAGGAG
>CAUYUJ010007914.1:418897-426397 GCA_963575745.1 Prorocentrum cordatum
GCATTCACAACTGCATATGGTTGGGTCCTTCGCCAGGCCCATTTTTTTTATTCGTTTTTTACCAAGGAAAGCGGGGAACACAGTTTACACCACACCACCCCGACGTCGTCTCCGACCCTCAAAAAAGTCCTGGGATTGAAATACCGCCCGCCACTGGTAATGTATATATGCTCCAGTTTCCGACAAACATTGATTAACATGGATTTGGCGCGCGGTCGCCAAATCCATGGATCGGGGGAGGTGCCTCCACCCGTGGCCTACGAGGGCATCGAATACGGACCCCCTGGAGAATGAATCCAGGGTCTGGAAGCTGGGGTGACTCCAATCGTGGACTGGCCATGGATATCACCGCCGCCCTCATCCGATAATCGGGGGCACGCAAACATGGATTATCGATCCATGGATTTGGCGCGCGGTCGCCAAATCCTTGAATCCGGGGAAGTACCCTCCCCAGAATGCGGCTGGTGCCGCCCCGTTCGGCGGCGGAAATCCGCGATTTCCGGTGGAAACGGGACCCGTCGCTAATAAACGCCCCCTTGATCCATGTTTGCGATCGCCTGATTTTAGGTCGGACTTTGGAATCAAACAGAAACAAATAGTCAACCAATGCTCGAGCGTAGCCAGAAGAGCACGACAAATCGTCACCATACGATTTTCCCCATCCTTGAATATTCCTCCTGTAAGGTTGTGGATGCCACGACAATGGACACCCTAACAGCCCTATCATTGAATTCAATATGTGTGTTTAAAATGTTGGAACATGTTCTAAACATGTTCTAAACATGTATTAAGCATCTGGAAATTATTTGGCAACATGCTCCCTCTCCATTGATCGTCCTCCACAACTGTAGGGGGACGTGCCCGACTCAACATCACTGCCCTCGGGGATCTTCTAACCCGGGTCAATCCAGACCCGGGTCAGCAGGAAACCAAAAACTGCAATGCAGGAAAAACAAACTGCAACGCAGGTCCTCGCAAACCCGGGTCAGCCAATAGGCGCGGCCGCCTCGCGGCCACGAGCGGCTCCCTAACCCGGGTCAGCCAGAGGGGGCCTTTGCAGGATCCTGCAGGAGCCGGCGCCGTGGCTGACCCCCGTTTGCACTGACCCCCGTCTCAAGGCTCCCGATGCCCGCCCGACCCCCCTTTCCCGGCGCGCAGCGCCTGCCCCGGCCTCGCCCAGCGGGCCCGCGCCCGCCGCGCCCAGCGGGCCCAGCGCCGCGCCCGCCGCGGCGCCCGCCTGCCGCAGGATCTCGGAGACCTCGGAGCGGGCGAGGCCTCCCCCCTTCGGCGGATGCTTCGGGGCTCGAGCTCCGAAGTTTGGGACCGGCAGCCCCGCTCTCGACCCCGAAACTGCGGCGACCATGCTGCGGGGCGCACGCGCGCACAGAGAGCGCGGATGGGGGGGGGGGTGAGCGTCGAACTTCACTTCACCTGTGGTTTTGTTTTGCTCTGCGATCTGCGGACCGTGGTTGTCGACCGGTTTCCGAACGGGGGCCTCACATTTGGAGACAACATGCCCGAACAAGCGCTTGAAGGCCTGAACAACAACAACACGTCTGGCGTGACGGATAGCTCGCCCTAGTTGGGAGGCGGGAGAACCCATCTGCGCGAGCGGCGGACCGCGCAGGCCTGTGGATCTCCGAAAGTGGGTCTCTGAAACGGAGGCCTTGGCGAAAATGGCAGACGTGCCCAGGGGGCGCAATCCGCTGGTAGAAAGAGATGGACGGACTGCCGCGCCCTTTTGCGACAGCTCCGCAGCAAATTTGCTCACATCACCTCCAAGAGGGACAAGCGGCCACCAGCATCTGCAGGCAAAGGCGCAAACTTAGATTCGCATCCAAATCTTGCAGTAATCACTTACTAGCCGCGGGCTGCCTTTGGCGGCTTCTTGAGGTTGCAGTGCTCGTGCTCGAGCCACTTGGCAACAGCAGGGAATGCAGCGGTCCTTTCTCCTAGAGCCTTGGCCTTGGGGAACTTTGCAAAATCGTATTCGCCCAAGGTGGCCTTGAACGGGATCAGCGCCTGGGTGAGGATGAGGATGACCAAATCTGCCTTCGTCGGCGCGTCGAAACCGTTCACAAACCCACTTTCTGGAATGTACTTGCTCAGATGGGTCAGTGTCTTTTCCATGAAAGGGACCATCAAGGAACCGTCGTAACCACTCAGGACGATACCTGCGCCAAGACCCATGGCATCCTCCAAAGCACCCTCGAACATGTCATCCTTGGCCTTCTGAACTGGGTTGACGGGCGGGTACGTTGGACCGATACCCATCAAGTAATCCTGGACCGCGGCGCTCTGGTTGATCTTGAGGCTACCATGCACTAAGATTGGCAGACCGCACCCTTCCATACTCATCGCTTTGGCAGCTTTTGTGTGCTCAGACTCCATTGCCCCCGCCTTAGCCTTGTCGGCAACTGATGCACCATTGGCCTGAAACGGATACTCTACCACCTCGAGTTCGACTCCACCGACAGCAGCGATGAGCTTGCTCAACTCGCCCCGCCCACTGACATCGAAATAATGGAGGACCGGTTTGCCCTTCGGAATGGCGCCAGAGATCTTACCTTTTGGCTCTTTGGCCTGTCCACATCCCATGTTTACTTAACGGACGTGAACTTCGGGCGGCGTGGTCCGGAATGGCTTGAACAAAAATTGCTACGGATTTCATTGTTGTTTGTTGTTGTTGCTGCTATTGTTGTTTTTGTTGTTCTTGTTCTTGTTATTGTTCTTGTTGCTGTTGAACTCTCACAAATAAAGAACAATTGTTGTTGATCCCCCCTTCCGGTGACCATTGTAATTCTCAAGTGAAATGCTTCCCCCAGGGGTCTCACCTTGTTTGTTTTCCCGGAAAATGACTCGGCTCAAACTGTGCCCCTGGCCCCCGGTTTACAACAACAGCGGGTCCCACCTCATACTTCGTCACAATGTATCCCCAAATCGCGCTCTCGCGCGGGACTTCCTTACAATTTGTATACGAATCGCGCTCTCGCGTGGGACTTCCTCGCAATGCATTCAGACGATGTACCCTCGACGCTCAGGAAGCACGCTCTCGCTTTGGCTTTTCTCACGATTTACTTGGGAATCGCGCTTTCGCTCGAGACTTTCTCGCGATTCATGCAGGATCCACGCTTCAGCAACCCGCCTGCTCGACCCCGTCGCCTGGGCCCGCCGTCCCGACCTGCCCACCCCCGTCTAGTTCTACCACTTGTTTTCTGCTCCTTGCCCCCGTCCTACTAATTTCTCTCGTGCTCCATTCTTCTCCCTCCCCCTTCCACCCGTCCTCTCTTCCCTTGTTGTAGGGGCTGCACTAAATACGCGTGGCAAGTAAGGAAGATATAGCCCCAAAGGGGGTACGATCGAAGACGACGAAGGCGGGTACCGAGGGTTTGGGACACACGTATTGAATGGTACGTGAGCAGATAGGAGCGAACAGTCTTAACGTGAATGTTGTTGTTGTGGCCGCTGCTGTTGAATTCTTATTTCTGAAAAAATGATCATTGTTGATCCTCCCCCACCGGTGCATACTGTTTTTTCTCAATCAAAGTGTGCCCCATCGACGCTCGCACCTTGTTTTTGGACAAGGAAAGTCTTGATGCTCAAACTGGGCCCCTGGCCCCCCGGTTGCAACAACAACGGCTCCCGCCTTAGACTTCCTTCCAATTTAGCCAGGACCCCCGCTCCCACCCGAGACTTCCTCGCATTTTATTCAGGAATCGCGCTGTCGCTTGGGACTTCCTTATAATTTATTCAGGAATCGCTCTCCCAGCGCTCTGGAGTCGCGCTCTCGCTGGAGACTTGCTTGTAACTTGCTGAAGAATGGCCTTGCGTTGGGATTTCTTGCAATTTGCCCAAGCGCCGCGCTCCCGACACCCGGGCACCCAGGAGTCGCGCCCGCTGTGGCCCCATGTGCATGCCTTTCGTGGCCCCGCTGTCGCCATTTGTGTCCCCCTCATTGTCCTACGTGGCCCAGTTGCTTCCCTCAGTGGCCCCATAGCTGCCTTCAGCGGCCCCGCATTACATGAAATTCGTGGCCCCCGCTCGTTCGCGCTCTTCGTGACCCCATACGCATTCCCTTCGTGTACCCGCTGTCGCCCTTCGTGGCCTACTTCGTGCCCTTCGTGGCCCTGCTGTCGTTCTCTCTCGCTCTCGCTTTCGCTTGTCGTCGCCGTCGTCGTCGTCGTCGTCGCCGTCGTCGTCGCCGTCGCCTTCGACGTCGTCGTTGTCGTCGTCGTCGTCGTCATCGTCGTCGTCGTCGTCGTGGTCGGTCCCCTGTCCGTCCCTCTTGGGGTCGGGTCGACGGTCCGCGGCCGCCCCGCCGACCAGCGCTGCCGCTGGCCAAGCCGACGGTCCGCGGCCGCCCCGCCGCTTGCCGGGGCCCGGCCTGCAGGGAAGAAAGGTATACCTCCCAAAAGGGATTCGATCGAAGACGAAGAGGGCGGGTATCGAGGGTTTGGGAAATACGCGTTATGGACACTCGAGCATATACGGGCGAACAGTCTTAAAAGTATTATTGTTGTTGTTGCTGCTGTTGTTGTTGTTGCTGTTGCTGTTGCTGATGCTGCTGTTGTTGTGGTTGTGGTTGTGGTTGTGGTTGTGGTTGTGGTTGTGGTTGTGGTTGTGGTTGTGGTTGTGGTTGTTGTGGTTGTTGTTGTTGCTGCTGCTGCTGCTGTTGTTGTTGTTGTTGTTGTTGTTGTTGTTGTTGTTGTTGTTGTTGTTGTTGTTTCTTGTTTCCCAAAGAGGGAACACGACCACAAAACCTCCCCCGACTCGGCCTCGACCGCTGTGCGAATCAAGCAGTCGCCATCAGGGGACAAAGAACTTTGAACACCTTTGTGTTGCTTATCTTTTGTTCTCGTGCTTTGTGTGTCCGCGTGGCTGGCTCTTCTTGTCGGGGGCCTGCAGGGGCGTCCTCGTTGTCACGGCTGGGCTTAGGTCGGGCGTGTCCCCCTACAGGCGGATTTTGGACGAAAAATAAAACATACCGCAGACATGCCCCAACCTCCTCCTAAATACTAAACAAAATCGCCCCACACTTGTTCTACTATCTTTTAACATTCCTCCTGTGGAGGGACACGCCCGACTTAAGGCTGGGCGCCCCCGCGAGACTCTGGCCAGGCCGCGTCCCAGGCGAGGTCCAGGGACCGTTCCTGTAACGGGGCGGATGCATCGCCGATTCATCGGCGCCGTCGGCGTGGAGAAGACCGGGCTCCACATCGCGCCGCATCGCCGATGCGGCTCGGACCCCACCTGCTCGGACCCCACCTGGGAGGCCCGAAGAAATTTGGAGCATTCTTCACTGCGTTGATGTTGTGAGATTTCTCTTTGTCGCTGTGCTTTGTGTGTGCTCGTGGTCAGCTTCTGCTGCTCGGGCCTGCACGGGCACTCTCGTCGCTACGGCTGGGCTCCCCTGCGAGATTGCGTTCGGCCGAGCATGTCCCCCTACAGGCGGGTTTGGGACGAAAAATAAAACATACCAGAAACAATACCCTCAAAATAACATCAACAAAAAACATGTAAAACATATCATCCCCAGACTATTGTTTGACTATTTTTAGACCTTCCCCCTGTAGAGGGACAGGTCCGACTGAAAACATTGCGGCCAGGATGCGTCCCAGGAGAGGTCCAGGTGCAGTTTCTGTACCCTCCAGGCCTCGACTCCCATGGAGGCTTGCCAGAAGCACGGCGCAAAGCTCTTGGTCATTTTTGGCCTCTGGAGGAGGAGGAGGAGGAGGAGGAGGAGGAGGAGGAGGAGGAGGAGGAGGAGGATGGCAGCAGAGCCGCTTGGGGTCGGGGTGTCTTTCCCTCCTCTGATGGCCGGGCCCGCCTCCGTGGAGGGCGTTGCGCCCCGAAGGGCCACGCATCGAGGCCCGCAGCGCTGCCGTGGACGGCAACAGGGGCAGCAAGTTGGGCGGAAAACAAGTGCGGTAAAAGGGCAGGCCTCCGACGTCCTCGTCGTCGTCGTCCTCCTCCTCCTCCTCCTCCTCCTGACGTTCTTAGGCTTCGGAGGCCTCCGCAGGCCTCCGGCGTCCTGGTCCTCGTCGTCGTCGTCCTCCTCCCGAAACTCTCACTCCACGTGCCCTGCGATGTGCGAGCGACTGGAGGAGTTCCCACCCCGCTTCAGATCTCCTGGCCCCTGACAGTGGGCCTTCTGCGAGGCGAGGGGTCATACGGCATACGGCTCCATTGCCGCGCCATCTTCGAAGTCTTCTGTGCTGACGTTCCGACTTGAACGTCCTTCTCGTCCTCTTCCTCCCCCTCCCCCTCCTCCTCCTCTCACTCATTCCGATCTTCTATTTCTCCCCCTTGAAGCCACGATCTGACATCAGGCTTTCGTCTCACTCATCCCAAACGTGTAAAATTACCCTTGCTGAAACAACCGCTCTCTCCGAGAGTTTCTGAAGGTCCCCGAAGGCCTCGTGAGGTCTTCGAGGGGGTCCACAAAGGTCCGACGACCTCGCTCGTCTTCGTCGTCGTCGCGTCGTCGTCGTCGTCGTCGTCGTCCTCCTCCTCCTCCTCCTCCTCCTCCTCCTCCTCCTCCTCCTCCTCCTCCTCTCCCAAGGGCCCCATGGGCGCAACGGTGGGGACAAGTGTTCGATTGGCAGCACCCGGGGGCGTGAGGTGTGGTTTGGGTCTGCGTTTCCCCCACTCCTCCGTGGGGGTGGCGGGACAGTTGCTGCCGAGCGAGCAGTTGTCCCCACCGATGCGCCCATGGGGTGTCTTTGGAAGGAGAAGAAAGACGACGAAGACGAGCGAGGTCGTCGGACCTTTGTGGACCCCCTCGAAGACCTCACGAGGCGTTCGGGGGCCGCCAGAAACGCACGAGCGATACTTTCAGCAAGGGAGGGGCCCCTCATGGGACGCACAGAGAGATACTAGCATGTCCTCCTTGGAGGCGCGCGTCCGACCCGAACATATAGTATACCCATCTTGTAGTATATCGTTTCCCGAGCGGCGTGGCCAGAAAGCGCCCGCCACGACGCATATACTGTAAGATTTCTCGGTGCGCGCATCGCGCCCCTGGGGGGGGGGCGACGCACATATAGTATAAGTGTGTTGGGGTGACGTCGACCTCAGGTGCGCAGCAGCTTGACGGTCGCGGCACGGTTGGCAGTGCACGGGGACGGCTGTGCGCGTGCACCCCCAATTCTGGATCCCCCGAGGCAGGACAAGCCCCCGCAGCCCAGGGGCCCGAACTTTGTTGAAACAGCAGGAGGCGCTTCCTTTCCGCTTTCAAGATCGACGATTTTGCCGTTTGGGGAAGAGTTACTTTGTGGTTTGGAGACGATTCTCGCTCGCGGGGCGCAGTTTCCCGGGGACGGGTGCACGCTGGGCTGCTCCCAGGGAGGGCGAGGTCTGGCTTGGGTGCGAGTGCCCCCGCCCCAAACGCTCCGCTGGACCTTTTCCAGGGGCGCAGCCGAGGGACAACAGCACGCTTGGCTAGAAGGAGAGAGCAACGGCATGAACATGAACTTCTGGCGCTCCGCACGGATTTCGTGG
>CAUYUJ010007914.1:428897-476397 GCA_963575745.1 Prorocentrum cordatum
AACTGATATTATCTTTCCCTGACCCAGAAATGGCTGACCCCTATTAGCAGGCGAATGATTGTTGCACGCTCATCGGCCCCGAACGAGAAACACATGACTGTCCATGGCGGACATACATTGACACCGCTCTGTCGCTATACTGTTAATCATGGGCCGCGTTAACATCGCAGAGCGGGGAGGGGGACTGGGAAGGGACATGCCACTCCTTGACAAAACCCTTGCACTGAATTGTGTCCGCCGCGATCGCTGCGGCTACCTTCAAAACTGGCCTGGAGGCCTGGTTCGAACCCGATCTCACGCAACGATGCCGTTTCCTGACCCCAACAGGCGGTCCCGATTAGCAGGCGATCAAGGAATTGATGTTACTTTTTCCCGTCCCCCACAATGATGAATGAACGACACACGCTCAAACTTATAGGGAGGAGAAATGGGAAGGGCAAGGCGATGAGGGCGCTTGAAATATGGGTATGGGTGCGAGTCGTCGGACGAAGAGGGGGACTCCCTATCTAGCAAGGACCCCAATCCGACAACACATACCCAGAACGCCCCCCCCAGAATTCCACCCCGAGAGATCTTGAGGCCGCACAAGCATCGGCGCCAGTTGCGGGGCGCTCGTACGCTGGCCATCGCTCAGACGTCCATTCCCTGTGTTTTGTTTCGGTCTCGTTTTTTTTTTTTCGCCAGATGATCAAGGTTGCTCCTCGATGGTCCTGGCCGAAGGAAACATGTACACGTCCGAGCGATGCCAAGTACGATAGCAAAGGGTAGGGTAGAGAATCAGCTCACGTGGCTGGTTCCCCCGGCGCCTCCAAGCGCAAGGCGCCGCCCAATGTGTCGAGGAATGGGCCCAGCGCCGGGGCCGAAAGCAGCTGTGCGCAGCAGACCTCGTAACTTCGCCTTCCCTATCCTACCCTTTCGTCCTGCCTGATAGTCTTAGGTCGGGCGCGTCCCCCTACAGGCGGATTATGGACGAAAACTAAACATAGCCAAGCATATTCCCAAATGGTCTTCAAGTGCCCCAAACATCGTCCCCATAGTATATTTTGACTATTTTGGACTATTCTCCCTGTAGAGGGACAGGCCCGACTTCATGATAGCTGTCAGCACCCTTCCGCCCTGCCCTTTCCTACCCTTTCCCTTCCTACCCGCTAGCTCGCGGCACCCTTTCCCTGTCCTACCCTTTCGTCCTCCTCCTCCTTCTCCTCCTCCTCCTCCTACCCGCTCGTCCTGCCGTGCCCTACCTTCTCGTCTGGCGACCCCTCGCAACAGGCGAAGGCGGCGAGGCAGCGCGCCCCCCGCGCGCGTGGGGGGCGCCCGCGGCGGGCCGGCCTGCCCCCCCCGGCGATGGCGGCGCTGGCTGTGGGGCCGAGGCTCGAAGGGCGGAGGTTCCTCCTCGTCTTGCTCCTGCTCCTCCTCCTCCTCCTCCTCCTGTTCCTCCCCCTCCTCCTCCTCCTCCTCCTCCTCCTCCTCATGTTCTTTTTCCTCCTCGTCCTGATCCCCCTCCGCCTCGGGAGGGTTCGAGTAGGGGATCGACTACAGCGCTGATGCCCCCTCCGCAAATTTGCGGCGCGTGCATTGCGCATTTCCCGAAGATTCGGCGGGCAAGTGGATTTTGGGACGCATCAGATCTGAGGACATCCGCATAAGAGACTCAACGTCAACACACCTAGACTGGTGCTTTGCGCGCGTCTGCAAAATCCCCTGCGATTTGGTTGTGTGCGTCAGCCCTGACTTCTCACTCGGGCTGGCAGGGGGGCGTGCCCCGAAACTTCAAAGCGTGAGCTCCGAGGTGGCCCCGTAAGAGAGGCTCGCTACCTTGTCAGTAAGAGTCCCTGCGGGTCCGCGCGGGGGGAGCAGCTGCTGGCCCTTCCGCGTGCCCTAGGAAAAGAGGACGCGCTGGGCGTGCAGGGGTCCCAAGCGAGGGGGGGAAGAGACGACGACGCGACCACTCAAAAGGAGAAGGGGAGGAGAGTCAGGAGGCCCATGCTTTTCAAACTTCTGTTGGGGGGCCTACTTATCCTACTGGCTCTATGCTATCCTGTTCTCTCCTGTCTCTCTCGGCCCACTTCCTTTCCATAGCAAAGTGGACGGTCGTTGTCCCACGCATTGTCGTCACTGTACTTTGGTACCCTGCTGAAGTATCCTACTGTTACCTCCCGAAGAGTCGCACTTCGAGATAACCTCGCTAATGCACCTCTTGGCGTTGTCAGTGGACTCCAGTGGGTCATAACAATTGCGGCCGCTGGAGCTGGCCGCCTGCTCCGACTTCGCGAGCTTCTCGAAGATCTCGGCACCGTCCAGCAGTGTCTTCGTGCTGCCTCGCAGCCCCAGCGCTTATTGAGCCTTTCTCATCTCTTCTGGGTCGAGATTGTCCTCGTTATTCAGCTCCTTCAAGGCAACCCAACCTTCATGACGCTGTAGTGGTTCTCTTCGTCGCTCTTCAAAATCTTCAACGCCAGCTCGCGCTGGCCCTGCGCAGTGAATGCCCCCCTCCCAGCACTTCCCACGCGTCCACTGGGCGCCATGAGGTGAAATCTCGCCCGTCCACCTTGTGCGTCATCGGAGGGGCCGTCGGGATCAGCTCGAGGAGCTCCTCTAGGCTCAACTTCTGGGCGGCGTCGTAGAACTTGCAATTGTTCTCCACGGTGGCGCCGCCCAGCTTCTGCGGCAGCCTTGCCGCTGCAAGCGCTTCCCACTTAACTCCCACCTTCTGCTCCGCCGCCATTGAAGACCCCCTCCTGAAGGGTAGGAAAACGGACTCGCACCCGATGTCTGGCCGCTTCTCGCTGTCTTGCAGAAGGCGCCCTTCGTTCTGCCCGCCCGCTCTTTCATGAGCTTGTCTTCTGGGCGCTTCTCCTGCGCCTTCGCGAGCTGCGACCAGTCCACTTCGCGCCAGAGCTTGCGCCGAGGCCCCCATGAGTTGGGGCTCGGGCCTTGCGACCGCAGCTTGTGATGGGGCGCGGGTCCGCGCGAGCAGGCGATGTCTTTCATTTTGTCTCATCCTGTGATCCTTCTGCATGCGTTGAACAACTGCATGCCGTCGCTCCACTTGTCCGCGAAGTCCGGCGCCTTTTTTTTGTGTGTTGTTCTCCTATGTTCTTCGCCGTCTTGTAACCTCCCATCTCGCGCAATTCCCCCTCTTTCCCCTCCGGCTCCTTCTCGGCGGCATTCAGCGCTTCTTCGTCTCTTCCGTCCATGGGCATGTACTTGTTCAGCAGGGTTTCTTCGGCGCATCGTAATGCATCTGACGTGCCTTCTCCAGCTTTGCTGAAGGCTTCGGAGATGCCACCCATTAATTTGGATGCCCTCCAGCAATGCCTCTGACATCTCGTTGGGCCTCGCGATGACATCCGTGTTCCTCTGGTCGCGTGATTTTGTCTTAAGTCCTTCTTCAGAATCCATGGGCGCTCTTGCTGCCTGAGCTGCCCACGCTGCTCCTTTAGCTATCCCCTTCTGTCATCGGCAAACGTGCTCCCTCGTGATGCACTGCTCCTCTCCGTGCCTTCGCTTTTCCTCGCCGCTCCACTTAGTCCACTCCTCATGCCTCAGCTCCAACTCGCAGTCGACGCGCGCCCTCTTCCATTGACTTCCCCTGCCTCATTGATCTTTATGTCCGGGCGCTTCCTTGGCGCGCCCCCCGTGGCTCTCGATCATCATGTATTGTCCGAGCCCCTTGTTGCAACGCCCGCGTGGCCATAGCTGACTGCTGCCTGCGAAGGCCACGGGCTGCCTCCAGCGTTTCGCACTCCGAGATGAACCCGCTAGTGCACGACGCTGTGCACCTGGGCCGTCGCTGAGCCAGATTGGCTGTGGGGGCCGAAGATGATCGATTGATATTGTGGTGCATTTCCCAACTGTCTCGGTTATCACGTGGCACTTGGTCTTCTGATCCCGTTGCCCCCGAGTCAGCGCGCCTCGCAGCATGCGCTGTGCAGCATGCGAAATGCCCTGCCCGCCGCATCCCCGCATCTACAATGGAGTGGGGGGATGGAGACAAGCATCGTGTCGTCATAATAGATAATGTCGGCTACTGACGGGGGCGAGAGGGCTGGGTGCTGCCAGAGAAGCCCCCGTCCAAATAATTTCTTCAACGCCGCTTCCCGTCCTGTCCGAAACTCTCGAGCCAATTCGTAGTTCCTACCATCTGGGCCAACGCCTCTAAGTTTAGCGGGGCGTTCAACGTCGATGCTGATTGGCTCCGCTACCCTTCCATCACCTGACAAGTGTCTCTTCCTCATCGCCCGCCCGCTGTTGGGCGCCCCATTCGACGGCCTACTGCTCTGGGGTGCGCCTCCCGAGGGCGGCTCTCTCAAAACGCGATGCATCCGTCGTCGGACGTGCAGGAGGTGCTCTTCCGCGATAGCCGCGGTCTGGCATTCTGCCCTCGTGTTCTCGATGACCTCTGCCAGCGCCTGCAAATCCTTGACAGCCTGCTGCGCCCACGGCGTCGACGCCTCGCATGCCCGCCCTTTTTTCCAATCTCCTGGCTTCGCACAGGCGTTCCAAATTCGATGTTCCGCTGCCAATGCGCGGCCGAAATCCTCGGGGTGTTTCGCCACTTGCCTGTGCTGTCGTAGCCTGCGTATCCTCAGCGCTGTAGCGCAGCGCGGTGTCCTCTATTCTTTTTAACACCTCGTTGGTCGTGCCATCTTCTTGAGTCCAACTCACTCTGCCTCCGGCCATTCGTCTCGAACGCGTTGCCATGGCGCTGTCGAGCGCGCCGAGGTGGCGGCCCTCTGATACGACTGCCATCAGCCCGCTAAGGCCCCCCCCCCCCCCCCCATGATACACATGCTTGGAGCATCTCCTTCTGCATTGTGTCAGTGGTATCAGAAGACCAGAAAGAACTGCTGTGTCTGTAAGCTATCTGCATTGCATCGCATCTCCTCCTCTCTCTCCCGCGTAGCCCTGATGCCCAGGTGGGTGAGGTCCCAGTGTTTGCATCTCCCTCATCTGCGTGCCCTTGAGCTTCTTTTCCCTTTGCAGCTGTCGATTGATCCTATCTCGCCCCGGGCCTCGAAGGAAAACCAGGTGGCTGGTTTTGGCCGGGTTCAGGCTCCAACCTCCCGTCGCCAGCTTGCGCGCCCTTCTCGCCTGGAACAATGGTCCACCCTTTCTCCCAGTAAGCGCTTCTGGGCGAGCCGGGATGACTTCGTTTTCGCCAATAACTGGCTGGTGCTCCGAAATTACCTCGCTAACGCCCGCCACCTGGGTGGGTGGGCCCGACTGAACCACCGCGCGGATCTAGGTGAAGTCGTCCATGAACGTGTTGAGTGAAGCATCGTGCACCTGGTCTGTGACTGGGTCCAACGTATCATGCGCTGTCTGCATCTCGTCCCTCCTCCTCTTTTCTTGGTGCCATGGTCCCGGATGCAGGTTGTAGGTGTCAGTGTATCCCGTGGGCGCAGAGTGAAACCCATCTGCGCCCCCTGTGTAGTCAGCGCGTGTAGCCACTCATTGGCGCATTCCATACTCATCGATGTGTACTTCATCGCCTCGACGGCGAAAGGTAAGTCCTCCTCCGTTGATGTCGCGAATGCTGATGCCAGCGGAACTGTGCGTTTCGTGCCCGCGAAGGCGTTGGTGCAGTCATACGTGCTGGCGGTGGTACTTCCATTGCGTGGCTTCGACGCGTGCAATGGCGTTCCCCCTTGCCCATTCCGTGGCCCTCCTTGTGCCCAGCATGGGTGTTTCGGATATTTCCCCCGTGGTGAAGCCCCTCGTGGGACGCCGTTCCAATAATGCAACAAGCATGCATAACTCATATTTCCCTCCAATCCCCTGTTTGCCATTGCATTTCTCTGCCGAGAACGAAACCGATTTCTGTCGGGCCAGTGGCGTAGCTTGGGGTCGGCGACACTTCATGAGGACGACCTCCAGCCTGCTCCTGCGCTCCATGCTCTCGTGTCTCCATTGCTGTCGACCCCAGTCCAACTGTCTCGTGTCTCGTGTCCCACCAAGTGTTGTTTTCTTCATCATTCGCCCTCGTCGCTTCTCCATCATCGGCTCTCTCCACCCCGCCCAGCGCATTCCCTGTTGTCAATCCCATCTTTTGTAGAATCGCCCTTCCCACCCTGTGCGTGTGGAGTGATCTGTACTTGTCCAGATCCTCTTCGTCCTCGCGTAGCTCTGCCGCTCGTATCTTCTGCTCCTCCAGCTTCTCGCTCAACTGCTCAGGGTCCTTCAGGTTGACCACGGGGTCCAAACTCATCCAATTCAGGTCCACTGGTGCCCCCCACGGGGGGGCAACTCTCCTCGTTGCCGATTTTCTGCAGTACTTCAGCATGTCCCAGTTGTCTCTCTCTCTGCCAGATCCTTCACATCCCCGCCCAATGGTGGCGGCATTTGTTCCGCGATCATCTCGTCGCACTCCTTCTCGCATTCCCTCTGCTGCCTGTGCTTGCTTGACAAGTGAACTTAGTGTCCCTCTCCTATGTCGATGCCCAACAAGATATGGTCTCTATGTCCTCTCGCTGTGATGTGCTTATCTGTTCTTTGCCACTCTTCGCGCGTGCGGTAAAGCTCCCGTCGGTGCCGTTCTGTGGTCGATCTTGTTTGTCCGTATCCTGGCGTGTTTGACGGAGTAATGAGTTGGTCCACGATCGAAGAAGGTGGTGGCTACTGACAACAGGCTGTGGACACACAACTCCCTGAAAACTGTGCCGTTGTCGTTCTCCATTTCTTTAGCCGCTGGTCTCAATGCCGCTGCGCATGTGCTCGAGCTGTGACTGCTTTCCAATGGATTCCCAACTGATTCCCAGTTGACTCTAGATACCCCCTCCCGCTAGGATCGTAGATCTGCCGCCTGTGTCATCACACCTGTCCTCAACCCGCTTCATATCTTTGTGGGCTATCATCCCATTGTCTGCGTGCCCTCTCTAGTGGAAGATACGCATCATAACTTGTGACGTCGTAAGCTCTCGTGCGCAGCCTTACCCCCACTGTGTATGGAAAACTGTGTCCTTCATCGTCTTGTTGACACCAAGAACGTCGTCCCACATGCCTTGGCAATCCATTTTCTCCTTTTTGCCCCAAACTGCAGCGCCACATGGTGTCGATGATTCGTTTTCAGCATCTGCGCTGGCTCTGCCCACTGATGCGTCTCTGTCAGCACAATCACATCCCACTCTTGTAGTGCACTGCTAATATTTTCCAGCCTGTCCGTGTTACTCGCCTCCAATTCGTTGTAAACTACCACTTTCATCAATGCACACATCGAGAACAATGCGATCGCTGCCATCGTTCTTCCATGCCCCCCCCGCTCCCTCGTTGGCCCGTGCAAGTACTGGGGCGGTAGTCGTGTGAAAGAACATCAGGGAAATCCTCGTTCCGTCGGTTCTCAAAGTGCCTGAACCTCCAACACCGACTTCGAAGGAGGACGATGGGGAGGAGGAGGAAGAGGAGGAGGAGGAAGGAGGAGGGAGGAGGAGGAGGAGGAGGAGGAGGAGGAGGAGGAGGAGGCGGAGGAGCTTCGCCGAGGGACCTCTCTGCTCGTCTTGGCGAGCTTGCCGCCGAGGCGCCGCACCCGCCGCGCCGCGGCCCGGGCGCCGTCCCGCCCGTCCCCCCGCGCGCCGCCGGGAGAGAGCTGGACGTAGTTGGACCGCGTCCTGAGCACGGGGCGAGTCGGTCCTCGAGGATCGAGGCGGATGATGGAGGGGGAGGGGGCGATCCGCCGATGTGAAGTCCCCTTCCCCCTCTCCCCCTCCTCCTCCTCCTCCTCCTCCTCCTCCTCCTCCTCCTCCTCCTCCTCCTCCTCCTCCTCCTCCTCCTCCTCCTCCTCCTCCTCCTCCTCCTCCTCCCTCCTCCTCCTCCTCCTCCTCCTCCTCCTCCCTCCTCTTTCTCCTCCTCCTCCCCCTCCCCCTCCTCCTCCTCCACCTCCTCTTCCTCCTCCTCCTCCTCCTCCTCCTCCTCATCCTCCTCATCGAGGGGGTGAACCACCGATGGTGTCGAGAAGTGGAGAAATACATACAAATACGCCCCGCAACTGCATGAACATTTCTTCCACCAGCACTCCGCAATTGCGGGCAAGAGTGAGGGGGCGGGCGCGGGGTGGGTCGCGGGTTCGATCGCGGGGTGGATTGCGGGGTGGGTCGCGGGGTGGGTCGCGGGGTGGGTCGCGGGGTGGGTCGTGGTGTGTGTGTGTGTGTGTGTGTGTGTGTGTGTGTGTGTGTGCGCGCGCTTCATGGGGCAATGAAAAAGATGGCATTCACATAAACTTTCGGAGTGCGGAGAGTTCTTGGATCGGTGCTGGGTCCCCCCAAACCCCGAGAGGCGCCTCCAGCGCGGCCCATGGCGCGTTCCGCGCGCCAGGGAGGCGGAAAAACCCCGCGCGGAACTCCAACAATTGATGTTTACACTTGTTACCCTCTCGATGTGCTCATCGTGACTGTTTTCCTGGACTCAACGTGTGTAACATGCAACATGTGTGCTGCTAGCATGGCCCTCTGTGCGGCCTCTGAGACAAATGACTGCGCTGGTGGGGAACCGTTGCTGCTGTCAACCCGTCTCTCCCGCCTGCGCTAAAACTGTGTACGCGACTATCTTGCCAGGAACGGATTTCAGACCGATGTTCACATGATGCTCGAATTGGGTTTGCCAGCGGTTGCCTGTGAACTGGCGCCAAAGATTACCCTCGAACTCGCGGCAGGCAGGCGTCCCCATCAACTTGGAAACACCTCCTGGAATGGCGAAAAATACACTTAGGTCGGGCATGTCCTCCAACAGGGGGATTTTGGATGACAAATGAAAGATGATCGAACAATATTCAAACATGGCAACAAATAATCACAACATCGTCCGCATACGATGTTTTGACAATATTTGAATGTTTCCCCAGGCCCGACTCAAAACTCTACGCCTTTCACGCCGTGAGCCGGGCGAGCGAACCCAGAGCCGCCCCCTCCTAAAAAGAAACACCCCCCCGTTGCCCCCGCGCAGGCGACGCCCTCTTCTTGTCCAAGCGCCGCCCCCGGAGGTCCCGACCAATATGAGGCACAAGGACATGCTAGCACTAGAACCACGCGCGCGCTTCGCGCGCGCTTAGGTTCTAGCAGCGCCCGTGGAACTCGCATCGACACCTGCAGAACGTATACATTCATGCATATGTGTATGTATGTGTATGTGTGTAGAGTGCATTTGTCAAACCTGCCGCCTCGCTTGGCCTGGAACGCTCTTGGATTGTTTTGGGTCCTCTGGGCCGTCCCAGGGGCCCTTCGTTTTTTTGGGGCTATTTTGCGAAATTTTGCTGGGGTTTTTGGGCTCTCCCGGAACGTTGGAGCTCGACAAAGAAGCGCGAATTCGAACATCTTCGGAAAACCAACGGAACATAACAAATTGTTACCTGTTGCTGGTCCTTTTGCAACCGGTCTTGCGCTGTCTTGGGGGTGGGAGCTCTTGAGCCGTCTTGAAGTCGTCATGTGCGTCTCGGGGCGCTCTTGGACCTCCTTGGCAGCTTCTTGCCGCCCCCGTTGGCCATGGGGAACGCATCGGGGGGCGCGAGAATTTCCTGGAGGCTGGAAAAACGTCCGCTGTCCTCCAGGGCCCGGGTGGGTTCTCGGGGGGGGGGGAATTGGGGAGGGCGTGCCAGCCCGAGGCTCGGGCCCCCGGTACCCCAACATATGATATCAGACGCGCAGCGACATCGAGTCGAAGGCAGTGAAAGGCCACCGAAGAACGCCTTCGCCGCCGCAGCACGCAGCGTTCGGGAACCAGCAGGGGCAAACGCGTTGTGTGAGCGCCAGCCAGCCACTGGGTACACAACTCTGAACCCAACGCGCGTGCGTTGAATGCACGGGTCTTTCGTTTTTGAATTGCTTGATGCGTTTCATGTCTCGCTTTTTTGCGATGCGCTCCGTCGATTCCAACTTCGCCAGTCCCTTCCGCCCTCCAACCAAGGTCGTCGAGGGATGGGGGTAGTTTGGTGGAGGAATGGAGGGAACGGGTGACGTTCGATGACTACAGAATTGCTTGATGACCACATGCAAATGTGCCTGCGTCGATATGTATCGGCCACGCGGCTGCGCGTTACTGCAATGGCTGAGGCGGTGTTTGATGGGATGGCTCAGTCTGCGTATGACTCAAGTGCGTAGACTGATAGTGGTCAAATTCTTGAAACTCGAAAAGAATCGATGAAGGGGTCGTCGCGGGCTTTGGGGGGCCGCTGGGGTCCTTGTGGAACCCCCCCGTGCACTGATTGATCGGGTGGTTCATGCGGCTGCGTGGGCGCAATCGATCGGACGCGCGTTGTGACAAGGCACCTCAGGACAGATCTCCCCGGATGCCCCCCCTTGACCGCGTCTCGCGTCCAGGGAGGCGTCCAGGACACCGTGGCTTCAACCTTGAACGCCCTCTGGGACCCCCACTGTAGACAGCGTCTCGCGGCCAGGGGGCGCGCCGCGGGACGCAGCGGCTTCGACCGTGGATTTGGACGCCCGAAGTGGGCACGGAAAAAATGGATACTGTGCCCAACAACAAATGTTGTCCCAAACCAACAGCGGCCGCAGTTGGGCAGGCGGCCTTCTGTCGGACGCCATGTCTCAACCTTGGACGCCCCTCGGACGCCCCCCCCTGACCGCGCCCTGCGGTCGGGGGGGCGTCCGGGACGCTATGGCTTCAACCTTGAGCGCCCCCGCCCCCGGGCACCCCTCCTCGACCGCAGCTCGCGGCCGGGGGGCCCTTCGGGACGCCCGGGGAGAAGGCGAGGTGTCGCGGGCGCTGCGGGCCCCTGCCATCCTGCCATGTGGGTCTCCGCTAGTTGCGAAGCGCTCTCGGCAAAGCCTTGCCGCGCAATGGGGAAGGCATACTTATTGCGAGTGGGGGGGGGGGGGGAGGGGGGGGGCAAAACCGAGGCGCCCCCCCCCCCCAACGCCGAGAGCTGAACTCGGCCGTCCCCCGCTGGAAACGCGCCCGGCCCACGCGCCCCCGTGGCCCCGTTCTGTCGGGGCCCGCCGTTTCGCTGCTCTGGCCGAGCGCGCTGCTTCGGGGGGCGGGTACCTTTCTCAGCGCTCTGCGCCCGTGCCCCCCTTAGCGCCCCCCCTCGCCCGCCGTCGGGCCCCAGGCTCGGGGGGGCCGCCAGAGGGGAAAGCGCGACCCCCAGGTGGCCCCCGTTTGCAAGTGCCGGCGTCGGCGTGCCGCCCGGCGGTTTTGCGCCCATTGGGAGGTGGGAAAAGGGGAGTGCCCGACGCGACCCTAATCAGCGGTGCTCCTCCTCCGCGTCGCCAATGTCGCACGGCGAAAACATTGCAAGGGGGGCGCAGGGGGGGGAAGGGGAAAGAGGGGGAAGGGGGTGACAAGGGACAGGGGGACAGGAGGGGGGGGGGCGAGCGCGGGCGACGGGACAGACCACGAATGGCCAGCCCCGTCGCCAGGCGACGCATGGCGCGCCGCCACGTACCAAAAATGGCGAGGTCCTATAACCACAGAACAGGAAAGAGATGAGGAAGAGGTGTTCGACGCGATCCCGACAGGTAGGACTGACTCTGGGAACTGAACACATGCCGTGAGCTGTTGGATGCAAGCCGCAGACGTCCCAGGAGGCCACCGTGAAAGAAGCCGAGGGAGTTTTGATGAAGTGCGATGATCATGATATTCTGCTTGTCGGCGAAGTAATCCTGGGCCTCCCCCATCCTTCCCCCGCCTCGCGCGCATGGCGTCCTCCCTCCTTCCTCCCCCTGTGGCTCCTCCTCGTTCTTCTCCGTCCCCCAGCCTTCTGATGTTTCCCGCCCCTCTCCCTTCTACGAATAATCCTCGGCATTCCCACCCGAGAAAGCAAACAGGGCCCGGCAGCGCACTGCGTGGGACTAAAGCAGACATAATGAAGAGCGGGCTCCTGGAGGGTCTACGCGAAGAACTGGGCGACGCAATTTTCGCCGCGTGTGTGCTGAGCCCTCTACTGCTTGGATGTTGTGATGTCGTGATGCACGCTTTTCAAATGTTTATTTGCTCGTTGCTGCGATGTGGCTACAACTTCCTTATCTCGCTTCTGCGTCTGAGTTGAATATGGCCTGCGGCTTTTCAAACAATCTGGGAGCCCTCTTGGGCCACCCACGGCTGCTGTTGGCCGATTCTGAAATCTCTGAGGCGGCAGAGGGGTCGTGAGGGGGGCACGGTCGGGGTTATGGTTGCTATCTTCGGGGGAAGGGCCCGCAAGCTCATTTGATTTCCCTTTGTGGCGCGCGTTTGGAAGCCCTCTTCACTGCTGCCACAGGCGTACTGGAGGCCCCATGGGCCTCGTCGGAGCGCCCCGGGGACGATGTTCACATTTGTGGGGTCCCTCTTCGAGCGTCTTGGGTACTGTTTGGGGTCTCTTTTTGGGGCCTCTCGAAAGCGGGGCCTCCTGAGAGTTCCATGAAGCCTCTTGGGGGCCTCGTGGGGGCGTCTTGGGAGCATCTTGGGTGTTCTGGCGTGCCTCTTGGGGCCTCTTGGGGCCTCGTGGGTCTGTTGGGGCCTCTTGGGAAGCTCTTGGGGGGCCTCTTGGAATCTCTTGAGGTCGTTTGGGGGGGCCTCTTTGGGCCTGGCCGGGGCCTCTTGGGAGCCATCTTGAAGCCTCAGCAGCTCATCGGAGGCGACAAGGCGAGAAGGCAACAACGTACGATTTTCCCATTCATTTTTTTGTTGTTGCAATTTTTCGTGACTCCGCAATCTCTTCGGGTGCCTCTCGGGGCGCTCTGGGGCCCTTTGGGGCTGCTTTTGAAGCGCCCGTCGGACTCTGTGGGCGTGTCAGCGTTCTGAAGCCGTCTTGGAAACTTTCGAGCAGCTTTGAGCGGCGGGGGGGAGGCCCAGACGGCCCGGCAGGGAGTCCAAACTGTCGTGGCCAAAAGGGGGGGAGGAAATCCGGGAGGGCGTCCGGGCCCGGGGCCCAGGCCCCCGGTATTCCGGCATATGATCTACTACATGTCCCCCTTAGAGGCGTGCCTCCGACCCGAGCATATAGTATACCCATCTTGTAGTACATCGTTTCCCGAGCGGCGTGGCCAGAAAGCGCCCGCCACGACGCATGTACTATAACATTTCTCGGTGCGCGCGTCGCCTCTGAGGGGGCGTCGCCCCATGGGGGGTCGACTATGCGCCTTCCGCACCATGAGCTGGGCGAGCGAACCAAGGGCCGCACCCTCCCGAAGAGGCGCCCCCCCCCCTGCCCCCGCGCAAGCGACGCCCTCTTATTGTCCAAGCGCGGCCCCCGGAGGTCCCGACAAATGTTGGCGGCGCGCACAAGGGGGTGGGGGGAGGGGGGGGGCTTCTCAGGAGGAGGCTGATCCTTAGAAGGCGCCGGCCTTACATCTGAAGGTAAGGCCTGCGCCTTCTAAGAAGCAGGGGTGCTTCTAAGAAGCCCCCCCCCTCCCTCTCCCCCCATCCACCTCTGCGCGTGGCTGACAATGTCCCGGGGCCGGCTCTTCATCCCGAGCCGTTTTTGTTCGACGGTCCTGGGGCCTGGCGAAGGCACCCGGAAGCCAAAGCGTGCCAAACGCCTCCCGCTGTGGCCTACGTTTAGGTCGGGCGTGTCCTCCTACAGGGGGATCTTGGATGAAATTGTAAACAGAATCGAAACATGTTCAACAATAGTCAAACAAATTGGAAGAATCGTCCCCGGACTACTTTTTACTATTTTTGGATATTCCTCTCGTAGAAGGACAGGCCCGACTTAAGGATGATTAGTCCAGGGTCTGGAAGCTGGGGTGACTCCAATTGTGGACTGGCCATGGATGTCACCGCCGCCCTCATCCGATAAGGAATGGCCCAGGGTCTGAAGGCTCATGGGCACATGCCTTAACCAAACGCGACCACCGTACTTGTCGGTTGGGCATGTCCCCCTACAGGCGGACTTTGGACGAACATTTTTTAATTCAACAAATACAAGAGAATGGTCAAGCATACTGGAAAAAATCTTCTTCACACGATTTCTGGATTATTTTCGAACGCTCCTCCTGTAGAGGGACACGCCCGACTTAACCAACCGTGTTTGCACGACGAAGGCATGCCTGGGCCCCCCCGCCACGGGCCGCCGAGATCTGCTGCAGCGCTCCCTGGGCCCCTCCCGCAGTACCGCTCTCCCTGTTGGCCAGCGCTTCGGAGCGCCTCTCCAGCCGTGTGGCGGCGAGGGCGGCTGCCGGGAGGCTCCCCCCCCCAAACCCGCAAACTGCGCGGGAAACTCGGTCCCAGACCCTCGACCCCCCAGCAGACGACGACGACGACGACGACGACGACGACGACGACGACGACGACGACGACGACGACGGCGACGGCGACGGCGACGGCGACGGCGACGGCGACGGCGACGGCGACGACGACGACGGCGGCGACGGCGGCGGCGACGGCGACGGCGGCGGCTGACCTCCTTCCCCGGGCCCAAACAAATCCCTCTCGGTCGATGTTCGATGTCCGAGGGCCGGTTTTTGGCGCGTCCTTGGCCCTGCACTTCCATGGGCCTCCGAAGGGATCCTCGCCGCTAGGGCCGGGTCCACCTTGACATTTTCTCAGAACGCACCGCTGGAAAGGTCCAGAGCTGAGTTTTTAGGGGAGGATGAACAGGACCGCCATGAAGAAAAATGTGTCCCGAAGGAACGGGCCCCGCCTGGGCCCCGGGGCCGCCGAGAACGGCTCACAGGATGAAGAGCTGGCTAATGGCCCCACGACCCCCCTCCCCCATGCCAGGATCCACAACCCGACCGCTCAAATCCGATCCACTGGGTCCGATCCCCTCCAGGGTACGGGGGCACGCCGCTGATCGGAGATGAGGAAGGATACTGCGAGAGAGGGGGGAGGAGGAGGAGGAGGAGGAGGAGGAGGAGGAGGAGGAGGAGGAGGAGGAGGAGGAGGAGGAGGAGGAGGAGGCGGAGGAGGAGGAGGCGGAGGAGGAGGAGGCGGAGGAGGAGGAGGAGGAGAAGGAGGAGGAGGCGGAGGAGGAGGAGGCGAATCGGTCGTCGTGAGCACGGACGGGTCGCGCCTCCACCCTGGCTTCCGCAGCCCAGGTCGGGTCCCACAGACGTGCCTTTAGGAAGTCTGCCGTCCGCGTGAGCCGCCGAGGCGCGCATTCCGCGGAGCCTGGTGCCTCCCAAACCGTGGACACAGGAGCCCCGCATCGTAAGCACTGCTGGGCCTGATCTGTGCACCCCAACAACCTTGTCGCTCCAGCCCCGCGTAGCGCGCGAAGTCGCAAAGCCCGTCGCTTTGCGGACACATGACGATCGATGTGCGTCGCAACCGTCCGAAGCTTCCCGCCCGTCGCGCCCCCCCTCCCCGTCCTGCCCAAGACCTCTGCGCGACTGCTCTCGGTCTGACATGACAGATGCAGGGGCAAGACGGTCGCAGCGCCCGCGGCCGAGCCCGACGAACAAGCCAAGGACCCTGCGCTTGCCTGGAGAAATCGGGCGCCCGCGGGCCTGGGCGTCATCCACCACCGTGTTGCATGCAGCTCCGAGCTGGGAAGCCACTGTGCTCTGACCGCCAGGAGCGTGGAACGACACGTCGTCGATCGCGCTTTTCGTGCGAACTGTGGGCGCCAAGGCCTGGGCCTTCTTGAGCACGACGCGCGCAAGGACCTTGGCCGGAGACGTGGCGCAGGAACGCCTCGCCACCATGGTGCCGTTGGCCTATACCTAGAGGCCCACTCGTGAACCCCTGGGGGACCGCGCGCCGTGCGGCCCGGTGGAGACAGCGAAGGCCCCGCGGCAGCTCTGCAAGGATCCCGACCTGGGCAGCCGCGGCCCCGAGTTCGGCGTGCGATCTGTTCTCGTACAGTCGGACCTGATTGGGCAGGACACGCGAGAGGACACAAGACCCTTCCGAGGGCCACACTGCCACAGGGATGCAGGAGGCACGGGTCGCGAGGCACAGGACACCAGAATACCCTTGATTTGGCAGGGCCGACCTACTAATCCGGGCCGGTAGAAGAATGCCAAGGGCTACCTGGCAAGGTTTCTGTAATCTGCTGAGGCCCCCCCCTCCGCGGGAAGCACCCAATCACCTGCGCCACCGCTACTCCCGGGGGGGTCTCAGGGCGGCCATGTCGCCTTCCTAAAGATCTCCCTCCAAGGCTTCCAGGGCAGCCCAGGGGGCCCCCAAGACGGTCCAGGAGGGCCCCGAGTCGCCGACCGATCGCTCGAAGACGCCCATGTGGCCCCAAGATGGCCCAAGAGGCCTCCAAGAGGCCTCCCAAGAGGGCCTCAAGAGGCAACAATGATTGATTCTCCTCAGGTGTTTGAGGATTTTGGCGTTCTCGCCTTTCTGGCTTTCCGACGCTCCAAGATGGGTCAAGAAGCCCCCAAGACCACCCCCAAACGGCCCAAGATGCCTCCACGAGGGCCTCAACACGGCCTGACAGCGCCCCAAGACGCCCCAAGAGGGCCCCCAGACGGCCCCCAAAGAGGCCCAAGAGAGGGAGCACGAACCGACAATTCGAGCCTTCCGCCCCAAGAGCACCCCAGGAGGCCCCCAAGAGGCCCAAAAGAGGCCTCAAAAGGCCCCCACAGCGGCCCCCCAAAGGCTTCAAAACTGATTCCAAGAAGCCCCCGAGAGGCCTCCCACGAGATCCCGCGAGCATCCAATAGGCTTCATAGCCACAGCTCAGGCACGGTGGCGGGACTTGCCGTAGGCAGCTGGACATCTCTAGAACAGCCGAACCATACGACACCCTGCGCAAGCGGTCGAAGGCAGCCAACGCGTTGTGCAGCCGCGCGCTCTTGTCGCACGAGGCCGAGCGACTCTGGCCTCTGAAACGCACCGACGCGTTGCTTCTCTCCCAGGACGCGCAGTTCCCCTGTCGGACCCTGGAACGAGCCGAGAAAAGAGAATGGGGGCAGTCTGGTGACCCCCCACTGCCGTGGGTTCGCACAGGAAGACGGTCAAAATGAGCCAGAGCTGGGAGGGATCTGGGCTTCTCTCCCAGGCGGTTAACATATCAGCGAACCTCTTGGCAGCATGCCTCGACTTTTGACGAAGCAGCCTGGGGTGGAGCCCGCCGAGCTTGTCTCCAGAGACTCGGAGATTTCCCAAGGCCGAGGGTGCTGCTCCTGGCCTCGGGATGCCTGGGCCCAGAAGGGGACCCACTCCTCCAAGCGTTCCTCGAGGTCCCGCGTGGCCAGCAAGGGGAAGACCTCCCTCATCCACGGGCCCCAGCACAGGCTCCACCGATAGCTCGGGGTCCTCGCCGAATCTGCGGGTCCTGTGGGCTCCCGTGGGGGCCGAAGACTGAGCGACATCCTGCCAGGCCCGTCGCGCCTTGCCCGCATCCTGCGCCAACCTGCGCCCAACTTCTACCGACGACGCCTCAGACAGCTGCGGGCGCCTCTCGGGATCGCGAAGGCCGCCCCCTAGCAGATCGCTACCCCCGGGCGGCTGAAGGGCCTCCGATTCGGCAGGCGCAAGGAAAGGGCCAGCCTGATCGAGAATCCCGAGCAACCTGCCCCCACGTCGCCCCCGTCGGGCCTCCTTAATGCCTGGCTAGCGCGAGCAACTGGTCTAGCTAGCGAGCGACGAAGCTGGAACCACTTGGCCGTCGAAGCCGTCGATCGCCTGTTGATCTCTTTGCCCCAGGCCGCGGCCAACGGCATCTCTGTGAACTGGCAACCTTTCTCGCGCCCCGCGTACTTAGCCACCCTGTCGGCTTCGATGGCGTGAGCCTGCACTATAAACTTCTCCGCCGCCCCATGCCACTCTCGAGAAGCCTCCGGGTGCCCTGGTGGGGTGGCGCCAGCCTCCCAAGTCCAGACGCCTTCAGACCAAAACGGGTCGGGGGGCTGCGGCTCTCCTTCGGGCCCAGGAGGGAGATCCAAGGGACAAGCAGGACCACGACGCTTCCATGCCTTGGCCTTGCCCAGGAGACCCTTGCGAGCCATGCAACGCCTTGACACTGGAAACTTAAAATGTACGGCAGCAGACACTGAGACACAGCAAACTAGTCTAAAACACCCCCACTAGCCAGTCAGATGTAATGACTTCACTCGCAGAAATGTTCCAGTCGCCAGTGACTGGCCACTCCAGGGACCCGATCACTTCGGCTAGCACCGCTAGCAACTCCACATTCCCTTGTCCAAGGCAGCAGGAGCAGGAGGAGCAGGAGGAGAAGGAGGAGGAGGAGGAAGAAGAAGAGGAGGGAGGAGGGGAAGAAGGAGGCAGAGGAGAGAGGAGGAGGAGGAAGAGGGAAGAGGAGAGAGGAGGCAGAGGAGGGAGGGCGGAAGGAGGGAGGAGGACGGAGGAGCCGAGCGACCGCCGCGACCCAGATTGAGATCGGCGGATCCGCGGCCGATCTCTCGAGCCCCGAGCGGGGAAAGCCCTGCTAGGCCCGCGTCGAGGGCAGGAGCCAGGCCGGAGGCTCGCGGCCTCTGCTGGCAGCGGCGCCTCCCCCCTGCCTTGCCTGGCAGAGGTCGAAGAAAACATCTACAGAAAGGGTGAACTTTTGGGTGTCCGAGGCCTTCAAGAACCCCTCGGGGGAATCTTCGGAGAGCACCTCGTCTCCTTCCCCCTGTTGCTCCTCCTCCTCCTCCTCCTCGTCTTTTCTCCCTCCTCCTACGTATGCCTCCTCAAATAGTGTGCGGTGTGCGGTGCGCAATCTGCTGTACCCACGCCCTCCACACACAAGCAGTGGTACTGCACGGGCCAGCGACATCAGCGAAGCGACTACATATAGGGGCCCGCGCGGATTTCTTGGATCTGCGCTAAAGCCCCCTGAAGGCGCTTCCTGCGCCGCCCCGCGCTCCGTGCGCCAAGGAGGGGGATCCGGCGCCGATCCAAACACTCCGCGCGGCCCCCCCGACAATCCATGTCTATATATACACATACATACAGACATGTATGTCTGTGACTGTGTATATTTGTATGTATGTATGTATGTACGTACGCATGTATATATGTATGTATCGTTGTATATGTGACTCTATATGTATATATATATATATGCACACACTAGAGCCACGCGCGCGCTACGCGCGCGCGCTTAGGTTCAAGTCTCAGATGAGGCACGGGTGGGCCGTCTGGAGCTCCTCCTGGACTATTTTCGGGCTCCCTGGGGCTGTCATTGGGGCTCTATTGGGGGCCTCTTCGGCGGTCTCGGGGCGGTCTTGGGGGCGTCTGCGGCCGTCTTCGAGTAGTGGAAGCTCGAGAACGCGAGAAAGCAAACACACATCGAACAAACCAATGCCAATCAATGAATTGGGCCTCTTTGGGCTCTCTCGGGATATCTTTCGGAGCTGTCTTGGGCCTTCTTGGAGGCGTTTTGGGCTGAGTTTGCCGTCTTGAGCTCCTCTTGGGCCACGTTGGAATCGTCTCGGCCATGGTTGGGCGCCCTGGGGCTTCCCGCTCCCGCTCTGGGGCCCATCTTGTGCCTCCTCATCTGGGATTCTCTGGGGCAAGTTTGGGCTGCTCTTGGGTAATCTTCAGGCTCTCCGGGGCCGTCTTGGGGCTCTTTTGGGGGCCTCTTCGGCGGTCTCGGGGCGGTCTTGGGGGCGGTCTTGGGGGGTCGGCGTCTTTGGGGGCGGCACGGGCATCACCACACACAGATGGGGTTCCTCACGCGCGCACGCGCAGAGGGTCCACATGCGCACCAGAGTCCTCGCACATATGTCCTCACACTTGTTGCCCGAACCGACTGTTAGAGCCCACGTGCTGGCATCATCTCACTCTCTTAGGGTACAACTGGCGGCTTTACATTCTTTCCTTAGCAGGACATCTAAGCTTGCAGCAGCAGGTAGAGCGATGAAGGCGGTGCTGCGATGGCAATGGCCTGAGAACGTGATCAGCTCTCCACCAAACCAATGTCCTCCGAAATGGATCCATGTTTAGTGCACCTGTAACACGGGAAGTTTTAGTTGTTTGTTTTTGTCTCTTTCTCCTGAGAACCCACACTGGTAAAACCAACGAATCGTCTTTCACAAATTTCAAACCAAGAGGGGGGAACACGAACTGGCCTCGGGACCCGAGTTAGTGCCAAGATGGTCCCGAGACCGCCAAGAGGCCCCAAAGATGCCCCCAGAGGCGCCAAAGAGGACACAAGAGGCCCCCAAGATGCCCCAGATGCCCCCAAGCGGCAATCAACCTGCTCCCAAGAGACCCCCAAGAGACGCACAATAAGACCCAATAGTCCTCCAAGAGGTCCCCAAGAGGCTCCCAAGAGGCACCCGAAGAGACTCCAGGAGGCATCCAAGAGGACTCTTCCCCACAACCCAAACCAAATGACAAGGTGATCCGACGGCCTCTAGATCATCACACGACGCGACGACGCAATCACGGCATCGGACAACATACTGTAACCATCTCTCCGATTACGTCCACCGCCAAACTGCATTGCTATAATGTGGCGCTGACAGAACTCAACAACGACCGTTAACACGGCACAGCGGGACAAAACACGGAACAGCACAAGTCAACAACATGAACTCCCGAGAACAAGCATGGACGGTACAGCCAGCACTGGAATGATCGCACCAATGCCCGAACACGATGACACGGCACTCCGCGGTACGGCCAAACATGTTTCCGAACGCGTCGACGTGGCACCGCTCTGAAAATTACGACATCGCACCAACCAACTCCCCCACACGTTGACACAACACCTAGCAACAGTGCAAAACACGGCGCAAGGCGTGGGGCAATCAAAACATATTCAAGCCACCAGACCTCGGCCTACGGGATCTACGAAATGCGACTAACACAAAACAATAGGCGGCTGAAGAACGCAATAATCAGAATTGCCCTGTTGTGCCACATGCTCCATGGTGCCAGCCGACATCTGAAAAACGAATTTCCACCAACACCAATCATTTTCCAATCGGCTGCTCCGCGTCCTTCTTTTCGTCTCGGGCTGATGTGTGAAAGTACGCCCCAGACTGCTGATCCACTGCCGCTACGGTGCACCATCCAAGAATCGCAAACAGCAAAGGATAGGTCCACCGCACAACTTCACCCCAAGAGCCTCAAGCCAGGCGGTGCCCGAGGCCTCCCGCGTCGCGGCAAGGCCCTGGCGCAGCACCTGTCAGCCAAAACATGTGCAGGCTCGCTCAACGGGCAACAGTGAGACACAACGACAATCACATGTTTCTGCTCCAACCAGAACATCTCTGCTGCAGAACATTTCTGCTGCTGGCGTGGGGAGTCTGTCCGAACCCAAAACTGCGAGTTTCGGGACCGTGAGTGTGTCCTTCATGGATCCAGACCGGATGACATCAAAATACCCGCATGCCCCAGCGAAGTGCTCAGGTGCGCATGCGCTCCCTCCCACTACCCTCACCCCACGGTCGAGTGTGGATTCAGATTCCCAAGACAGCACCAAGAGGGCCCCCAAAGAGCCCCAGAACCTCCCGACTGGCGGGCTACGGAAGATCTCTTGGAGGGACGGCTGGCTTTGGCCGCCGCATTCCTCCGAGCTTCCGCCGGCCTCCGCCAGCCAAACCGCTCCCATTTTACTTCCGCCGCCCGCCCGCTGGACTTCCGCCCAGAAAGCGATGTCAACTTCTTCGATCCTCGCGGGCGAGGCGTTTTCTGGAGCGCCCCAAATGGCCTCAAGATTGCGCAAGCAAGCTGCCAACAGGCTCCCATATCGAAGGATCAGCGAACGCTGGGCCTGCTCGAAAGATCTGCGAACGCTGGCCCCCCTCTGTGTTCCACTGCGTGCTCCCACACTTCCCTGGTCACTGCAACTCGCCTGGGCATCGTTGCTGGATGCGCGGGTGGGGGATACGTGAAGGAACTATAATAGATACGAGAAATGTCACGTGTTGCGGCCTTCTGGGCGGTGTTCGAAGCGTCGCCGCACTGAGTAATGCGTCGGCTCGGTGGCGGGCCTTGCCGCACGCAGGTGGATGGACGTACCACCTCAACCTCCAAATTACGCTACCGAGGAACCCCACATACTTATATTATGGCTGGGGTGATGACAGCTGAAGTGAAGCACGTAAAAATGATGTTTTGGTGGCCATTGCCCCGCCGATACCGCAAGGACGACCATCACGGATAGCGGCCGCGCTCAGGGACCACCCCGTGCGCACCCCTGGTGTCGAGAAAACGCCACGCCTGCCATGCCCTGGACGACCGTTACGGATAGCGGCCGCGCTCAGGGACCACCCCGTGCGCACCCCAGTGGTGCCGAGAAAACGCCACGCCTGCCGTGCCCTGAAAGACCATAACGGATAGCGGCCGTGCTCAAGGACCACCCCGTGCGCACCCCCTGTGGTGTCGAGAAAACGCCACGCCTGCCGTGCCCTGGACGACCGTTACGAATAGCGGCCGCGCTCAGGGACCACTCCGTGAGCACCCCCTGTGGTGTAGAGAGAACGCCACGCCTGCCGTGCCCTGAAAGACCACAAAGGATAGCGGCCGCGCTCAAGGACCATCCCGTGCGCACCCCCTGTGGTGTCGAGAAAACGCCACGCCTGCCGTGCCCTGGACGACCGTTACGGATAACGGCCGCGCTCAGGGACCACTCCGTGAACACCCCCTGTGGTGTCGAGAAAGTGCCACGCCTGCCGTGCCCTGAAAGACCATAACGGATAACGGCCGCGCTCAAGAACCACCCCGTGCGCACCCCCTATGGTGTCGAGAAAATGCCACTCCCGCCTCGCCCCGCGACCCTGGGACGGATACAGACCGCGGTGAGGGACCACCCCCTGCGCACCCCCTATGGTGTGGAGGAAATGCCACGCCCGCCACGCCTCGCGACCCTGGGACGGATACAGACCGCAGTGGGATAACGACCGCGGTGAGGGACTACCCCCTGCGCACCCCGTGTGGCGTAGAGAAACGTACCATGTCCGCCACGCCCCGCGACCCTGGGACGGATACAGACCGCGGTGAGGGACCACCCTCTGCGCACCCCCTCTGGTGTCGAGAAAAAGCCATGCCCGCCTCGCCCCGCGACCCTGGGACGGATACAGACCGCGGTGAGGGACCACCCCCTGTGCACCTCCTATGGTGTCGAGAAAGTGCCACGCCCGCCACGCCCCGCGACCCTGGGGCAGATAGAGACCGCGGTGAGGGACCACCCCGTGCGCACCCCGTGTGGCGTGTAGAAATTACCACGCCCGCCACGCCCCGCGACCCTGGGACGGATAGAGACAGCGGTGAGGGACGCCCCCCTGCGCACCCCGCGTGGCGTAGAGAAGCTACCATGTCCAACACGCCCAGCGACTCTGGGACGGATACAGACCGCGGTGAGGGACCACCCCCTGCGCACCCCCTATGGTGTCGAGAAGGTGCCACGCCCTCCACGCCCCGCGACTCTGGGACGGATACAGATCGCGGTGAGGGACCACCCCCTGCGCACCCCCTATGGTGTCGAGAAGGTGCCACGCTCGCCACGCCCCGCGACCCTGGGGCGGATATAGACCGCGGTGAGGGACCACCCCCTGCGCACCCCGTGTGGCGTTGAGAAAGTACCACGCCCGCCACGCCCCGCGACCCTGGGACGGATAGAGATCGCGGTGAATGACCACCCCCTGCGCACCCCCTATGGTGTCGAAAACGCGCCACGCCCGCCACGCCCCGCGACCCTGGGACGGATAGAGACCGCAGTGAGGGACCACCCCCCACGCACCCTTTGTGGTGTCGAGAAAGTACCACGCCTGCCACGCCCCGCGACCCTGGGACGGATAGAGACCGCAGTGAGGGACCACCCTGTGCGCACCCCGTGTGGCGTGGAGGACGTACCACGCCCGCCACGCCCCGCGACCCTGGGACGGATAGAGACCGCGGTGAGGGACCACCCCCTGCGCACCCCCTATGGTGTCGAGAAAGCGCCACGCAGAGGTCGCCTGTAACGCAGGCGCTCAGGGACCACCCCCAACGCACTCCCTCGGGTGTCGAGAAAGGGCCATGCCTGCCGTGCCCTGCGCATCCTACACGTGCGTGTTGTGTATGGCGTGTCATGTGTATGTGTATGATGCGTGTGCGGCCGTATATGGACGTATGTCTCATGTGGGTGCCAAGTATGTGGTGCATACCTATTGGGTAAGCTGTGCTGTGCTGTGCTGTGCTGAGCTGTGCTGTGCTGTGCTGTGCTGAGCTGAGCTGTGCTGTGCTGTGCTGGGCTGAGCTGTGCTGAGCAGTGCTGTCAGGAGGAGGGGAAGAGGGAGGTGAGTGAGTGCGGGTGGGACGCGGCAGAGAAGAAAACAATAACCCCACGAAGCATGTGGGGAACAACTAGATCTACGAACAATATGTTCTTCCCCAACGGTGAAAACTACCACACTCTGGGCTCACCATACACTATGATAAACTATCCTTCCATGCGTCCATGCCCCTCCCCCTCGCCGCTGCCGCTTCCCGCTTCCCAATCCCTCTCCCGTTCTCGTGCCCGTCACCCGCCCTCCAACCCCCGGGTCGGAGGGTGGGAGAGGAGGAGGAGGAGGAGCAGGAGGAGGAGGCGGAGGAGGAGGCGGAGAAGGATGAGGACGAGTGTGAAGGTCAGGGGACGATGAGGAGGAGGAGGGATGGGGAAGGAGGAGAAGGAAGGAGGAGGATGGAGGAGGAGGAGGGAGTAGGACGGAGGATGCGGGAGGATGGGGAGGGATCTGAAGGATGAGAGGTGAGGAATAATGAAGAAGGCAGTTCTATTATCGCATGCATTCCACGAGCAAACCACCGAAGTCTAATGTAACATCGCAGATCGTTCGGCACCATCGCGCCGACGGAGGAAGACGATGCGGGGCGAGGACGCTGTGCGAATAACCCCTGTGGCCCAACCATTCCCTCTGATTAGCTGAAAACCACGCGGTGGCAGCCCAGGAGGGAAACAAGGGAGAGAGAGAAAGAGAGAGAGAGAGAGAGAGAGAGAGAGAGAAAGATAGAGGGGGGTGGGACAATCGCGACACATTGTAGAACATGTCACCGTTTCTGCTAATCCGCGGGTTGCAGCGAGGAGAGGGAGAGAGAGAGAGAGAGAGAGACAGCGAGAGATGGGAATTGAAAGACAGAAAGAGAGAGAGAGAGAGAGAGAGAGAGAGAGAGAACGAGCAAACTATAGAGAGAGAGAGAGAGAGAGAACGAGAGAGAGAGAGAGAGAACGAGAGAGAGAGAGAGAGAGAGCGAGGGGGCGAGAGAGGAAACGAGAGAGAGAGAGAGAGACATTTAACATTGCAGACAGAGACAACTATATACAAAGAGAGAGGAACTTAGGGAGAGAGAGGAGAGAGAGAGAGAGAGAGAGACATATTGAGAGAGAGAGAGAGAGAGATACACAACAAACAAAGAGGTACCGCAGAACAAACACCAGCCGCAACCTGTGCCCAGCCCGAGGCTCCACAGGCCTGCAAACCATCTGGATTAGGGACCGAGGTATTGCAAGGAATGCAGACATGCACCTGCCACGGTATCCATGGTATGTCAGGTTGGCTTTACAAAAGCAGGGGCGAGGCGTACCGCAGACGTGCAAGCCTGCAGCTGAACCTGGCGCGTGCGGGCTGACCCGCGGAAGCAAGAAAACGTAGAGTTCTCTGAGCGCGTAGTCGTGCACGAGTTGGACGAGAGGACGGGGAGGAGGGTGAGGCTCCGACGCACGTCAAACCAACGCGGGAAACCGCAGACCCCCGAGCGGGTCATGGCAGCAACAACCAACAGGCAGGCGCAGCGGCGGAGGCCGCCGCGGCGGACCTCAGAAAGCGGAGCCAATGGACATGAGCACTGTGTTCTTGCGAGTGGCAGCGTCACCATGCCATCAAGCACAACCAATCCGCGCACCATCCAGAAGAGAACCACGTGGTGCTCGACTCCGCCGCGGAAACCGTGGCACTTCTCCGCTCAGTGGTGCTGGCTGACGACCCGCTGTTGGAGTCCGTCGAAGTGGATAAAAAAAATGATCGACTCCGCAGTGCTGGATACTACTGAAATGCTCGGCTCCGTCATGGTGGACATCGCGGCGGCGCTGGAGCCCGGTGTGATACATAACGACATGGTGCCCAACTCCGTCGTGGTGGACACGGTGGTCCTCGAAGCCGTGTTGCTGGGTCCCGACGTGGTGCTCGACTCCGTCGTGGACAACGCGGCAGCGCAAAGTACAACGATGTTCGGCAGCGACGCGGTGTACGACGCCCATGCGGTGGACACCGCAACGGGGCCCCCCGCAGGGTCGAAGATGCAAAGCACCGTAACGGTTGTCCCAACGAATCACCCTTTACCGGGCACGACAGAGATGGGTACTGACAAAGCACGATGCGTAACGGCAGAATGTTGTCCAAATCCAGCAATGCCCGCTGTTGGGCAAGCGGCCTCTTGTCGCCCATGGCCAACCGACCGGAATTGCTGCCCGTCTTGTCCCCATTCTCTCCGTACCCATGTTTGGTAACGCACGACTCCGCAAGACTGGTACAGAGCGGCAAAAGCATAAACGGAAACTTTCGGAGCTCCGCGCGGATTTCTTGGATCGGCGCTGGACTCGCTTTCCTTGGCGCGCGGAGAAAGCCAGGGGCGGTGCCAGAGGCGCCGCCAAGGGGGCCCAACGCCGATCCAAGAAATCCGCGCGGAACCCCAAAAATCATGTTTAGGAAGCTTTTTGATTCTGGGAGGACCTATACCGACATGGTGCTCACCTCTGTCGTGGTGGGCAGCATGACAGCGCTCGCTGCAGGCGTGTTGGACAACAACGGGGTGCTCCGCTCTGTCGTGGTTGACAACGTGGTGGCCCTCGGCGTCCACCACGTCGAAGGCGAGCACCGCGCCGCTCTCCAACACAACAGCATCGAACGCCACCAGGGCAGCACGAAGGAGGCGGACACCACGTCGGCTTCTGGCACCACGGGGACGAACGTTACCGCAGTGGCCCCCCTGACGGAATCGAACACCATGTCGCGATGCAACACCGAAGAATGGGACACTACCGCGTTGTCCACCACGGTGGACTCGGCCACCAAATCGTCCGGCACTGCGGACTCCGACGCTACAGCGCTGTTCACGGTGATGAAACACAGCGCCACGTCGGCATTCAGCACTACGGTCCGGAAGGACGATGGCGGCGGCGGAAAATGATGATTATGGGAGGATGGATGATGATGATGCTGCTGATGCTGATGATGCTGATGATGCTGATGATGATGATGATGATGATGATGATGATGATGATGATGATGATGATGATGATGATGCTGGTAATGCTGATGATGGTGCGACGACGGCGGAAAGGTAGAACGAGGAGATAATGATTCATTGTGAGGACGGATGAGGAGCAGGAGAAAATATTATCGGGAGGGGGAGCAGGAAGGACGAGGATGAGGAGGAGCAGGAGGGATGAGGAGGAACACGAGGAGACATCAGGAGGGAGGGCGAGGAAGGAGGAGGAGGGACGGAGGAGCAGGATCATGGAGGAAACAAGATTTCCTTCCCAGGAATCTCGGGAACTCTTGGGGGGAAGACGAAGGTCGCCGACATGTGCCCCATGACGACGTTTTGGCCGCGCGCTACGGGCCTGCAACGGCCCCGCGCGGCTGGCAGCACAATCCTCCGGCGCGGCCGCCTCGCCGGCCTCATTTTTGTTTGTTTTCTTCGTGTGTATCTAGATGTACCCATTGCTCACGTGTCAGTGTACGTGGATGTTTGTGTATAAGTATGTGCATTTACACATACATGCAGACATGCATACATACATACATACATACATACATACATACATACATACATACATACATATATACATACATAGATACATATATACATATATACATACATACATACATACATACATGCATACATGCATACATGCATACCTACCTACCTACCTACCTACCTACCTACCTACCTACCTACACACATACATACATACATACATACATACATACATACATACATACATACATACATACTTACATACATACATACATACATACATACACAGACAGACAGACAGACATACATACATTCATACATTCACACATTGACACATACACACATACATAGATATATACTAGAACCATCGCGCGCGCTTCGCGCGCGCTCAGATTCTAGCAGGCCCCAGACCTTGACGAATTCATTGCTCCACTGAAGTAGTGGACCACAGTCCACGCATGTCAATCTGCATTCCGAAAGGCCTTCGAGGAATATGGTTGTGTAGGGGGGCGGAGGCCGTATGAATCGGGTTCCCAAAAGGTCTTCTGGGAGCATGGGTTTGGGGGTGTCTTGGGGAGCCTGTTGGGGCGTGCCGTCGTCGTCGTCGTCGTCGTCGTCGTCGTCGTCGTCGTCGTCGTCGTCGTAATGTCGTCGTCGCCTATTGGGGCGCGCCGTCGTCGTCGTCGTCGTCGTCGTCGTCGTCGTCGTCGTCGTCGTCGTCGTCTTCGTCGTCTTCGTTGTTTCGTCGTCGTCGTCGGTTCAAGAAGGCACTTGGGGCAACTTTGTGCGAAACGATCTGCGGAGGGCCGCGAGAAGGCGATCAGTCATGTTCTCAATCAACTTCTCGGACAACTCTCTTGTAGCATGATGGTACTTCGAAGCCTCCGGAGATTCGCGGGCCCATGATGAACCATGTCCCCGGAAGGCTTTCTGGGGACATGGTTTGTTGGGGTGTGTTGGGGGATCTCTTGGGCGTTCCCTGGGGGCCCCTTGGGGGCCTCTGGGGACTCGAGCCCATGATGAACCATGTCCCCGGAAGGTTTTCTGGGGACATGATTTCTTGGGGTGTGTTGGGGGGCCTCTTGGGCGTTCCCTGGGAGCCCCTTGAGGGTCTCTTGGGGTTTCCTGGGGGCCTCTTGGGCGCCTCACGGGGCTTCGTGGGAGCCTCTTGGTGGCCTCTAGGGCCAGAGGCCTGCAGGCGAATTCCGGAAGGCTTTGGAAGATGGTTGCGTAATCAGGGGGGCGGAGTCCTGATGAATCGGGTTCTCAGAAGGCCTTCTGGGAACATGGATTTTTGGGGCGTCTTGGGGAGCCTGTTGGGGCGTGCCGTCGTTGTTATCATGTCGTCGTCGCCTCTTGAGGCGCGCCGTCGTCGTCGTCGTCGTCGTCGTCGTCGTCGTCGTCGTCGTCGTCGTCGTCGTCGTCCGTCGTCCGTCGTCCTCGTCTTCGTCGCTTCGTCGCCTTCGACGCCTTCGTCGTCGGTTCAAGAGGGCATTTGGTGCAAGTTTGTGCGAAACGATCCGCGGAAGGCCGCGAGAAGGCGATCATTTTCCCAGTCAACTTCCCAGACAAATCTCCCGTAGCGCGATGGTACTTCGGAGCCTCCGGAGACTCTCGGGCCCATGATGAACCATGCCCCTGGAAGGCTTTCTGGGGACATGGTGTTGGGGTGTGTTGCGGGGCGTCTTGGGCGTTCCCTGGCTTTCTGGGGGCCTCTTGGGGAACTCACGGGGGCCTCTAGTGCCAGAGACTTCGAAATATCGGTTCGCGGTCCCCCTCTGGGCCCCCTCTTGGGGCACACTTGGGTTGTCTGGGGAGCCTCCTGGGCTGTCTTGGGGCCCTCTTCGAGGCCTCGTGGGCCGTCTTGGAGCGGTCTGAAGGGCCTCCGAGGCCGTGAGGGAGCGCTGGGAAGCGGGAAAAGCGAGAATGATAAAATCCTTCAAAAACCTTAGAACAATAAATACAGTTTGCCTCCCAGGGCCTTCTTAGGGAGCCTCTTGAGTCCGCCCTGGAGAGCGTTGGAGTCCTCGTCGGCCGTCTTGAAATCATCTTGGGCGTCTTCGGGGCCTCTTGGGACTTTCTTGGGCCCTCTTGGGACCCACTTGGCCTGTCGTGGCCTGTTGCGGGGCAGGCCTGGGCCGTCTCGGGAGCTCTGGGACCTCCCAGAACCTCCTGGGGGCGCCCAAGGGGGGTACAGGCAGCGGCCCGCCCCGCACCCGGCCCACTCCGATATCGACATCGATATGTTACCTAATTAACAGCGAAGACTGATAGGTTTCTATTAAAGTCGAAAGAGAGCATCTTGACTCCCCAAGGGGGTCTGGGCGGATGCCGGGGGAATCCGGGGACTCCCCAAAACCCTATCCCATCCCACACTTTGACTGCCCGGAACAAGAACACCATTCCCAGGCCACATTTTGAATGCCCAGGGCCAACAGTAGGCCACTTCGTGTTCTTCGTGTTCCCAGAACACCATTCCCAGGCCACATTTTGAATACCCGGAGCCAACTGTAGGCCATTTCGTGCTCTTCGTCTTCCCAGAATACAATTCCCAGGCCACATTTCGAATGCCCGGAGCCAACTGTAGGCCACTTCGTGTTCTTCGTGTTCCCAGAACACCATTCCCAGGCCACATTTTGAATGCCCAGAGCCAGCTGTAGGCCACTTCGTGTTCTTCGTGCTCCCAGAACACCATTCCTGTACCATATTTTGATTGCCCAGAGCCAACTGTGGGACACTTTGTGATCTTCGTGTTCCCAGAACACCAGTCCTGTGGCATATTTTGAATGCCCGAGCTGAGGCAGGCTGAGGCCAAGGCAGGCTGAGGCAGGCTGAGGCTGAGGCTGAGGCACGCTGAGGCACGCCGAGGCAGGCTGAGGCTGAGGCTGAGGCAGGCTGAGGCTGAGACAGCTGAGGCTGAGGCTGATGCAGGCTGAGGCCGAGGCAGGCTGAGGCTGAGGCTGAGGCAGGCTGAGGCTGAGGCAGGCTGAGACTGAGGCTGAGGCAGGCTGAGGCTGAGGCTGAGGCTGATGCTGAGAGGCTGAGGCAGGCTGAGGCTGAGGCTGAGGCTGAGGCTGAGGCTGAGGCTGAGGCAGGCTGAGGCTGAGGCTGAGGCTGAAGCTGTGGCTGAGGCCGAGGCAGGCTGCGGCTGCGACATGCTGAGGCTGAGGCTGATGCAGGCTGAGGCTGAGGCAGGCTGAGGCTGAGGCTGAGGCAGGATGCGGCTGAGGCTGTGGCCGAGGCAGGCTGAGGCTGCAGGCTGAGGCTGCAGGCTGGCTGAGGCTGAGGCTGAGGCTGAGGCAGGCTGAGGCTGAGGCAGGCTGAGGCTGAGGCCGAGGCAGGCTCAGGCCGAGACAGGCTGAGGCTGAGACTGAGGCTGAGGCTGAGGATGAGGCCGAGGCAGGCCGAAGCTGAGACAAGGTGAGGCTGAATGGGGGGGGAAGGGGGGGGGGAGGAGGGGAGGCTGAGGCAAGCCGAGGCAGGCTGAGGCTGAGGCTGAGGCTGAGGCTGAGGCTGAGGCAGGCTGAGGCTGAGGCAGTCTGAGGCTGAGGCTGAGGCAAGCCGAGGCAGGCTGAGGCTGAGTCTGAAGCTGTGGCTGAGGCCGAGGCAGGCTGCGGCTGCGACATGCTGAGGCTGAGGCTGATGCAGGCTGAGGCTGAGGCTGAGGCTGAGGCAGGCTGAGGCCGAGGCAGGCTGAGGCTGAGGCTGAGGCAAGCCGAGGCAGGCTGAGGCTGAGGCTGAAACTGAGGCAGGCTGAGGCATCCGTAAGATTTCATAGGAATCCTTAGGAATCCGTAAGCATCCTTAGGCATCCGTAGGCATAGTTAAGCATCCTCAGGAACCCTTAGGAATCCTTAGGATTCCTCAGGTATCCTTCGGAATCCCTATGAACCCCTAGGAATCAGGAACCCTAAGGATTCCTAAGGTTTCCTAAGGATCCCTATGGATCCCTAAGGGTGCCTAAGGATGCCTTAGGAATCCCTCGAAATCCTTAGGATCCCATTGGATCCTAATGCCGTTGTCACTGCGACTGCCATTGCGAATGCGACTGCGACTGCGAGAACAACATAATTCTACAACTGGATTCTCACCTGAATCTTAAAGGGAATGCTTCCAGATATGCTTATACACATCGCTGTTCGGTTGCTTTGCCGGGATAATGTGTGTGTATATATATACATACATGGAGAGAGAAAGAGAGAGAGAGAGATAATACCGAGAGAGAGAGAGAGAGAGAGAGAGAGAGAGAGAAAGAGAGAGGGAGAGAGAAACACCAACAAAGATAACGAGAAAGAGCGAGAGAGGCCTCTCAAGGGCGTATTTGAAGCAGTTTGGGAGCCTCTTGGGATCATCCTGGGGGCCTCCTGGAGGCCTCTTGGGATCATCCTGGGGGTCTCTCGGGGGCCACTTGGGGGCCTCTTGGTGGCCTCCTGGGGACCTCTTGGGGCCTCCTGGGGGCCGAAAGCTCGGAATTTGAATATGGTTTTCACCTCTGGTACCCCTCTGGGGCTCGTCCTGGGGCTCTCTTGGGCGGTCTTGGGGGCCTCTCGGGCCGTCGTGGGACCCGTGGGTCGTCTTGCAGCCCGTGGAGCAGTCTTGGGGGCCTCTTGGACCGTCTTGGACGCTGTGAAAGCCAAAGAAATATGTGGCCGAACAATATACATTTCCCTGGAGGAATGGAGCGACGTTTGCCTCTTGGGGCTCTCCAGGGGGCCTCCTGGGGGCATCTTGGGAGCCTCCTGGGGGTCTCTTAGGGGCCTGTTGGGGCTTGGGGGCATCTTGGTGGCCTCCTGGGGGCCTCTTGGGGCCTCCTGGGAGCTTCTGGGGCCGAAAGCTCGGAATTTGAATATGGGTTTCCACCTCTGGTACCTCTGGGGCTCGTCCTGGGGCTCTCTTGGGCTGTCTTGGGGGCCTCTCGGGCCGTCTTGGGACCCTCTTGGGGGCCTCTTGGGCCGTCTTGGGCGCTGTGAAAGCCAACATAGGCGCGAAACACATACGTCCCCCTTTGGGCACGGAGCGAAGTCTGCCTCTTGGGGCTCTCCAGGGGGCCTCCTGGGGGCATCTTGGGAGCCACCTGGGGGTCTCTTGGGGGCCTCTGGGGGTCTTGGGGGCCTCTTGGGCCTCCTGGGGGCCTCTTGGGGCTCCTGGGAACCTCTGGGGCCGAAAGCTCGGAATTTGAATATGGTGTTCCACCTCTGGGACCCCTCTGGGGCTCGTCCTGGGGCT
Source organism: Prorocentrum cordatum (assembly GCA_963575745.1). Taxonomy (NCBI): domain Eukaryota; class Dinophyceae; order Prorocentrales; family Prorocentraceae; genus Prorocentrum; species Prorocentrum cordatum. The sequence continues at coordinate 461,640 of CAUYUJ010007914.1, forward strand.
CTCTTGGGCTGTCCTCTCGGACCCTCTTGGGACCCTCTTGGGATCGTCTTGGGGCCCTCTTGGGAGCCTGTGGGGCATTCTTGGGGGCCTCTTGGGCCGTCTTGGACGCTGTGCAAGCCAAACAAATATAGATGGCCGAAAGATATACGTTTCCCTTAGGGAATGGGGCGAAGTCTGCCTCTTGGGGCCTTCCTGGGGGCCTCCTGGAAGCATCTTGGGAGCCTCCTGGGGGTCTCTTGGGGGCCTGTTGGGGCCTCTTGGGGGCCTCTTCGGGCCTCCTGAGGGCCTCCTGGGGACCTCTGGAGCCGAACACTTGGAATTTGAAGGGACCCCTCTGGGGCTTGTTCTGGGGCTCTCTTGGGCTGTCTTGGGGGCCTCTCGGACCGTCTTGGGACCCTCTTGGGATCGTTTTGGGGAGCCTGTGGGGCAGCCTTGGGGGCCACTTGGGCCGTCTTGGACGCTGTGAAAGCAAACGAAGCAAATATGCGAAACATTTGTGTTTCGCCCAGGGAATGGCACCACCAACGACCGGCTTCAAATCTGAAACCCTATAGCTCTCAGAGAGCTCCCCGGGAAAAACCCGGATGGCCAAGCGCGGGACGCGCGCGCGGACGCGTCTCGTCGCACAAGCGCACCCCTCGCATTGCGCGTATCCCTGCGCTCGTCTCAAACTGGAAACCGGCGGTAAACCGTCAACCAGGTTACCGCCGGGGCACTCGTAGAGCTCTTTTCTCACACGGCGTTCCTCGGTAAGCACCCTCCTGGGGGCCTCTGGGAAGGCCTGCCGCAGGAGGCCTCCTGGTGCGCAGGAGGCGTCCGGGAGGCCTCCTGGGGGTGTCTTGGGAACCACCTCGTGCGTCTCGGAGCGGGCTGTGCGTCTTGGAGCGGCCTGTGGGCGTCGTGGGCCCCTCCTTCTCCTCCTCCTCCTCCTCCTCCTCCTCCTCCTCCTCCTCCTCCTCCTCCTCCTCCTCCTCCTCCTCCTCCTCCTCCCTCTTCCCTCTTCGCGCCATCCTGCCGCAGCCCACCCGCGACGGCTCTCTTCGGGCTCTCCTGGCGCTCTGGTGGCGTCCGTGGGCCTCTGGGGCCCCCCCAAGGGCCTGCACACTCCCGTTTGTGGCAGAGGTCGTGGCCCCTGGGCCCCTGGACCTGGTCCCCCCAGTATGTGTATAACATAGATTAACACGTCTTTCGTGCATGTAATATCTGTGCTATTCCCCACGGACTTATGTATTTTACGTTACGTTCGTGATGTTTGCCAGCGTGAACCCCGAAGACTGAATGATGGAGTTCTTGCGCTCCGGGGATGTGCCCTATGAGCTAATGGGGTGCCAGCTGTGTGGTGCAATCTATGAGCGCAACCCATGTGGGGCAATCTATGTGGCGCAAGACGTATGGTGCAGCCCTCGTGGTACATTCTGTGGTTCGCGAACTACGTGGTGCAACCTATTCGGGTCAACTCGGCAAAACAATAATGAATTGTCAACTCGCCTGCTCGCGTAAACATCCCACCCTCCCACCCGCAACTTGTTTGGAGAAACCCTTTCGGCCAGAATTGCGGTTGCTGCTTGGCACTTGCTAGCGGGTCTCCGCGGCCGCGCTGGAGCGGGCGTGCTCACGCGACGGGCGACCAGCTGGTTTGTGATTGGAGCTTCCGAGCGCGTCTCAAAGGCCGCGCATGCGTGCGGGCACTTCAATGCGGGACGGTACCCCCTTCAAGCGCTGTACCAAACTGGTGTCGATAACGGCGGCAACGATGATGATAATAGCGATGGTGGTGACGATGGTGACGATGATGCTGGCAGGGCCAATGACGGTGCCGATGCAGGTGACGACGTTGTCGATGATGCGGGTGGTCAGGCACTGCGTGCGCCAAATGTTCAAGGAAGGCATCTGGCAGACCCTGCGCTGAACACCAATCGGATTGTCTCACGTGTTTGCGGGGCTCTATCTTGCCATGCTTCGACCACCAATTATTGTTGACTACCTCCGACATGCGCGCATGGCGGCGCGCGCGTGTGGCCCGCATGGTGTTGCTCCATACGGCTTCGTGTGCTGGGCGCGTAACAGATCAACGTGGATGCACAGCGTGGTGATATGATGATGCGGGCTTTGGTTGAGTGTGCGATCGCATGGTCGTCCTATGAATTCGGCAGGTGTCGGCGGCAGAATAGCAGCAATAGTTCTGACTAGCAAACCTGCATATATAGAGATACAACATAAGATCAACATATTTTATGCTGAGATGCTTGAGGCACTAATGCAGGTGATCTGATTTTGATTTGTTTCACGGGCATGAATCATATAACCCTTTTGCATGAGCACTTGTCAGCGCATGACATGATTTGGCAGGGATGAACGGTTGGTGGTGGTGATCGATACTTGCTGGGCTGGAAGGGTCTGATTATCCAGACAGAGCGACGTGGCAAGACCAAGTATAGATGACACTGCCGACCAGGATGCGGTTAAAGTCGGGGCTCGTGAAGGCCCCCAAGAGGCACCTGAGAGGCCCCAAACAAGCCCCCAAGAGGCTGCAAACGTGCCTCCAAGAGGCCCCCCGAGAGGCCTCCCACAAGATTACAACGAACATCCACTAGGCTTATTACCCACAATCCAGGCACGGTGGCGGGACTTGCCGTAGGCAGCTGGATTCACTCTACCACGCTCACTCGCCTCTTGGGGTCTGTTTGGGGCCTCTTAGGCGTCTCTTGGGGCATCCTGGCCCTTGGGGCGGAAGTCTTGGACTTTCGGTTCGTGTTCCCTCTCTGGGGCCCCTTTTGGGGCCGTCTTGGGGCCTGGCCTTTTTGGGCCGTCTTGGGCGCCTCTTTGGCCGTCTTGGGGCGCTCTTAGCCCGTCTTGGGGCCCTCTTGGAGGCCTCTTCGGCCGTTTTGGGCTGATCTTGGAGCCTCTTGGGCCGTCTTGGAGCGTCGCAAAGCCGAAAAGGCGAGAACGCCCAAATCCTTCAAAACGCGAAACAAATGTTTTGCCTTTGGGGGCCCTCTTTGGAAACCTCTTGGAGGCCTCTTGAGGCGCTTTGGAAGCCTCTTGCGCCATCTTGAGGCCATCTTGGGCGTGCGTCTTCGAGCGATCGTTCGGTGACTCGGGGCCCTCTTGGACCGTCTTGGGGGCATTCTGGGCTGTAATGGAAGCCTTGGAGAGCCCCAGGTGCCCAAGGACCCCCCGGGAGCATGGCCGGTGCACACGACGCGGTGCTGCCCAGAGGGGGGGTTCTTATAGAAGATTGCAGAACCCCTGCCAGACAGAACTTGGCATTCTAGCACGCCTCAACGTGCCAGGGAGCACGGTGGCGGATTCTTCTTTTGAACAGGGGTCGGTGGGCAAGGGATGGCGGGGGGATTGGTAAGGGAGAACCTGGGAGAAGGGGGACGGGGAGGGTGGAGGAGATGGGGGCGGGATAAGGACGGGAACGGAATGGGAAGGGGAGGAGGAGGAGGATGAGGAGGGGGAGGGGGACGGCAGGGAAAGAGAGAAGAGTGGAGTGGAGACCGACGGGGAACGCAGATGCGGAGATGGGTCGGGGGGTGAATGAGTGGGTGGGGGAGGGTCGGTCCTCGTGTCCTTTTTCGTGCCGACCAGTGTCTGGTCAGGATCGGCTCCAGACGCCCCCTTGAGATGAATCCAGGCCGATCTTTCACAATGGACGGATATCTGACGGTTCTGGGGTCCGAAACGGGCCCCCACCACACGCTGAAGATCGCTAACAATTTCGTTTAAGCGAACGACGAACGGTACAACGTCAACTTTTCCGCCATCGGGACCCAGTCCCAAGGCGGGTGGAACAATTATACCTCCACGTTGTCACGTCGGGGATGCAACTGTCCCCAACCGCCCATCGTACGCTAACTTATGCTTGTTCCCCCCCTCTCGAAGGAAGGGAACAACCACCTTCTTGAGAAAACTGTTTCTCCAAAGGGACATGCTAGCATGCTAGCCAACGTGGACCCCAAACAATGTGTTCTGGGATGTTCTGCATTGTGAAAGGTGCGATGCAACCTACGTAACGCAATCAACGCAGTGCAATCCATGCAGTGCCAGTCAATGCGGGGCAATCAATGCAATCAATGCAGTACAATCTTAAGTGGCCCCGCGCTGGTAACACCATGCTATCCTATGCTATGCCGTGCCTTTATGTACTATACTATGCTATTCTTAGGTAAGCTAGCTGAGCTAGATAAGCTATGCTGTGTTGCGGTAAGCAGTTGTATGCTGTGCAATGCGAGCGGACGAGTGCCACTGGCGGCGACGGGCGGCGGCGGCGGGCGGAGATGAGCGGGCCAGACCGGTACCAGAGCCCAGTTACCTTAGAACGCGAATAAGTAACCTAAGTGCAAGCACTGTTTGGGCAAGATGAGTCAACCTTCTCGAGCTGATGGGAACGACAAGAAGGCGATTTTCTTTAGACTCTGGCGGGTTTACTTGCGTGGCACTCCCCCCCCCGTCCCCTCCCCTGCCTTTTCAAGCAGCGTTGGGCCGGAAACGCGTGCAAGTGAGTTCCGCATTGCGTGAGCTCCAACATTCCTTTCGGGCCTCGCCACGCCCGCCCTTTCCCCCCCTTCCACGCAGGTAATCTCGCCAGAACCTGAAGAACAAATGCTTCCAATTGGGGAAATGGCACGCCTCCGCGGGGACCGCCGGCGAACGCGCCGCGCCTGGCTCGGCAGCCTCGGCGGCGGAGCCGACGGCCGTGGACGCGGGCAGCCCAGCCTGCAGAGCGCGCGAAACTTGCGCGCCTGCGAGGGCTGCTGCCATGTCCCCTGGCCCCTCTGCCCCCAAGATTTGTTTTTGTTTTTGTTACCTGTGTTTGTGTTCGGTTGTTTCCGAGGAGAGATTGCGAATCGCGGCTGCCACCGCCGCGCGGAGAGACAGCTCGCCAGGCGCAGCAGCAATCCGCCGAGCTCATAAAACGCAGCTTCGCCGAGCGGCCCCCGCTGCCCCGTGGGTGACGGGGAGGGCGGGGGAGATCGGATCGGATCGGCTCGGCCTTGCGCCGCGTCGTGCGACGTGGAGCTGTGCGCGCCGTGTGATGCTGTGCCATCGTCTCCTGGCGCCTCAGACAACTCGCCTCAGTGTGCGGGGTCATGGGGCAGGCGCGCGCGGGAGGGGTGATTCGGGGGGGTGAGGTGCACGGGGAGAAGGGGGATGGAACGAGGGGGGCGTTGCAGGGGGGGGGGTGAATGGGGGCGGGGAGGAGGGGGAAGGGCAGGGGAGGTGGGTGGGGGGGGAGCAGGAGGGGGCGGAAGATCAATGGGGGCCGAGGGAGCAGGACGCGGAACGCCAGAAGCTGAGCGCCAGACGCTCGCTGGAACAGGGGAGCTGCTGCATGTGTGCGGGGCCGCTCGCCTCGTGCTCGCTCATCTCGCCGGACTCTTCGTAGCTCGGCGTGGCGGAATCAGCGTCGCCGAACGTGTTGCGCAGGAGGCGCCCGCCGAGAGCCGCCCGCCGAAATCGGCCGGCTACTGTCGCCGATCTCTTCAGTGTCCGCTAAGACCCCTTTCAGTTTAAACGCCGACTGGGGAATGGCCCGCTCGAAGATGCTGTGAAACTCGTCGCGCGTGGTCTTCCGCTCTGGCACGGGCGGGGCGCCCTGCGCAAACGGGCGAATCTGCTCCAGCTGACCAGGGCGACAGGCGTGACCATGGTGCACATCTCTCCGATGCTGGGCTGGACGTTTGGCGACTCTTCAGGGTCGAGGCTTTCGAGGCCCCGGGGGACCAAAGTGCCGGCGAAACGAACCGAGCCGATCAGTGCCGGTAGAGCTGGCGCTGTAGAGCCAGACGTCTGGCAGGTGGCGGGTCCTCGTCGCGCTCCGACTCCCGAATTTCACGCCGTGGATGGGCATGCTGCGGAGTGGGCGCGCGCCCGCGGAGCCCGTCGAGATCATTCCAGAGGAGGTTGTCCAGATCCAGGAATGGGGGCCATGAGGGGCGTGCGCGGCGATCGCGTTTGGCACGGGCGAAGTTTCTCCCGCGCGCGGCGCGCATGAGGGCCAGGCGTCAGGCGACCTTCTCGGGATCAGACCTGGCTCCGCGGGTCTCAAGGCGAATTGTCCGAGTCCTGGCGGCGAATCTGAAGATATCTCTGGATTCTTTGAATCGGTCCCGAGTGTCAGGGGCTGAATTCGTCAGCGTCCAGCAGCGCTTCCTCGAACACGCGGGGGGGATCAGGGTGCCGTGGAACCCGCCGTGGAGGCTTGAAAGATCCAGGGGGGACAGGGCGCTGGGCACGGGCCAGACGCGCTGGTGCATGATCAAACAGTGGACTACGGTCCCACACATCACCTGTCGTCAGCACGCCGGGCTGCGCGTCGAGCAGCCCCGCGGCGGGCGCGCCGCGCAAAATGCGGACGGGGCGGGCGACGGAGACGAGAGCGTCGTCTTGCACAACGCGATGGGTGTGCATTTTCCGAATTATGTCGACATGCCTCGCGGCGAGATGGGCGACGTGTCTAACGATATCAGTTTTAATAGGGACAAGCATCCCAATGATATTGCTGCGAGCGCTCCCCTTCCAGACAACAATTCCAGGCTCTCGCAGTGCAACTCAGGCCCCGAGAGGTCGGGGCCATCTCCTGGGAAACCTTGCTGAAGAACATTTTCTGGGCGGCGGTCGGGGTTGTCAGGGTGTCATGGATATTCATGATCTGGAAAGTGCCTTTGCCACCGAACAGCGCAACTTGCAAGGCTCGGTGTGGCTGCGCGAAAGAATGGCGGACGCGTTGAACTTCTCGACAAAGAGCCTCGCTGATAGGAATGATGGGGCCGCCGGCGTCACGGGCCTGAAAGAATGCGCCGGGTCCCCGGGCACCGTGGATTTCGTTGAGGAGGAAGTCGCGTTCTTTCTGGCCCCCCCGAGTTTCCCACGGGCAAACGAAGTGGTGTTGCACGATTTCCCCCGGGGCCGTACGTGGCCCGATGAGGAGGAGGAAGAGAAGATTCTGGGCCCCCGCATTCCAACGGGCAAACGAAGTGGTGCTGGGAGACATGCCGTTTTCCGGAATCGATTCTCTTCTCGGTGAGCCCGTGGTTGGACCTGGCCGAATGGGAGAGCCGATGGGCCTTCCAGGGCGCGACAGAGTGCTGATCGACGATTCTGAGGGGGCGGGAAAACGCGGCAACGAGGAAGTTGACGAGGAAGGGGTTGGCCTCCGGATCGGACTCGGAATGTGGTGAAGAGGAAGAAGTGTATGAAGGGCTGCTGCTGGAGGAGGGCGGCGCAGGAATGGCCGCGCGCCCCGCGCGCGGCTGCCTGCAAACCCTGCGCGGCATCTTCGCAAGCGACAGAAGGTCGGGAACCCCTTTGAATGTTGTTGTGAACCCCTATTCGGTGGCGAAGGCGGCAATCCTGTCGGCGTTCGCGCGGTTGGTTCCGAAGGTCTCCATGCTGCTGCACTTCATCTCAAGCGAGTGCCCGTCTTCGTCGACGTTGACGAGAGAGGCCAGGACTTCAACGTCATCGTCCGAGAACAGGGTAAAACATATCCTGGGAGGGACATTGCACCACAATCGGTAAAAGGGCTTCCACCAATTGTCGCCCTTCATGTGCTTCAGCGCGGCTTACCGGCTTGCCAGAGGTGCCCGGGGGGGCCTTGTGACGTGCGCGCGTTTTGGCAGACGCGTCGGGGCGGCGGCGCAACTTGGCGGAGGCCTTGGTGCGGGGGGTCGATCCAGTCGACGGTGTTCTTCATCTGCTGGGCAACATCGCTAGCGATCGCGGAGGTGGCGAAGCGGATGGAGCAACTCACCTGCATGGTCTTAGCGGCGATATCCGCATCGTTGCGGTAGGCGGGCGGCAAGCTCTTCAGAGCGAGCTCGGAGTGGGCGCGGAGGACAGAACCGAGAACGCGGCGAGGGAACCCTCCGATACAGATCTTGCATTTGTCAGCGTCCTGGGCGGACGCGGCTGGGGCGGGGGCGTCGGCGCTGACGGCGCGGCACTTGAAGCTCCCCGAGGTGGCGAACGAGCTGGCCGAAGACTGAGCGAACCTGGCGCGCGAGGCATCCTGCTTCCTTCCGTGCTTCTAACTTGACCATGATTGCGGCCTCCGCGGCGGCGGAGCTCCGCTCTGAGGTGCCGTCTCCAATTTTGGCGATGCGGGCTTCCAGGCTGGCGAAGTGCTCGTCGTGCGACGCGAGCCGCTTCTGCACGTTGCTCGTGTCCTTTGTTGTGCGGGCGTTCGAGAGCTTGTTGTCCATGATGCGCAGCAGGTCCATCGGGCCGACGTCGCCTGACGGAGAGGCTGGAGCAAACGAGCCTACGGGCGTAGGAGTAGCGCCAGGCAGTCGACCGACTCCCGCGGCTGGCGAACGAGGAGAGGAATCACTCGACTTTGCTGGGATCAGCTCGATGGGGCCAAGACCGCCTGATCGGCTGGTGAGATCGATATCTTCGCATCCGTCATCAACGGGCGACATGCCTGCGCCCTCCCATGCGGCGGCGCTGGGAGAGTGGGCAGCCATCGGAGAGACCGCGGGGTGCGAATGACTGCTGGTCAATGTCTGAGTTGACTGGGAGCTGACTTGTGGCCCGAAAGCTCGAACACTTGATGCGCTAGGGCCAGAACTAATCGCTGCTTCTCGGGCGGCTATGACCCTTCACAATGTTGGGTCTGGAGCCAACATGGCAACGGAACAGGAGGATAACGAGAGAGGGAGGGAGAGGGAGTAGGGTTAATTACGAAGCTGATGGAGATGATGAGAAGGAGGAAGGGGAAGAGGACGAGGAGGAGGGGGAGGATGAGGAGGAGGAAGCAAAGAAGGAGGAAAAGGGGAAGGCGAGGACCCCCCTGTTCCCCGTGTGCAGGAAGGTGTGCCCCCGCCCCGGTTCTCCAGCCGCCCCGAGCGGGTGGACCCACCACTCTACCCACTGTTCGTCGTGCCCCCGTCTCCCCTGACAGTGTGCCAGCGTCCTTCCGCCACTTTCCTCGCGTAGCGTGTTCCCGCACGCCAGGTTTTCAAACACACGGGCATTTCCGATGTGACTGGCGACTGGCGTTCCAACCAGAACCTATTCGGCCCGGCCAACGAACAGCTCCTGCTGCAGCGTTGGCCACGTTCCAGGGTCGCTGCTGCCTTGCTTCCGTCGTTCTGAAAGGCGCTCTCGCCCCAGCGCGGGCCACACTGCTGGTTCCGAGTTCGTCCTCGCCGTTGCCGTCCCCCACCTCCGCCTTTCCATAACCCTGGTGCTTCTCCTGCTCCCCCCCGCCTTCACCTCCATCCGCCTCCTCCCGCTATGTGCATCCCCCCGCCCATGTGCACAACAATCGATGGGTCGAATCCTGCATCCACCATTTGGGTATCAAGGTCCTCCAAACCACTCCCGCCGGCGGACAGAAACAGGATCCAACGCACAGGGACAAGGGGATGCGTAGGAGGGGCACAGTGCCAGTTTTGGTGCGGTCGCACCCAGCTTGTCCTTCTCTCCTCTTCTCTCCACCCTTCCCCCCTCTCCTCCGTCCCTCTTCCTTGCGAGTAGCTTTAGGTCGGGCGTGTCCCCCTACAGGAAGATTCTGGACGAAGAATATCAAATAGTCCCAACATGATCAAGAAGGGCCAACAATAGTCGAGACAATCGCCCCCAGACTATTTTTGACTATTTTTGAATATTCCTCCTGTACACGTCGTTCATTTCTAATTGTGCTCATTTCTAATTCTGCTCGTGTCTAATTGTTCCTGGCCCCCTGGTGGCCAGGAAGAGTCCCAGGAAGAAGAATTAGAAATGAAAGGATCTTGCCCCCCACAAAAAATCAAAGAACTTCGAAGACTTAGACATGAACAGTGTGCAAAGGGACAGGCCCGACTCTTTACTGAGCAGCTCCTCCCTGCCGCGTCCCCGAGCGTGTCAGTAGGCCGGGCCCTGCGCTTCGCCCAGGACTCCCTCGTCGCCTGGGACCCGGAGCCTCACGCGTGCAACACGTTGCAGGCTGCTGGGCGGGTCGTTCTCAGGATCCGAGTGGGACTCGCAAAGACATACCAATACTATATGTCCTCCTTGGAGGCGCGCGTCCGACCGGAACATATAGTAGACCCATCTTGTAGTATATTGCTTCCCGAGCGGTGTGGCCAGAAAGCGCCCGCCACGACGCATACACTATAAGACATCTCGGTGTGCGCTGCGCCCCTGGGGGGGCGACGCATATATAGTAGAAGTATGTTGGGGTGACGCCGATTGCAGGCTGCTGGGCGGGTCGCTCTCAAGATTTGAGGGATAAAAAGAAGGCCCCCACCGAGAGGCAACGATAGGGGAGGATAGGCATAGGGGTGGATGCATCGACCTGGAATCGGCGATACATCGCCGATAGATCGGCGATGGGCCCCCGATAGTGATTCCGCACCTTCCTGGGCTGGTTGGGGCTATCGGATTCCTATCGGCGATCAATGGGCGATTGGGGGTCGATGCATCTCCCTCTCTGCCTATCACCCCCTATCGTTGCCCCTGACCTACCCTGGGTTACAAGTGCCTGGTCTGTAAGCCTCCTGGGAGCTCCAAAGGCCAGAGACCCGCCATGACGCCGCGCGACACGCGCGATGTGCAGGGTTCACCCTGTCAGCCCGCAGGAGGTTAAGCGCACAGCGCCTCGTAAACCAGGGTAGGGGCGCTTTTTACGTCCTTGAAAGATGGAGCTCTCGCCTAGCGCCGCGCACATTCACGTTTGCAGCAGCGTCGAAGATGGAGGGCGGGCCGTCTTCACCATGGGGCTTTCGCATTCGCGCCGCGAGCATTCGCGCTGAGGGTCTTTACGGCAGCACCACTTCGCAAGGTTGAAATTCAACCGGTGGGAGTCTGCCACGATTCATGATTGTCAGGTCGCAGCTGTCACGTGGATTCGTGATGTTGACATCCCAAGAGCGGCGTTTTGGCACTATGCAGGACTGCATAGCTTTGGAAATTGAGGGGTGCCCAGGTCCTGGAAAGTTTGCAATGTAAAGCTGTCGCGCTATGGCATGTTTCTTGTTACCTGGAAGATTTCCTGTAGGGATATATGATCAGGGAGCTGTGAGGGAGGGTGAATTGCATGTCGCTAGTGTGTCTTGCTCCTCCTCATTGTCTGCCTCCTCCTCCTCCCCTCCTTCTCCCCGCCCTCCCCCTCCCCTCCTACTCCCTCCTCCTCCCATCCTCCCCTCCTGCTCCCTCCTGCTCTCTCCTCCTCCTCCTCCTCCTCCTCCTCCTCCTCCTCCTCCTCCTCGTTCTTCTCCTCCTCTTCGTCCTCGTGCTTCTCCTGCGGCGGGGGTGGAGAAGGGTGCAGGGCAGAGGCAGTGCGTGGGGAGTGAGTAGGATCGGAGGAGGAGGGAGTAGGAGAGGAGGAGGAAGGAAGGAGGAAAGGGGAAGTAAGAAGAACGGGCGAATGGTGTTTCGAAACCCCCGACCGTGGCAGGCGCCTCGCCTGATGACTCCGGGCAGCTCGCCGTCCCTCGGGTGGCCCCCCAAGAGGCAGGGGGGGACCCGGAGAGATTCCGCCCCATCCTGCACGAGCGGCGAACACATCCAGATCCACTTGGGCGGGTGGTACTGGAGGGTGACCTCAATGGGGGGTGAAGGGCCCTACATGGGGTCCTTTGGAACCCGTTTCTCCCCCCCCCCTATGTTCGGTTCCTCCCCGGTGCCACCCGCCCGATCCACGCCCTCGCGGTCTGGACTCTGGGGCGCGATCCCGTGGATGCGCGGTCGCGTGAAAACGTTCCGCGCGGAGCGTCCGCGAACAAACCGCCCTACATCCGTATGGATCCCTCGCACGGGCCCTCCCCCTTCCCAGACACCCTCGATTCGTGCCAGCGTCGCGATGCAAGACTTTGCAATGATCTTCGGCCTCTTATGCGACGTTTGGGGTCCGGGTCTCCTTCCTTTCGTGGAGGCCTCCCAAACGGGGTCCGAATGGATGGGTCCGAAGATCACGCCGCATCGCCGATGCATCGGCGACGTCGGCGTGGAGGAAATCGGGCTCCACGTCGAGCCGCATGGCCCTCGACTCGGTGATTCGGCGCGATCCCCCGACCCGACCTATTCGGATCCAATTTGGGGGGTCTGGATTTAGGCCACCAGACTTTGCGGATCGCACCCCACGATGTGAGACGCGCGGCGATCTTCGCGACCTCAAGCCGCCGCTGGTGAGGCTTTGGCTTGCGCGCAGACAATCCTGCCATGCAGTCCCGCCTGGCCTCCACAGGCATCCCGAGCAGTCCTGTCTGGCCTTCACAGGCCCCCCGAACAGCCCAGAGCGGTCTCCACGCCCCCATCCCTGGGGGCGCGGAGCGCCCAAGGGGGCGCCGCTGGAGGCGGCGCCGGGGTGTCGAGATCGCCCCGGACCACTCGGGGGGGCCTGCTGAAGCCAGCTGGGACCACTTGGGGAGCTGTGCACTGACTGGGTTCTTACCGGCTCTCCAAGCAGAGCTTGCACGAACGGGTGCTCGCTCGATGTAATGCCAATTCCCGTCGCTGGCCCTAATTACTCCTCAATGGTCCCTGCTCGTCTCTGTGACTATGCTGATGCTGACTGCCTTCGCTAACCCTTTTCGGCAATGTTCCCTGCTCCGTCCCGTGTCTTGCTCGTGGCCACCTCCGCTGGCTCTGTATGTCAAGTGCTCCTGGCTCGACATGTGTGTTGATTGTCGCCAACTTCACTGGCCCGCGTCCCGACTGCCCGTGGCTCAAATCTGTGTCCTGGTCGTTGCCAACTTCCTTCGCCAACCCTATTCCAACTGTTCCTGGCTCGACCATGTGGTTGCTGGCAATTTCCTTCGCAGGCCCTGCTTCCAACTGCATATGGCCTGGCCCTGTGCCCTGGTAGCTGATTGTATCATTGGTTCGGCCTTGCTCACCATTGTTTTTGGCTCGGTCGTGTTGATTGTCACCAACTTTCTTCGCTTGCCCTGCCAACAGCCGTTACGGCTCAATCCTCTACAAAAGTCACCAACGTCTTCCTTGTTTCAAGCTTGTCTCCGACTGATCCCAGCTCAGTTCAGTGCCCTAGTTCCTGAACATCTCTCTGGGTCGAACCTGTTTCCGACCGTTCTCCAGCTCGGACCTGTGCTCTGGCTGCGCAGCAGCTCTTTACTAACCCTAGCCTGGCCTGTTTAAGTTATCATCATCACCGTGGTGGCTGCCCTCTCCCTGACTGCTTTTGGGTCCACTCGCCAGTCCCATCAGTGCTTGTGCCCTGTGTGAGCACAACTGGCCAGTAGCAAGGGAAGGGGAAACTCACGCCGCGATGACGTCGGCATTGGTCTCTGGCGCTGCGTGGATCGTTCAGCCGTCGACGATCGGAACTTCCCGAGAGCGCAGATCGTTTGATGTTGGCCCGTTCTGGGCCACCGGCGGCGTCCCACCTTGACCGTCCGCGCTGGGTGTCCACCGCGGCGGCGCGGCGCCCCCCCGGAGCCCATGCCCATGCCTGGCCACGGCTGTCCTGCTCCCTGGCTTGGTGTGCACGCCCTCCTGGCCGAGGCCAGGAGGGTCTGTACACCATGCTTGGGCCCAGGATGACCCTGGCCAGGCATGTGATCGTTCCTCTATTCGTTGTTTTGCCGACCGGGGCAGGCCCTCGGTCCCCTCTCCCCTCCCCTGGAGTAGACCTTGGCTGTTTTTGTGCGCCTGTTTCCAGCAGGCGGAGCCTCTCCCCCATAGGGCGCACTGCTGCAATCAGTCGCACTAAGCAGAGGTCCGGAGCCAACCCCCCCCCTCCCCCCCTTCCGCCCAATGTCGAAACGCCGAGTAAAAATGCTCACCATGGTGCTGGTGGTGTGTAGGGGCCTTCGAAGCCCGGTGCCAAGCCGCGGATCTCAAGCCGACGTGCCCGAGCCGCCACGCCCGAGCGGCGGAACCGCCGAGCCCACGCCGGAGAGCCCGAGCCGCGGAGCCGCTGAGCTCCAAGCCCTGAAGCCCAAACCGCTGCGCTTAGGTCGGGCATGTCCCCCTACAGGCGGATTTGGGACGAAGAATTTAAAATACCCCCAAAATACTAAAAGAACATGCTCCCAAAGGGTTAAGAAATCGTCCCCAGACTATTTTTCGACTAGTTTTGAATCTCCTCCCTATAGAGGGACAGGCCCGACTTAACGCTACGCCTCAGTGATCCTCGCCGCCCAGTCTTCGGGCCACAACTCGAGTCTCTGGCGGCCGTTCGGGACGATCCGGACACCCCTGAAACGCACTCGGCGAGGCGCAACTGCTGGAGAGCACACTGGGGCTGCAAAACCGCAGAGAAACAACGGAAACGCCAGGAACACCTTCCCGCTGAGCCTGTGCCTCCGCGAAGGCCCAGCTGCTGAGCCCCGCACCGCGCGCGCCCAGCCAGCCCGGCGCCCCACGCTCGCGTTGCTCTCGAGCCTTGCGGTCGGCGAGTGCCCGGGCCTCCTGCGCGGTGATCTGCGCACCCTCGCGGACACCGTGGGCGAAGTCCCGCGCCTCCTCCGCCATGGCCAGCGCCTCCTCCGCGAGCTTCTGCCGCGCCTCTGGAAGCCTCCTAGATGGGGTCCGAGTAGATCGGGTCGGAGGACCGCGCCGCATCGCTGATGCATCGGCACCACGGGCGTTATCGAGCCGCATCGTCAATGCGTCGTCGATGCGGAGCGATCCTGCGACCCCATCCACTCGGACCCTATTTAGGCGGCCTGGAGCCTCGTTCTCCGCTGGGAGAATCTCTGGAGACGAAGCCAGGGCCGGGATAACATCGGACAGGATAAATCGGGGACCTCTGAGATCCACTGGTTCTGGACTCAGACAAACTCGCGTCAGAAACGCGCTTCCG